>QRFJ01002049.1:93882-229777 GCA_006176705.1 Cocos nucifera | reverse complement strand
AGATCTGAAATCAGAAAAATTAAAATTAAATGATTTGGATCTAAGAACATGAAGATATGCATGACTAGTTCTAGAATAGAATAGTTCTATAGAATAGTTTTGCATGTCTTTGATTTAATCTGATTAAATCATATTTTAGATCTTCTTATTTACTATTTTTTGATATTATAAGTGTTATAATAACATCTGATAAACAGCAAATAAAAATTATTTAATTTTAAATATCATATGAGATATGATTGATGCATGTCTAGACTAGTTGTAGAATAGTTCTACATAATTATCTAGATTAGAATTTATTTTGATTAGATCAATTTAAATCTAATTTTTTAGATTATTATGAGATAATTTAGATCTGAAAATATGCATGATTATGATACATGAGATGTATGCAAAATATGCCATGATTAGATCTACTTTATATATGAGATATATGATATAGATCTGATAACTGTTTTGTAGTATTGACATGTTCCTGATTAAGGCGTTCCTCTTGGCCGTCCGGTCATAAGAACGAAGAAGGGTTTAAAGGCCCTCTCTTCCCATTCGATGGGGTGTTCTTATGATGTGTAGGGGTGCTGCGTGTTCGTCCTTAATCAGAAACCCAAAACTTACTTTCTGCAAAACCCTAGATCCTGAAACCCTAGGATTTATTGTGCATATTTTGTTTATGAACCCTAACTTAATTAAGAATTAAGTTTATGGAATATTAATTAGGTCTAAAATTGAGAATTTCAGATCTAAGACATATTCATAATACTGGGTTCGGGCTTGGGTAGCTCAATTAGGTCTAAGCGGTTGATCAAACCGAATCAAGAGTTGGTTAGATGGGATCAACAATGCTTAAATTGACCAGCCTAATAGGATTAAGTCTGGGTCAAGATCGAGTCACGATCAAGCAAGACCTAATTAGGCTCAGAGGTTAGAGTCTGGATTGTAGGCTAACCCAATTGGTTCTGACTCAACAATTTGGTGTCTAAGGTAAGTTTGGCACAGACGACCGACTGGTTTTTAATTGGAAGCTACTCGACCTGAATGCGTTCTTGTACGAGTTAATGGCATATTCCTTCCACCGGTCTCACTTACCTGGCCATATCTGTTGACACAGTTCTGATCTGAGGTGGTCAATAATCCGAGCTAACCCATGCCACTAGGTTAGTCATAATTGTTATGACTAAGCCAAGTCTAGTTTAATGAGACCTGAATCAATTCTCCCTAAGAAAAGATTAAGTCTGAGGTCTTCCACCATTGTAGATGTGCGGGCCCTTCCCGGGGTTGATTGTTCTCGGCTGGATACAGTGGCTCAGTTGCACCGGGAAGATGCAACCATGTCTATTAGGCATTGGATGCTATGGGCTGGAGGATGAGTTGGGCTCAATATTCCGGATACGGTGAGAGACTCAATTAGGAACCCAGTCTATGCAAATGGTGGGTCTGACTTAACTAAGGAGTGGATCAATATTCCGGATACGGTGAGATTCATGAATTAGAGACCAAGTTTGGGTGCACCATGATTAGAGAATCATTGAACAAGAGTTGTTCACTCATTGGCTAACCCATCACCAATAACTGTTAGGTGAGGTGATGAGTCAGTTGGTGAGACCGCACCACCCACTAGAAATCATTAATCGCGGAGATTTTCGCATCTCTACAGAGGGAGTGTAGGGATCCGAGAAAATAGTGGGAGCTAATTTGTTTAAAAATAAAATCCCTAAACAAATTGGTCAAGTCAAAATTACAGTATCTAACTAGAATCTTTGACTCTCTACAGGAAAATGTCTGCGTCCAACCCACTTGGCACGTATCCTAGGACACACATAGACTGACTGGACCCAATTATAAAGATTGGCTCAGGAACTACAAAATTGTTTTGGGTTCAGAGAAGTTAACACCATGTTTTGGACCAGGACCCTCCCACCTTACCAGCTCCGTCCATCCACTTGAACAGAGAGCGTCTCTGGAAAAATGGATTGACGAAGATAATAAGGCCAGATACTTACATGTTGGGCTCGATGTCTGATGAGCTCCAGCGCCAACATGAAGATATCGGGACTGCTCGCCAAATGTTGGCTCACCTGCAGGAGATGTTTGGTGAACAGAGTCGCGCAGCCAAATATCAAGTCACGAAAATGACTTTTTAAGGCTAAGATGCGTGATGGGCAGTCAGTCCAAGATCACTGTCTGACAATGATCAAGGACATGGAAGAGCTTGAGAAGCTCGGTGTGAAGTTGGACTTGGACCTGCAGAACGATATTATTCTGCAATCCTTGACTGATGCATATGGGCAATTCATCATGAATTACCACATGCATAAACTTCAAAATTCCTTGGCCGAGTTGAATGAATATGCTGGTTACCGCTGAGCTTTCTATGAAAGGTTCTAAAGGCTCAGTTCTTGCTATGGAACGGACTTCTTCCAAAAGAAAGTCTTATGGAAAGAAAAAGAAGTCTGTGAAAAAGCAAAAGGTGGAAGGATCAAAGAAGAAGAAGGCAGAACCGAAGAAGAAAGGCCGATGGCAAAGGAAAGTGTTTCCATTGCAACAGCGACGGCCATTGGAAGCGGAACTGCCCTACTTACCTGGCCACCCTGAAGAACAAGAAGGAAGGTCCTTCTGGAGGTATGCTCGTTATTGAGTCTAACCTTACGGTTTCTTCTGCATCCAGTTGGGTGCTTGACTCTGGTTCTAGTGCTCATCTGTGCACTTCTATGCAGGGTCTTGAGGATAGCAGGAGGCTGAGGGATGGAGACATGATCCTACGCATCGGTAATGGAGCAAGAGTTGCTGCAGTAGCCGTGGGAACATACCCTCTGCGATTACCATCTGGTTTAGACTTAGTTTTAAAAGACTGTTATTATGTGCCTGCAGCTAGCAGGAATTTGATTTCTGTTTCATGCTTAGCACAAGAAGGTTATGTGATCACCTTCTTTAAGGACCATTGTAACATTCTTTATGAAAGAAATAAAATTGCAAATGGTTTCCTTGTTAATGGTCTTTATCAGTTGCATATTGATGTACCTATTTTAACTATCGAGCAAAACGTGAATGCCAAACGACCTAGGGATAGTCCAAACGACAGATATCTATGGCACCTGAGATTAGGTCATATAGCAGAAGATAGGATTAACAAATTGGAGAAAAATGGGCTATTGAGTCCATTGACTTTTGAGTCATATCCAACTTGTGAATCTTGTCTTCAAGGCAAAATGACTAAACTCCCTTTTGTTGGACATGGGGAGAGGGCCACAGATCTCCTTGCCCTAGTACATACTGATGTGTGCGGCCCATTTGATGTGCCGGCTAGAGGCAATTTTGTCTACTTCATTACCTTTACCGATGATCTGTCTAGGTATGGGTATGTGTATCTTATGAGACACAAGTCTGAAGCCTTTTGAAAAGTTCAAAGAATTCAGACATGAAGTAGAAAAACAAACTGGAAAACCCATTAAGGTTCTTCGATCAGATCGAGGAGGTGAATACCTTAGCCGGGAATTCCTAGACTATCTTAAGGAAAATGGCATAGTCTCTCAATGGACTCCACCAGGAACACCTCAACTCAACGGGGTTTCAGAACGGAGAAATCGGACTCTATTGGATATGGTTCGATCCATGATGAGCTTCACAGACCTCCCTGATTTTCTTTGGGGACACTCATTGTTAACTTCAATCTATTTACTGAATAGGGTTCCCTCTAAAACCGTTCCTACCACACCGTATGAGATATGGCACGGTAAGAAACCAAGTCTGAGTCATCTCAGAATTTGGGGTTGTCCGGCTCATGTCAAAAGACAACAAGCGGACAAGTTAGAGTTTAGGTCCTTTAGAGCTCGATTCATAGGATATCCTAAAGAGTCATTAGGATACTATTTCTACATTCCAGAAGACCACAATGTGATTGTGAGTCGACATGCCATATTTCTTGAAAAATAGTTTATTCAAGATAGCGGCATTGGAAAGCAGATTAAGCTTGATGAGAAAGTCTCACAAGCAGAACGAGCTAAGGACCAAGTGGAACCAAATCAGGTTGAGCCAATAAGAACACTACCTCCTCCACCTCGTAGATCGGAAAGAGTTTCCCGTCCCCCTGAAAGATACTTAGGTATTATTTCAGAGGATGTAGAGGAAATGTTCCTCATAGGTAATGGTGCTCATGGTGATGATCCCAAAACCTACAACGAGGCGATATCAGATATCGACTCCGAGAAATGGCTTGAGGCAATGAAGTCAGAAATTGACTCGATGCACTCAAACCAAGTCTGGACCTTGGTAGATCCACCAGAAGGTATAGTACCTATTGGGTGTAAATGGATCTTCAAGAGAAAGATTGGTGCAGATGGGAATGTGGAGACATTCAAGGCTAGACTGGTGGCAAAAGGTTATAGTCAACGCGAAGGCATTGACTATCAGGATACCTTTTCCCCAGTAGCTATGCTAAAATCCATCCGCACATTGCTTGCTGTTGCAGCCTATTTCGATTA
Organism: Cocos nucifera; assembly: GCA_006176705.1. NCBI lineage: Eukaryota > Viridiplantae > Streptophyta > Magnoliopsida > Arecales > Arecaceae > Cocos > Cocos nucifera. The sequence goes on along the minus strand of QRFJ01002049.1, from coordinate 225,299 downwards.
TGAAATATGGCAAATGGACGTGAAAACGGCATTCCTAAATGGATATCTTGAGGAAGATATCTATATGGAACAGCCGCTAGGTTTCACATCCAGTGATACTGATCACAAGGTTTGCAAGCTGCAAAGGTCCATATATGGACTTAAGCAAGCATCTCGGAGCTGGAACACTCGTTTCAATGATGTGATCAAAAAGTTTGGTTTCATCAAAAATGAAGAGGAACCATGTGTTTTCAAAAGGGTCAGTGGGAGCGCTGTTGTCTTCCTCGTATTGTACGTGGATGACATCCTCCTTATTGGGAATGATATTCCCATGTTGACATCAGTCAAGATGTGGTTGTCCAAGGAATTCTCCATGAAAGACCTAGGTGAAGCATCCTTTATTCTAGGAATTAAGGTCTATAGGGATAGACCGAATAGGATGCTAGGACTTTCACAGAAGATGTACATAGAGGAAGTACTAAAGAGGTTTAGTATGGAAAACTCTAAGAGGGGATTAATACCCTTCAGACATGGTATTCATCTTTCCAAGAAGATGTGCCCCAGCACACCTGAGGAAATAGAACGCATGAGCAAGATCCCTTATGCTTCTGCAATAGGGAGCCTCATGTATGCCATGCTATGTACACGACCTGATATAGCCCATGCTGTGAGTGTCACAAGCAGATATCAGTCAAATCCAGGTGAAGAACACTGGACTTCTGTGAAATGTATCCTTAAGTACTTGAGAAGAACTAAGGATATGATGTTGGTCTTTGGTAATGGAGAACTCCAAGTTCCAGGGATACACAGACTCGGACTTCATGTCCGATATAGATGATCGAAAGTCGACATCTGGCAGACTGTTTGTGCTGGAAGAGTTCCTAAGCAAACGGTGATACCATCTCATCCGCGATTACCTTGAGAAAGGTTACGTTGAGGTCAAGAGAGTCAACTCCGCAGATAATGTGGCAGACCCACTTACAAAGCCGTTGGGCCAGCAGAAGATCGAAGCCCACCTTGAGAAGATGGGACTTAGACTTGTAGCCAATTGGCTTTAGGACAAGTGGGAGATTGTTAGATATATGTGCCCTAGAAGCCAGAATTGGCTGACACTTGTAATACACTTCTAGGGGCAAAATTATAATTTTGACTATAATTAATAAATGGGTTATTTTCTATCACATATGTGTATTTAGTGTCTGTGATACATCCTTTGAGTTAATGGTAATGATAATTCATATTTTCAAGAGTTGAAAATTTAAGACATGAATAATCATTATTAACTCATAAACAGCTCCCGACCATAGGATCATCACGAGGATGGTGATTGATCCGGAAGGTTGGTGTACGAATCGCTTCTCTTTAGTAGATGAGTCTTGAGTCTACGGTGTGGAGACACCGGAGCGAGAGTACAGGTACTCGTTAGAGAACGAGGGCACTGAGCGTGACCACCTCGAGTAGTCATTAGGGAGTCTACCTTCTCGTCAATGACTGACTCGATGCTGCAGTAGTGTGTCTGGTTCTTTGACCTGAGATGCATCGGCAGTTCACCTTGAGGGTGTTATAGTTTGACTACACCATTACTCGGTCTCCTAGCCATATGGAACCCTGAGGTGTATGTTGGCTATGAGCATGTTCATTGTAGGAACTGGATTGCATCAAGATGGAATCTATCTACCTCGGTGGTAGAGGAGTAGCCCTATGATGATCATGAGAATCAAGTCCAGAAATCCATGGCCATGGTAGAGTGAAATAATAGAAAGAGTTTCTATTTAGATTTTCACATTGGACTCGAATCGAATGATTACATCATATGACAGAGACTAGGGTTTGACGAGTTCACCTTAACCCTAATCTGATCGGGGCTCAAGATAGAAGAACTGAATCACACAGGTAGCTGCACCAAGAGGTTCGCATTCAGCTCTGATGGGTTGCCACCATATACTGCTAGGTGTCACTGGTGGATTTTGGGAGCAATTAGAATGATTTAGATGATCGATCATTCTAGCTGTTCGAATCAGAAGAGTTCTGATCCATCGAAAGGAGTTTCGATGATGTCTATGATAGAGATCATGACATATCCCATTACCATACAGAACTGAACCTAACTGGGTCACACAAACAAGGGTTTGAATCTGGTGATCATCAATTGAACTGATCTAGTTCAATTGATCTGAATGAGATTCAATTAGGTTCAAGGAAATCGTGCTAGCACTCGATTGAACCTAACGTTCTTCTTTTACTATCATAAATAAGTTGTCCTGACTGAGCCAAAGGAGTTTGTGCTCAATCAGAGGCCTTCATATGGTCTGACTGGAGGTTGTCCAAGTCAGAATAAGGTTGTCTTATTTGTAAGACATTACCTGCCATTTTTGGTCACCTGCCATTTCTTGTTCTTTGACTTTGGTCAAAAGTCTACCTTTGACTGGTCAAACGTTGACCATTGACCCTTTGACTTTTGACCACATGTCATGCACCTATTGGAGAGCTGGTGGGGGCCTGTCCCCCTGCCAGAACCTGGCAAGGAGAAGGGCGCACGCCAAGGGTGGCGTGAGCCCAAGTAGGAGGCGCCTAGGAGTCCTTGTTGGACAAGGACTCCACCTCCCTTTTGGATTCCAATCAGAGTTCTACTAAGAATCCAGTTTGACTGGTCTTAGGCGCCCTCTAAGGAGGAATCCAGGGGTCTCTATTCCAACCAATCAGATTTAGATCTGATTTCACAAAGGGTTGTGATTGGTTGAGAGGAAGAGGAGTTGGATCACAAGAGGTCTATAAATAAGACCCTGCGCCCAACCCTAATTTAATAGAGATTTCCCATGCCCCAAGGCTGCCTCTCCCCTCCTTCTCCATGCCATAGTCTCTTCTCCCCTTGCTCTCCACGTCCAAAAGTGTTTTGGATTTTGGTTGGTGCGATTCAGATCAAGGAAAGGCGATCAAAAGCAAGAAGGCTGCGCTGCTGCAAAAGGACGACTGCAGATCTTCAAAAGAGTTTTGAAGATCCTCCAGATCAGATCCAGATCTGATTTTTGGAGGTGTGATAGAGAAGAAGAGGATCTCCAGATCCAACCCGAGTGGATACCGATAGAGGCCAGGCGCTTGCGTGGCTAGATCCAGAACATTCCGCTGCAATCAGGATCATCTACAGGGTAATAGGATTACCCAAATCAGGTAAATTAAATTTTGATTTAATTTATCTTGTTTTATTTTATTTATTAAAATAATAATAATCAGATCTGAAACATATCAAGATCTGATTGAGATCAAGAGAAAATTTTTGAAATATATCTCTTGATCTAATCAGATCTGGACGAACCTGGACCGGGAAATCAGGATTTCCCTTCATTAGATTACACCAATAGGAGATCTATCTACCTCGGTAGATGAGGAGCAGCCCTATGATGATCATGAGAATCAAGTCTATAAGCCCATGGCCATGGTAGAGTGAAATAATAAAAAGAGTTTATATTAGGATTTTCACATCGGACTTGAATCGAATGATTAATTAATATGAGGGAAATTAGGGTTTGACGAGATCACCTTAACCCTAATCCGATCGGGGCTCAAGATAGAGAAACTTAATCATGCAGGTAACTACACGAAGAGGTTCATTTTTAGTTTTGATGGATTATCACCATATGCTGCAAGGTGTCACTGATAGATTTTCGGAGCAATTAGAATGATTTGGATGATCGATCATACTAGTTGTTTGAATCAGAAAAGTTTTGATCTATCGAAAGATGTTTCGATGATGTCGATGATAGAGATCATGACACATCAAATTACCATATGGAACTAAACCTAACTGGATTACATAACAAGGGTTTGGATCTAGATATCATCAATTGGACTAACCTAGTTCAATTGATTTGAATAAGACTTAATTAGGCTCATAAAAATCGTGCTAGCACATGATTGAGCCTGATATTCTCCTTCAACAATCATTAAAAGTTGTCTCGACTGAGCCAAATGTGTTTGAGCTCACTCAAGAATCTTTACTTGGTCTAACTGGAGCTTGTCTAGGTTAGAAAAGAGTTGTCTTAATTTATGAGATAAATTTGAGACAACACCTGCCATTTTCCATCACCTGCTAAATCTTGTCTTTGAACTTTGGTCAAATGTTGATCTTTGATACTTAGACATCTGCCCATGTGTCATGCACCCATAGGAGAGAGCTTTGACCCTTGTCCCCCTATTAAATAGTAGAAAGGCAAGGGGCACACGCCTAGGGAGGCGTGCGCTTAAAGTGGATAAGGATTAGAGTCCCATACAGATGGGACTCCAGTTGCTTCATGCATTCAACTTTGGTGGTGCCAAATAATCATCTTTGACCAATCTTGGTGCTACCTAAGGAGGTTTGTGAGGGACTCTAATCCAATTGGATTAGATGATATCATCCCACCAATCAGATTTAGATTTGATTATACAAAAAGCCATGATTGGTTGGGATGATGTGGCACTGCATGGCGTAGCAGGGTCTATATAAACCCTGTCTGCGCCTAGGATTTAGATCCTCTACCCTTTGCCCATGCCACAAGGATTCTCTCCCTCCCTCTTCATGCCACCTTCAAATCTTCTCTCTCCTCTCCATGCCCAAGAAGCTTTGGGCTCGAGTTTGGTGTGATTCAAGCAAGAGAAAGGCAACAAGAAAGAAGAAGATAGTACTGCTGTAAGAGACAACAGCCGATCTTCAAAAGGTATTTTGAAGATCTTCAAGATCAGATCCAGATCTAATATTTGGAGTATAGATTAAGAAGAAGAAGATCTCCAAATTCTATCTGAGTGGATATTGATAGAGGCTAGGTGCTTGCATGGCTACATCCAGAACCTCAGACAAACATTGGGATCATCACAGGATAATAGGATTATCCATAACAAGGTACAATTAAATTAGATTTAATTTAATTTTTTTTTATTTTTATTTTATTAGATCAATAAAATTAGATCTGATTTAGATCTAAGAGAAAAAATTTTGAAATATCCCTCTTGATCAAATCATATCTGAACGAACCTGACCCGAGAAATAGGGTTTTTCCTTCAACTGGTATTAGAGCTAGGTTCCATAATTATTTAAATATGATTTTAATATAATTTTTATTTGATAATTAGATAATTTCAGATGTCACATTAGATGTGATTATATCTAAAATTAAAAATTAAGAAAATTAAATAATCTAGATCTAAGATGTATGAGATGCATGATTAGTCTAGGAACAGAATTATTCTATGTGTAGTCTAGGATGATTCATAATTTTAATTTAATTAATTATAATTTTAGATCTATTTATTTATTATTTTTTGATATTATAAATATTATAATTAGATCTAAAAATAAAAAATAAATTTATTTAATTTTGTTTATATGAGATATGATAGATGCATGTTTAGACTAGTTATAGAATAGTTCTACAAAATTATCTTGAATAAATTTAATTTGACATGATCAGATTTAAATTTTATTTTTTAAATATTTATGAGATAATTTAGATATAAAAATATGCATGATATGATATATGAGATATATACAAAATATATTTTTAAGTTAAATCAATTTTATATATGTGATATATATGTAGATCTAACCAGTTTTGTAGATTTATCATGTTTCTGATTAAGGCATTCCCCTTGGCCGTCCGATCATAAGAATGAAGTAGGATTTAAACACCCTCTCCTTTCATTTGATGGGGTGTTCTTATGATGTATAGAGATGCTGCGCATTCATCCTTAATCAAAAATCAAAAAACTTATTTTCTGCAAAACCCTAGAACTTGAAATCCTAGGATTTTATTTACATATTTTGTTTATGAACCCTAAACTTAATTAAGAATTAAGATTATGAAATATGTTAGATCTAAAATTGAGAATTTTTAGATCCATTATCACCACCTCCACCGCTGAAGACTTGTGCTTGCTTCTTGGCACCATCCTAAAATTGTAGGATCCCTTCTGCTTAGCAGCTGCATCACTTTCTCTGGACTTTCCTGGAGAACCTACAATATTTCTGCATCAGCACATGCTGTACCACCTGACATGATTTTCTCAAAGCTACGCCTATCCACCTGCACATGCCACTCCACCTAAAACTATGCATCACCAGCGCTCTGAACTCATGTCAAATTTTCTCTCCACTTGTGAAGCCTCCACTGTGGAGCTCCACCTATATCCGAAGTTCACCTGATGCCGCAGAAGTTGACTCTATCATCAGTATCTGAAGACTTATGCTTGCTTCTTGGCACCATCCTAAAATTGTAGGATCCCTTCTGCTTAGCAGCTGCATCACTTTCTCTAGACTTTCCTGGAGAACCTACAATATTTCTGCATCAGCACATGCTGTACCACCTGACACGATTTTCTCAAAGCTACGCCTATCCACCTGCACATGCCACTCCACCTAAAACTATGCATCACCAGCGCTCTGAACTCATGTCAAATTTTCTCTCCACTTGTGAAGCCTCCACTGTGGAGCTCCACCTATATCCGAAGTTCACCTGATGCCATAGAAGTTGACTCTATCATCAGTCCCTCAAGGCTAACCACTCAATGCTGCACTACTGAGCCAACTGCTGCACCTCGAACACCATCACTGCCCCTTCGAATCCTCCACACTCTATGGCCCTCTTCGAAGCTATCTTGGATACCTTCGCAACCCACGGGCACCTCCGAAACCCAAGAGCTCATCCAACTCTTCTAAAACCAATGGCTAAATCCTAAAAAATTCCATCCTTGTCCTTCTCTTCTGCTCCTACACCAGCCATCATTTTAGTTGCGCCCGAAGAACCATCCTCCACCTAAACTGCGACTTTCCTTGGTGCCCCTATAGAAGAAACCTGATCCATGATACTTCCGACTATTTGAGACCTCCTAGCGCTCCCTGAAACCTCCTGGCTCTCCCTAAGACCTGCTCTCGATCTCCCTGAGAAGCCCCTAACACCATCTGCTGAGATACACTCCTCAACTGCTACACCACCGAGCCTCTCTCAACCCCGTGCCTCTAGGGTAGCGCTCCTGCAGCACTCCAGTGCTCCTTGACTCATCTCTGCGCCGCTCTACAGTCATTTAGCCTTGACTTGCTGGACCTTCATGGATCATCCATCTCCATCACTCCCAAGACTCTGCAAATTCATGCTCTGGTCGAACCACTGAATACATCTTCGACTACTTTCCCACCTTTCAAACATCGAAGGACGTATAGTCGCTTCTTTAGTCTTCCTTCGACCATTACACCTTGGGAAACCTCTCTTCAACAGCCCTATATTGCCCATCTTCCTAGAGAATCTTGATGCTCTCTGCTAAGATACCTCTCTCGATTGCTACATCATCGAGCCTCTTTCAGCCCTGCATCTTCAGGAAAGTGCTACTGCAGCACTCCAGCACTCCCTGCCTATCACATAATCATCATACACCTCGGCCTTTCCACCAAGATCGATTAGCAAATCATGCACCAAATCCTTCCACTCTAGAAAAATCCCTTTTCGTTAATCCTCTCAACCTCCACCTTCAACTTGCTACTGTCGGTTGGCCAAACCACAGTAATAACAAGGTAGATTTGAGACATACCATGGAATCCTTGTGTAAATTTTTGATTTTATCTTATATGACTTCTCCTTCCCTTTCATGCACCATCAGGCTCTGAAACTTGGCTCTAATACCATATTGCCATCCACAACGTTTCAAGCATTACCTAACTCTGATACTAAATTGTAGACCCATGATATCGCTCAAACGCTAATCATCTTGACATCACAAGCACCTCGATACCATATTGTGGAAGCTCTTGATCTTTAGCATGGAGTTGAAGAAATCTATGACATTCTCTATGAGCAGCAAACCATTGATCCTCCACCTGGATCTGTGATGGGGTGCCTCCCTCCTTGGGCTTGAGGGAGACACCCCCCTTCTCTAGAGCTTCTTCAGGAATCCTAGGGCGGCAACTCTAGAGAGAAGAGAAGAAGAGAGTTGAGGAAGAAAAGGTCTATATTCCACAGCATTCACAACATTCTAAAATCTTAATACAACCTATGTATTTATACATAGCCATTAGGCCTGACCAAAAAAACTCTCCGGCTAACCCAGTACATGAAAGCACTCACTGAGCTCATGTACACCCATGTCTCCCATGCTCTCATCCTTTGGATCTAGATCCAATCCATACATGAATTAGCCCCCCTTAAGACCTCTCAAACCAAGCTTTAAGACCCCTAGGATCAACCCAAACCCTAGCCCAAAATAGACCCTCGCATAACTTCTGCCCGTGCACTAAGCTGGCTCAGTCTTAGCACTGAGTCGGCTAAGTTCCACTGGGTCAGCTCAGTCTGAAACTGAGCTGGCCCAGTCCTGTGCCATGCTAGCAGTCCCGAACATGCAGCTTTCTATTTTGCATATGCTTTGAGACTTAGCGGATCTAATTTTGGACTGAGCCGGCTAACCTATAGAAAATCCTTTTTCTATAGCCTTCAAGCTCCGAATTTGATTTCTTGCTCCACTTATGTTCTAGATCTCCGAAGCACCAACCAAGCCCCTTGAGGCCCTCAATACCTAAACCTCAAGCCCATGAAGAGCTACATGCCGCCTCCACCCTAGGACAACTTCTATCCTAGCCCTAGGACCACACCCATCCTAGCCTCCCTAGAGCTTTCATCTGACTCCGCCCATGGCCTCCCAAGGTTTGGAAGCACCATAAATCCTCACACAATAGGCCTTTGGGCATCCAATTATTATCTAACTGATGGATCCATTATCATCCACTTTAATGGAAGGCTATGATCCAGTTATCATATAACTATTTTATTTTAAGGACCTAATAATTTTAGAGGATTTATTTATAGAAGTGAGTAGGTCAGATTAACTAGCTTGTCATGATCATCCCACTAGCTTCACCAAGTCAGCTTAAGGAAGACCACTAATAGGCTGGTCTAAGAGTACCTAAATCAGTCACACTGATTTACCTAGTTGACATGGGTCAGCTCGAATAATCAAGTGATTCAATCAAAATATAATCTCACCAAAAGGCCAGGTAAGTTTGATCGGTGGGAGGGTCTATCAAAGCTTGCCTTAGACACCATCAAAAATGGCCAGGTAAGCTGGCTGCCAATTAGAAATCACCGATCTGATTTACCTTAAACACCAACTGGTTTAATTAATTTTAATGAGATCAACCTAGCAGTTCGTGCTAGACTGCATAGCTAAAAATCAAGTCCATCTTGGGTCTTGTTAAAGACATGGACTTGACCAACTACAACTATTATAATTAATCTAGAGAATCCTTGATCTAATCTAAAACAATAATTGATTAGATTTAGTTAATTCTCTAATTAAGTCCATTCTTTAATCTAACCCTAGGTCTAACCCAATAAAATGGACCTAATCTTCACTAACCCATTTAACCCAATGTGTTATGATTTGTGTCTTAGGATCTTTAATTCATAATCCTAGATCCTAATCAATCAACTTCTTAATTCTTAATTAAGTGCAGGGCTGAGGGTTGGGGTTCGTCTTTTCGAAAATAATTTTCATATTTATAAAATATTTTTACAACATAGTTCTATTAACCAAGTTGCATGTTTAATTCATAATCAATATGCAAGTAAAATAAATATAAAACTACTTTAGATCTAATCTAAACATGTTCATGTAATTGAAATAGTTTCAATAATAATCAATCATAAATCTCCCTAGATCAAATCTAATACATTTATGATGATTGAAATTAGATTAAAATATTTTTAATTAGATCATAAATTTTTTTAGATCTAATCTAAAATTTTATAATCAATATTTTAGATCAGCACGTACTATGACAACCTATTCACTATAAGGGTTTAAATCTTACAGCAGGATAATCTTATGGCAGTCTATGTAATATAAAATATTTTATTTTTAGATCTAAAATTATTTTAAATCTATTAAATTATAAATAAAATTAGATCAAATCTTATAAATTTATGATTAGAGTCAGATCACCACGAACTAGAACAACCTTTTCATTGTAAGGGGTAAACCTTATAGTAGGACAATCTTATGGTAGTTCGTGAGATCTATTTTTTTTAATTTTAGATTTAAAGATTAAATTATAAATTAGATCTAATCTAAGAAATAATTTAAACATGCATAAAAATCATGTAATAAGAACCTAGGCTCTGATACCAATTGAAGGAACCAGATCTAGGGTTTTATGGGTAGATCTTGAAATTTTTTCAAGATCATGCAGCGAAAGACTTAAATAAATTAAATATTTATTTAAATAAATATTTAAATATCTAGATCTTAGATCTATTACATGATCAAGATATGATATTAAATTAAAAATTAAAATCAAATAAGAAAGAAAAGGTTGATCAAATTAACCTAGATCTACACTACTACATCAAATGTAGGTATGAAGTTAATAGATTAGATCTATTACCTAAGCAAGTTAGATGTTCTAACTTGCTGATCTGAGCTTGAGGATGAAGTCATGAGTCGCACATGTGTCTGGCCTCTAGGAGTCATCCACATGAGTCCACGAACACGATCAGAGATCCTGATGTAGGAAATCATCATAGTATGCTAGCACTGTGTTGATCTCTCTTCGATGATTGTCCGATGCTTTCTTCTTCAAAATATGGATACTCTAAAATACCAAAAGAAAAAAGAAAGATTTGTGATGTTGAGACACCTCTCAAAAGCACACAAAAAGGGAGGAAGAGATTTGGAACAAAAACCCTAGAAGAAGACCCTCTTCTTCTTCTTTATTTTTTTCTAAACACCCTGATTTGTGTTTTCAATATCTCCCTGACCTAGATGATTTTTTTTTGATTTTTCTACACCAAAGTGGCCTCTCAAATGTTTGCAATCTATGAAAATTTTAGCTAAAAATTCTCTTTAAATAAAGAGATATGCAGAGTCCAAGTTAGGTCAAAAATCTAGACTAGGAAGGAACAAATAAGGAAAGTTATTGGGGTGCCCAACTCTTAGGCACCCCCACCTTTTTTTCTACCATGGACCAGCAAGGGGGTTGCACAAAAAAATGTCTTCTTTTACCATGAAAATCAAAGAAAATAAGGAAGGATGGGTTGGCACACTTATGGGAAGAGTTTTGGTTGATAAGGATTCTATCTCATAGAATCCTTAAGCAAAACTAATTTCCCTTTTGACTTGGTCTTCCAACAAACTTCCATATGAGAAAAAGGAAGAGAGAAGGAAGGTATGAGAAACCTTGGGCATGGATATTATTCACATAAAAATGCAAAGAAAAAAGGGTGGGGTGTGAGGATTAGGTGGCATAAGGAATAGGGAGTCCTAGTGATACTAGGACTCCTATTTTGACTTGGTCAAACAAGATCTTTTAACCAAATAAAAATAAGAATAAATCATTCTAATTAAATAAGATCTTAACCCATTTAAAAATTAAATTAAATTAAATTAAATTAAATTTTAATTTAATTTTTTAATCAAATTAGCAAATTGGGTTGACCCGAGTCCTAGTTAGACTAGGACTAGTTCTTCCTTGCACTTGACTTATCTAATAAGCCAATTGAACTTGATCCAATTAATTCTAAACTAAATATAATTAAATTATATTTAATTAGACTTAATCTCAATATTCTGACTTAATCAAATTAAGTCAATTAGCAATCAAATAGCTAAGCGATCCTCCTGCAATACTTGCACTAGGTTAAACACCAATCATATTGATTGTTTAATCCTAAAATGATTTTAAATCGCTGATCCACCATCCGATCGAAATATGAACTCTAATGTGTGTGACCTCATAGGTCCAAACCTAAGTTGATAGTATAAAAATAAATTTTTGTACCAATCAAAGTGACCATCTAGCAATGATATCCGACGGTCGGATAGGTCGAAAGGTGTAGAACACCATCCTAAGAACCCATGAAAATATAGTTTTCATATAATTTATCTTCTTGACCATAATGCTCATAGGATACCTCAGAGTTCAACTATCAACTCTAATCAGATTATCCACATTGTATTTCAAAATATCAAATCCATCTGATGGATTACCTTGGCCAAGGTTTTGCTATATTGAAATACAGTGATACATTCTTCTCCAACTCTTGGAGTGGTCAATTCCATCTTGATGACACTCCGACTTCACAAGTATTTGACTATGCCCAGAAGTCTTCCATTGCTGAATTAGAAATTCAGTTAGTTCGGTACCAAAGCACAGTGAGTTGCTTGCAAGTCACTGAGGTGATCTCAGATCTAAGGGATACTTATACTTATATCCCATTAGAGACATTCTTGATAGCAGAATGCTTTAAAGTTGGTCACGTTCAATGATGATGTACCTATATATCTCATCTGTATGCCATACCAGTATCTCCACACTCCTTGGTTAAGAGGACAACCAACCTATATGGCATATAGCGATCTATGCTCGATAGATGCTGTCATCCTAATTAATAGCCTATCATTTGATCGTGAATAAATTTAAGGACTAGTCGATAAATCCTCTCTTTATCAAAACTAAATAGTCTTAAGGACTTCATCATAATAATGGAGTTCATTAGAAGATATAAATTTATGATGAAAAAGAATGCCAAAATATTTTTTTATTAATTAATAAATTAATTATAATATATCAACCGTCAACAGGCTAACGATTGGCTTTGGGATATAATTTTCAACAAAAATTATTTAGAAAAGTAAACTAAAGCTAATCATCCAAGCTATAGATGGTTGAGTTCTTGTATATGTATATGAATTAAATTTTATTAATAAAAATTATTTTTGGTAGTTCATCATATTGCATCTTTTTAAAATTTCTATTATGATGAAGTTCTTAGAACTATAAATAATTGATAAAGAAGGATTTATTGAATAGTTCTTAAATAATATTCATAATCAAATGATACGTTATTACAAGGATGATGATGTTTATTGAGTGTAGGTCATTGTGTATGACTAAATGACATGTTATTATAAGGATGATAATGTTTATCGAGTGTAGGTTATTGTGTGCCATATAGATTGACTGTCCTCTTATTCAAAAAGTATGAAGATATTGATATGGCATACAGGTGAGATATAGAACTATATATTCACTAAATAGTGACACACTTATGGAGCACTCTGCTATCAAGAGATGCTCATGAAGGATATGGGCATGAACATCCCTCAGACCTAAGATCACTAGATGACTTATAAGCAACTCACTATCCTTTGGTACTGGACTGTCTATATTTTTAATACAGTGATGGAAGGTTTCTAGGCACAGTCAAGTATTTACTAAGTCAGTGTGTGAATCAAGATGGAATTGACCCCTTCGATGGGAGGTAATGCTTCACTACATTTCAATTCAGTAAATCCTTGGTCAGGGTAATCCACATGATTATCATAGGATTTGAGAAAGATTAAAATATAATATGGATCACTGTTTCAAGGTTGGTAGTTAAACCCTAGATCATCCTAAGCATTAATGATCAAAGGGATAAATTATGCAAGAACCATATACCAAGATTCTTGAATGTTGCTTTGCAATCATTCGACCTATTTAGACATTGGGTATCATTGCTAGATGGTCACTTTGATTAGTATAGAGAATTTATTTTTATACTACCGATTTAGTATTCGAACTTATGGAGTCACGCACATTAGTCATGCAACATAGAAAAGAATTGACCTAACATCTGTATGTTCAATTTAGAATTGCTAGACTTGATTGAACAAATAGATTTACTTAACTGGAGAATTAAGTTAATGGTCATACAAAATTAAACATTGACTATGCCTAGCTAGCATTGGTCATGAGGTTCAAAATTAATTCTGGGGATGAGTTTGACCTGAAAAGATTTAAGGTTAATGAGAGATTGATTTCAAGTCATGATTATTTTAGATTAGATCTAAATTAATTAGACTTAATTTAATTAATCAATTATCCAAGTTAGATTTGGATCTAAAATCCTAATTAGATTAGGGCTAGATAGTCTATTTGAATTAAGTTTGAATTGGATTCAAATTGGACTCAATTTGGACCAAATTTGATTTGGTCAACTAATGGCTTTGACCATTGAGATCCTCTCTCATATGTGGTCGACCAAGAGGGCATTGGGTCTAGATTTTTTCCACCTAATGACCATGCTTTGGATGGCACAAAGGTGGTCCAAGAGTTGGCACCAACCATCTCTCTTAATAAGATTAGGAGAACACCTTAGGACTCCTACTTAGAGTAGGATTTGACTAGTTAAGATAGTTATCCATGGAATCCTTATTTGATAAGGATTCAATTAGGTTTTAGGCTTCATCTATAAATAAGGGAGAACCCTCTTGGGCATTGATATGAAAAATCCGAAGGCTTGTGGGCAAGAGCAAGGGCTTGGCGTGAGAGAGAGAGCTAGGGATTTCTCTCTTCTTCTTCCTGGTGCTTGAGCCTTTCTTGGTGAAGGATTTGATCCTACCGCCCCCTCTTCTCCCTCTTCCTTGGTGTGGCATCTCACATCTCATCCCTTTTCTCTATGTTATGTGATGTATGTGCGAAGTAGAGGGTCTATGCTTTCGAATCTTGCGAAGCAACATTATAGAATTTTCAGCATCTTGACCTTTTTTTACTATGCATCGAGGTATGTTTTTATAATTATTATAAAAAAATTTTTAAAACTTAAATCTATTCTCCCTGGACTCCATCTGAATATGATTCAGATCTGAAGAATTTTTTCTTCAACTGGTATCAAAGCCAGTCCAGGCTTTGATCAGAATACGATTAAAATTCTGGTTATGCTGAATTTCACATCTAGATCGTCACTAGAACCTTTTCTTTAATTTAGATTATTTTTTAATGTGATTTCTTCAAAATTTTGATCTGATATTGATTAGATTTCAATGTATAGGACTCATCTCTAGTTTCATAATTTTCTAGTAAGTGATTAGATCGTTATAAGTCTGGTTTTTCATGGAAGATGAAATGTGTTTTGAATAGAATTTTTGTGAAGTTTGGTCCATTGTTTAAATCAGATTTTAATACATATCCAGATTTATTTTGAATAGATTTTTATGATAATTTAGATCTGAAAAAGAAAATTTATATAGTATATAAATTAGGTTCAGATCTGAATTAAATTTGTGATATGATCACATGTTCCAGCTAGTGTAGTTAAAATTCTTCACGCTATCCAAATTCCGCATATGAAACAAACACTATTTTTGTTTAAACATATATGATATATTATATAGAATTCTTTTCTAATAACCAAGTAATCAAATTGAGTTGATCACCATGGCCTTCCGGTCATAAGAGAAAGAAGGGATCATACCCCTCTAATGCCCAATTGTTAGGGTTTCTCTTATGGTGTGTAGGGATACCGCTGTGATTACATCTCATAAAGAAGAACTATGAAAAAATTTTAAAAAATTATTTTAATCATAAATATATTTAGATCTAATCTAAAATAGATTTATAATTTATTTAATTACTATTTTAAGAAATATTTTTGGATCTGAAAATTTGTTTCAATATCTGAAACTTATGAACATAAGATGTTAGTTAGGTCTGAATTTAATGATATATGATGTTATCATGATATATATGATGCATGAGAATAATTTAGATCAATTTAATTTATATTTAATGGTTGAATTATGATATAAAAAACTAGTTTTAAGATCTTTAATTATGATTAAACATGAACATATAAAAGGACCACAAAAAAATACATGTTTTATGCTATTGTTTCGAACAATTGAAACTGTTTCAACTCTATACTTAATTAAGAATTAAAGGCAGAAATATTAGGTTTAGAATTAAAATTTTAACATCTAATGACATTGCATAAAACATGGGTATGGGCTATCTTTAGTCAGGTCAATTAATTAGATTAGACCTATGGTTAGAATCAAATATGAATCTAATTGAGAAATTGACTAAATCTAACCAAGAGTTGAATTAGATTAGATCAAGTCTTCTCTGGATCAAACTCAAAAGTTGTATATTGGTCAAGTCCATAATTTTGATCATATTAAATAGATCTAATCATGGTTCAGTGGTTGAGCCCGAGTTATCTTGATGACTTGATCGAAACTTATTAACAAATTAGTGTCTAAGATAAGTTTGGTAGTTCAACCGATTGTCTTTAATTGGTAGCTCCTAGACCTAGCCATTACAATGGTGTCTAAGGCAAGTCTTGGTAGACCCTTCCACCGATCTTACTTATCTGGCCAACTTGATTAATTGAGATTTGAGTTAGGTTGCCTGATGATTCGAGTCAACCCATGCCATTAAGGTAAATCAGTGTGACTGATTTAGGTGCCCCTAGACCAGTTTGTCTCATGACTTATTAGAGTCAGTGGGAGAATTTCATTGAAATAACTAGCTAATCTCTTCTCTTATTCTCAAATAATAATAAAACACTCTAAATTCTTAGGTCCTTAAAATGATGATGTTATGGGATGACAAAATCATAAGCCTTCGATTAAGGTAGATGATAATGGATCCAATTATCTAGGTAAATATTAGAGGTGCCTTATGCCTGATGTTCATCTGAATATTGTAAGGATTTATGCTACTCCCAAGCCTTGGAAGGCCACAGGTGGAGACTAGGATAAGAGTGGTCCTAGGATGGAGGCGGTGCATAGCCCTCCACGGGCTCGAGGTTTGGATGTTCGGGACCTTGAGGGGTTTGGTTGGAGTTTTGAAAACCTAGGACACAAGATGAAGCGAGGAACCAAAGTCGGAAGATTGAAGACTATAGAAAAGGAGCTTTCTGTAGGTTAGTCGACTCAGTTTGAAATTAGGTCAGCTAAGTCTCAGAGCACAGAATAGATAGAAGGTCACGTTCGGGACTGCAGGCATGGCATAGAAACTAGGCTGGCTCAGTCTGAAACTGAGCCGATCCAGTCTCAGGTTAGCCGACTCAGTGCTGAGACTGAGCTGGCTCAGTCTGCGGGCAGAATTATGCGTGGATTCTATTTGGGCTAGAATAGAAACTTATCCTAGGGGTCTTAAGGCCTGATTCAAGAGGTCTTAAGGGGGCTAACTCATGTATGAATCGAATCTAGATCTAGGAGATGAGAGCATGGAAGACATGGGTGTACATAGGCTCGGTGAGTGCTTTCATATATTGGGTTAGCTGAAAAATTTTTTGGTCGGGCCTAATGGCTATCTATAAATACATAGGTTGTATTAGGATTTCATAATGCTGTGGAATATAGATCTTTTCTCCTCCAACTCTTTCTTCTTCTCTTCTCTCTAGAGTTGCCACCCCAGGATTCTTGGAGAAGCCCTAGATAGGAGGGGCATCTCCCTCAAGCCCAAGGAGGGAGGCACTGTTAGATATATGTGCCCTAGAAGCCAGAATTGGCTGACACTTGTAATACACTTCTAGGGGCAAAATTGTAATTTTGACTATAATTAATGAAATGGGTTATTTTCTATCACACCTGTGTATTTAGTATCTGTGATACATCCTTTGAGTTAATGGTAATGATAATTCATATTTTCAAGAGTTGAAAATTTAAGACATGAATAATCATTATTAACTCATAAACAGCTCCCGACCATAGGATCATCACGAGGATGGTGATTGATCCGGAAGGTTGGTGTACGATCGCTTCTTTTTAGTAGATGAGTCTTGAGTCTACGGTGTGGAGACACTGGAGCGAGAGTATAGGTACTCGTTAGAGAACGAGGGCACTGAGCGTGACCACCTCGAGTAGTCATTAGGAAGTCTACCTTCTCGTCAATGACTGACTCGATGCTGCAGTAGTGTGTCTGGTTCTTTGACCTGAGATGCATCGGCAGTTCACCTTGAGGGTGTTATAGTTTGACTACACCATTACTCGGTCTCCTAGCCATATGGAACCCTGAGGTGTATGTTGGCTATAGACATGTTCATTGTAGGAACTGGATTGCATCAAGATGGGAATCTATCTACCTCGGTGGTAGAGGAGTAGCCCTATGATGATCATGAGAATCAAGTCCAGAAATCCATGGCCATGGTAGAGTGAAATAATAGAAAGAGTTTCTATTTAGATTTTCACATTGGACTCGAATCGAATGATTACATCATATGACAGAGACTAGGGTTTGACGAGTTCACCTTAACCCTAATCTGATCGGGGCTCAAGATAGAAGAACTGAATCACACAGGTAGCTGCACCAAGAGGTTCGCATTCAGCTCTGATGGGTTGCCACCATATACTGCTAGGTGTCACTGGTGGATTTTGGGAGCAATTAGAATGATTTAGATGATCGATCATTCTAGCTGTTCGAATCAGAAGAGTTCTGATCCATCGAAAGGAGTTTCGATGATGTCTATGATAGAGATCATGACATATCCCATTACCATACAGAACTGAACCTAACTGGGTCACACAAACAAGGGTTTGAATCTGGTGATCATCAATTGAACTGATCTAGTTCAATTGATCTGAATGAGATTCAATTAGGTTCAAGGAAATCGTGCTAGCACTCGATTGAACCTAACGTTCTTCTTTTACTATCATAAATAAGTTGTCCTGACTGAGCCAAAGGAGTTTGTGCTCAATCAGAGGCCTTCATATGGTCTGACTGGAGGTTGTCCAAGTCAGAATAGGTTGTCTTATTTGTAAGACATTACCTGCCATTTTTGGTCACCTGCCATTTCTTGTTCTTTGACTTTGGTCAAAAGTCTACCTTTGACTGGTCAAACGTTGACCATTGACCCTTTGACTTTTGACCACATGTCATGCACCTATTGGAGAGCTGGTGGGGGCCTGTCCCCCTGCCAGAACCTGGCAAGGAGAAGGGCGCACGCCAAGGGTGGCGTGAGCCCAAGTAGGAGGCGCCTAGGAGTCCTTGTTGGACAAGGACTCCACCTCCCTTTTGGATTCCAATCAGAGTTCTACTAAGAATCCAGTTTGACTGGTCTTAGGCACCCTCTAAGGAGGAATCCAGGGGTCTCTATTCCAACCAATCAGATTTAGATCTGATTTCACAAAGGGTTGTGATTGGTTGAGAGGAAGAGGAGTTGGATCACAAGAGGTCTATAAATAAGACCCTGCGCCCAACCCTAATTCTAATGAAATTAGACACGCCCCAAGGCTGCCTCTCCCCTCCTTCTCCATGCCATAGTCTCTTCTCCCCTTGCTCTCCACGTCCAAAAGAGTTTTGGACTTAGGTTGGTGCGATTCAGATCAAGGAAAGGCGATCAAAAGCAAGAAGGCTGCGCTGCTGCAAAAGGACGACTGCAGATCTTCAAAAGAGTTTTGAAGATCCTCCAGATCAGATCCAGATCTGATTTTTGGAGGTGTGATAGAGAAGAAGAGGATCTCCAGATCCAACCCGAGTGGATACCGGTAGAGGCCAGGCGCTTGCGTGGCTAAGATCCAGAACCTTCCGCTGCAATCAGGATCATCTACAGGGTAATAGGATTACCCAAATCAGGTAAATTAAATTTGATTTAATTTATCTTATTTTATTTTATTTATTAAAATAATAAGAATCAGATCTGAAACATATCAAGATCTGATTGAGATCAAGAGAAAATTTTTGAAATATATCTCTTGATCTAATCAGATCTGGACGAACCTGGACCGGGAAATCAGGATTTCCCTTCAACTGGTATCAGAGCCATGGTTCTAAATTGTTTAGATCTGATTTTAATTTTATTTTAATTAGAAAATAAAGTGATTTCAGATGTCACATGAGATGTGATCAGATCTGAAATCAGAAAAAAATTAAAATTAAATGATTTGGATCTAAGAACATGAAGATATGCATGACTAGTTCTAGAATAGAATAGTTCTATAGAATAGTTTTGCATGTCTTTGATTTAATCTGATTAAATCATATTTTAGATCTTCTTATTTACTATTTTCTGATATTATAAGTGTTATAATAACATCTGATAAACAGCAAATAAAAATTATTTAATTTTAAATATCATATGAGATATGATAGATGCATGTCTAGACTAGTTGTAGAATAGTTCTACATAATTGTCTAGATTAGAATTTATTTTGATTAGATCAATTTAAATCTAATTTTTTAGATTATTATGAGATAATTTAGATCTGAAAACATGCATGATTTGATACATGAGATGTATGCAAAATATGCCTTGATTAGATCTAAATTTGTATATGAGATATATGATATAGATCTATAACTGTTTTGTAGATTTACATGTTCCTGATTAAGGCGTTCCTCTTGGCCGTCCGGTCATAAGAACGAAGAAGGGTTTAAAGGCCCTCTCTTCCCATTCGATGGGGTGTTCTTATGACGTGTAGGGGTGCTGCGTGTTCGTCCTTAATCAGAAACCCAAAACTTACTTTCTGCAAAACCCTAGATCCTGAAACCCTAGGATTTATTGTGCATATTTTGTTTATGAACCCAACTTAATTAAGAATTAAGTTTATGGAATATTAATTAGGTCTAAAATTGAGAATTTCAGATCTAAGACATATTCATAATACTGGGTTCGGGCTTGGGTAGCTCAATTAGGTCTAAGCGGTTGATCAAACCGAATCAAGAGTTGGTTAGATGGGATCAACAATGCTTAAATTGACCAGCCTAATAGGATTAAGTCTGGGTCAAGATCGAGTCACGATCAAGCAAGACCTAATTAGGCTCAGAGGTTAGAGTCTGGATTGTAGGCTAACCCAATTGGTTCTGACTCAACAATTTGGTGTCTAAGGTAAGTTTGGCACAGACGACCGACTGGTTTTTAATTGGAAGCTACTCGACCTGAATGCGTTCTTGTGCGAGTTAACGGCATATTCCTTCCACCGGTCTCACTTACCTGGCCATATCTGTTGACACAGTTCTGATCTGAGGTGGTCAATAATCCGAGCTGACCCATGCCACTAGGTTAGTCATAATTGTTATGACTAAGCCAAGTCTAGTTTAATGAGACCTGAATCAATTCTCCCTAAGAAAAGATTAAGTCTGAGGTCTTCCACCATTGTAGACGTGCGGGCCCTTCCCGGGGTTGATTGTTCTCGGCTGGATACAGTGGCTCAGTTGCACCGGGAAGACGCAACCATGTCTATTAGGCATTGGATGCTATGGGCTGGAGGATGAGTTGGGCTCAATATTTCGGATACGGTGAGAGACCCAATTAGGAACCCAGTCTATGCAAATGGTGGGTCTGACTTAACTAAGGAGTGGATCAATATTCCGGATACGGTGAGATTCATGAATTAGAGACCAAGTTTGGGTGCACCATGATTAGAGAATCATTGAACAAGAGTTGTTCACTCATTGGCTAACCCATCACCAATAACTGTTAGGTGAGGTGATGAGTCAGTTGGTGAGACCGCACCACCCACTAGAAATCATCAATCGCGGAGATTTTCGCATCTCTACAGAGGGAGTGTAGGGATCCGAGAAAATAGTGGGAGCTAATTTGTTTAAAAATAAAATCCCTAAACAAATTGGTCAAGTCAAAATTACAGTATCTAACTAGAATCTTTGACTCTCTACAGGAAAATGTCTGCGTCCAACCCACTGGCACGTATCCTAGACACACATAGACTGACTGGACCCAATTATAAAGATTGGCTCAGGAACTACAAAATTGTTTTGGGTTCAGAGAAGTTAACACATGTTTTGGACCAGGACCCTCCCACCTTACCAGCTCGTCCATCCACTGAACAGAGAGCGTCTCTGGAAAAATGGATTGACGAAGACAATAAGGCCAGATACTACATGTTGGGCTCGATGTCTGATGAGCTCCAGCGCCAACATGAAGATATCGGGACTGCTCGCCAAATGTTGGCTCACCTGCAGGAGATGTTTGGTGAACAGAGTCGCGCAGCCAAATATCAAGTCACGAAATGACTTTTTAAGGCTAAGATGCGTGATGGGCAGTCAGTCCAAGATCACTGTCTGACAATGATCAAGGACATGGAAGAGCTTGAGAAGCTCGGTGTGAAGTTGGACTTGGATCTGCAGAACGATATTATTCTGCAATCCTTGACTGATGCATATGGGCAATTCATCATGAATTACCACATGCATAAACTTCAAAATTCCTTGGCCGAGTTGATGAATATGCTGGTTACCGCTGAGCTTTCTATGAAAGGTTCTAAAGGCTCAGTTCTTGCTATGGAACGGACTTCTTCCAAAAGAAAGTCTTATGGAAAGAAAAAGAAGTCTGTGAAAAAGCAAAAGGTAGAAGGATCAAAGAAGAAGAAGGCAGAACCGAAGAAGAAGGTCGATGGCAAAGGAAAGTGTTTCCATTGCAACAGCGACGGCCATTGGAAGCGGAACTGCCCTACTTACCTGGCCACCCTGAAGAACAAGAAGGAAGGTCCTTCTGGAGGTATGCTCGTTATTGAGTCTAACCTTACGGTTTCTTCTGCATCCAGTTGGGTGCTTGACTCTGGTTCTAGTGCTCATCTGTGCACTTCTATGCAGGGTCTTGAGGATAGCAGGAGGCTGAGGGATGGAGACATGATCCTACGCATCGGTAATGGAGCAAGAGTTGCTGCAGTAGCCGTGGGAACATACCCTCTGCGATTACCATCTGGTTTAGACTTAGTTTTAAAAGACTGTTATTATGTGCCTGCAGCTAGCAGGAATTTGATTTCTGTTTCATGCTTAGCACAAGAAGGTTATGTGATCACCTTCTTTAAGGACCATTGTAACATTCTTTATGAAAGAAATAAAATTGCAAATGGTTTCCTTGTTAATGGTCTTTATCAGTTGCATATTGATGTACCTATTTTAACTATCGAGCAAAACGTGAATGCCAAACGACCTAGGGATAGTCCAAACGACAGATATCTATGGCACCTGAGATTAGGTCATATAGCAGAAGATAGGATTAACAAATTGGAGAAAAATGGGCTATTGAGTCCATTGACTTTTGAGTCATATCCAACTTGTGAATCTTGTCTTCAAGGCAAAATGACTAAACTCCCTTTTGTTGGACATGGGGAGAGGGCCACAGATCTCCTTGCCCTAGTACATACTGATGTGTGCGGCCCATTCGATGTGCCGGCTAGAGGCAATTTTGTCTACTTCATTACCTTTACCGATGATCTGTCTAGGTATGGGTATGTGTATCTTATGAGACATAAGTCTGAAGCCTTTGAAAAGTTCAAAGAATTCAGACATGAAGTAGAAAAACAAACTGGAAAACCCATTAAGGTTCTTCGATCAGATCGAGGAGGTGAATACCTTAGCCGGGAATTCCTAGACTATCTTAAGGAAAATGGCATAGTCTCTCAATGGACTCCACCAGGAACACCTCAACTCAACGGGGTTTCAGAACGGAGAAATCGGACTCTATTGGATATGGTTCGATCCATGATGAGCTTCACAGACCTCCCAGATTTTCTTTGGGGACATTCATTATTAACTTCAATCTATTTACTGAATAGGGTTCCCTCTAAAACCGTTCCTACCACACCGTATGAGATATGGCACGGTAAGAAACCAAGTCTGAGTCATCTCAGAATTTGGGGTTGTCCGGCTTATGTCAAAAGACAACAAGCGGACAAGTTAGAGTTTAGGTCCTTTAGAGCTCGATTCATAGGATATCCTAAAGAGTCATTAGGATACTATTTCTACATTCCAGAAGACCACAATGTGATTGTGAGTCGACATGCCATATTTCTTGAAAAATAGTTTATTCAAGATAGTGGCATTGGAAAGCAGATTAAGCTTGATGAGAAAGTCTCACAAGCAGAACGAGCTAAGGACCAAGTGGAACCAAATCAGGTTGAGCCAATAAGAACACTACCTCCTCCACCTCGTAGATCGGAAAGAGTTTCCCGTCCCCCTGAAAGATACTTAGGTATTATTTCAGAGGATGTAGAGGAAATGTTCCTCATAGGTAATGGTGCTCATGGTGATGATCCCAAAACCTACAACGAGGCGATATCAGATATCGACTCCGAGAAATGGCTTGAGGCAATGAAGTCAGAGATCGACTCGATGCACTCAAACCAAGTCTGGACCTTGGTAGATCCACCAGAAGGTATAGTACCTATTGGGTGTAAATGGATCTTCAAGAGAAAGATTGGTGCAGATGGGAATGTGGAGACATTCAAGGCTAGACTGGTGGCAAAAGGTTATAGTCAACGTGAAGGCATTGACTATCAGGATACCTTTTCCCCGGTAGCTATGCTAAAATCCATCCGCACATTGCTTGCTGTTGCAGCCTATTTCGATTATGAAATATGGCAAATGGACGTGAAAACGGCATTCCTAAATGGATATCTTGAGGAAGATATCTATATGGAACAGCCGCTAGGTTTCACATCCAGTGATACTGATCACAAGGTTTGCAAGCTGCAAAGGTCCATATATGGACTTAAGCAAGCATCTCGGAGCTGGAACACTCGTTTCAATGATGTGATCAAAAAGTTTGGTTTCATCAAAAATGAAGAGGAACCATGTGTTTTCAAAAGGGTCAGTGGGAGCGCTGTTGTCTTCCTCGTATTGTACGTGGATGACATCCTCCTTATTGGGAATGATATTCCCATGTTGACATCAGTCAAGATGTGGTTGTCCAAGGAATTCTCCATGAAAGACCTAGGTGAAGCATCCTTTATTCTAGGAATTAAGGTCTATAGGGATAGACCGAATAGGATGCTAGGACTTTCACAGAAGATGTACATAGAGGAAGTACTAAAGAGGTTTAGTATGGAAAACTCTAAGAGGGGATTAATACCCTTCAGACATGGTATTCATCTTTCCAAGAAGATGTGCCCCAGCACACCTGAGGAAATAGAACGCATGAGCAAGATCCCTTATGCTTCTGCAATAGGGAGCCTCATGTATGCCATGCTATGTACACGACCTGATATAGCCCATGCTGTGAGTGTCACAAGCAGATATCAGTCAAATCCAGGTGAAGAACACTGGACTTCTGTGAAATGTATCCTTAAGTACTTGAGAAGAACTAAGGATATGATGTTGGTCTTTGGTAATGGAGAACTCCAAGTTCAGGATACACAGACTCGGACTTCATGTCCGATATAGATGATCGAAAGTCGACATCTGGAAGTCTGTTTGTGTGCAATGGTGGAGCTGTCAGCTGGAAGAGTTCCAAGCAAACTGTGATAGCAGATTCCACCATGGAAGCAGAATATATAGCTGCATCAGAGGCTGCAAAGGAAGCATTCTGGTACAAGAAGTTTGCTGCAGAAATTGGAGTAATGCCATCAGATGCCATTCCTCTTTACTGCGACAACAATGGCGCCATAGCCCTTGCTAAGGAGCCGAGGTCTCACCAGAAGTCCAAGCACATTGAGCGGCGATATCATCTCATCCGCGATTACCTTGAGAAAGGTTACGTTGAGGTCAAGAGAGTCAACTCCGCAGATAATGTGGCAGACCCACTTACAAAGCCGTTGGGCCAGCAGAAGATCGAAGCCCACCTTGAGAAGATGGGACTTAGACTTGTAGCCAATTGGCTTTAGGACAAGTGGGAGATTGTTAGATATATGTGCCCTAGAAGCCAGAATTGGCTGACACTTGTAATACACTTCTAGGGGCAAAATTGTAATTTTGACTATAATTAATGAAATGGGTTATTTTCTATCACACATGTGTATTTAGTGTCTGTGATACATCCTTTGAGTTAATGGTAATGATAATTCATATTTTCAAGAGTTGAAAATTTAAGACATGAATAATCATTATTAACTCATAAACAGCTCCCGACCATAGGATCATCACGAGGATGGTGATTGATCCGGAAGGTTGGTGTACGATCGCTTCTCTTTAGTAGATGAGTCTTGAGTCTACGGTGTGGAGACACCGGAGCGAGAGTACAGGTACTCGTTAGAGAACGAGGGCACTGAGCGTGACCACCTCGAGTAGTCATTAGGAAGTCTACCTTCTCGTCAATGACTGACTCGATGCTGCAGTAGTGTGTCTGGTTCTTTGACCTGAGATGCATCGGCAGTTCACCTTGAGGGTGTTATAGTTTGACTACACCATTACTCGGTCTCCTAGCCATATGGAACCCTGAGGTGTATGTTGGCTATGACATGTTCATTGTAGGAACTGGATTGCATCAAGATGGGATCTATCTACCTCGGTGGTAGAGGAGTAGCCCTATGATGATCATGAGAATCAAGTCCAGAAATCCATGGCCATGGTAGAGTGAAATAATAGAAAGAGTTTCTATTTAGATTTTCACATTGGACTCGAATCGAATGATTACATCATATGACAGAGACTAGGGTTTGACGAGTTCACCTTAACCCTAATCTGATCGGGGCTCAAGATAGAAGAACTGAATCACACAGGTAGCTGCACCAAGAGGTTCGCATTCAGCTCTGATGGGTTGCCACCATATACTGCTAGGTGTCACTGGTGGATTTTGGGAGCAATTAGAATGATTTAGATGATCGATCATTCTAGCTGTTCGAATCAGAAGAGTTCTGATCCATCGAAAGGAGTTTCGATGATGTCTATGATAGAGATCATGACATATCCCATTACCATACAGAACTGAACCTAACTGGGTCACACAAACAAGGGTTTGAATCTGGTGATCATCAATTGAACTGATCTAGTTCAATTGATCTGAATGAGATTCAATTAGGTTCAAGGAAATCGTGCTAGCACTCGATTGAACCTAACGTTCTTCTTTTACTATCATAAATAAGTTGTCCTGACTGAGCCAAAGGAGTTTGTGCTCAATCAGAGGCCTTCATATGGTCTGACTGGAGGTTGTCCAAGTCAGAATAGGTTGTCTTATTTGTAAGACATTACCTGCCATTTTTGGTCACCTGCCATTTCTTGTTCTTTGACTTTGGTCAAAAGTCTACCTTTGACTGGTCAAACGTTGACCATTGACCCTTTGACTTTTGACCACATGTCATGCACCTATTGGAGAGCTGGTGGGGGCCTGTCCCCCTGCCAGAACCTGGCAAGGAGAAGGGCGCACGCCAAGGGTGGCGTGAGCCCAAGTAGGAGGCGCCTAGGAGTCCTTGTTGGACAAGGACTCCACCTCCCTTTTGGATTCCAATCAGAGTTCTACTAAGAATCCAGTTTGACTGGTCTTAGGCACCCTCTAAGGAGGAATCCAGGGGTCTCTATTCCAACCAATCAGATTTAGATCTGATTTCACAAAGGGTTGTGATTGGTTGAGAGGAAGAGGAGTTGGATCACAAGAGGTCTATAAATAAGACCCTGCGCCCAACCCTAATTCTAATGAAATTAGACATGCCCCAAGGCTGCCTCTCCCCTCCTTCTCCATGCCATAGTCTCTTCTCCCCTTGCTCTCCACGTCCAAAAGAGTTTTGGACTTAGGTTGGTGCGATTCAGATCAAGGAAAGGCGATCAAAAGCAAGAAGGCTGCGCTGCTGCAAAAGGACGACTGCAGATCTTCAAAAGAGTTTTGAAGATCCTACAGATCAGATCCAGATCTGATTTTTGGAGGTGTGATAGAGAAGAAGAGGATCTCTAGATCCAATCCGAGTGGATACTGGTAGAGGCCAGGCGCTTGCATGGCTAAGATCCAGAACCTTCCGCTGCAATCAGGATCATCTACAGGATAATAGGATTACCCAAATCAGGTAAATTAAATTTGATTTAATTTATCTTATTTTATTTTATTTATTAAAATAATAATAATCAGATCTGAAACTTATCAAGATCTAATTGAGATCAAGAAAAAATTTTTGAAATATATCTCTTGATCTGTCAGATCTGGATGAACCTGGATCGGAAAATCAGGATTCCCCTTTAGGCACCCCATCACAGATCCAGGTGGAGGATCGATGGTTTGCTGCCCATAGAGAATATCATAGGTTCCTTAAGGTCTGTGCTAAAGATCAGGAGCTTCCGCAACATGGTATCAGGACTTGTGATGCCAAGGATAATTGGTGTTCGAGCGATACCATAGTTCCTTCAATTGGTATCAGAGCAAGGTGATGCCAGTTGGTGGGCATACATTTGGTATCGAGCCTGATGGTGCATTGAAGGAAAGGAGAGGTCATATAAGATGAAATCTAAAATCTGCATAAGAAATCCATGGTATGTCTCAACTCTATTTTTGTTGTTGCTGTGGTTTGGCCAATCGAGAGTAGCGGATTGAAGGTGGAGGTTGAGAGGATTAACGAAAAGAAAATTTTTCAGGCTGGAAGGATTGGGTGCATGATTTGTTGATCAATCTTGATGGAAAGGCTAAGGTGTATGATGATTATATGATAGGCAGGGAGCGCTGGAGTGCTGCAGTAGCATTTTTCTAAAGATATGGGATTGAGTGAGGCTCAATGGTACAGCAGTCGAGGGAGGTATCTCAGTAGAGAGCATTAGAATTCTCTAGGAAGATGGGTAGTGTATGGCTGTTGAAGAGAGGATTTTCAACGGATAATGGTCGAAGAAAGGCTGAAGAAGCAACTATATATCCTTTGGTGTCAAGAAGGTGGGGAAGTAGTCGGAGGTGTATTCAGTAGTTCGACCAGAGCATGAATTTGTGAAGCCTTGGAGATGATGGAGATGGATGATCCATAGAGGTCTAGTAGGTTAGGGTTGGGCGATTGTAGAGTGATGCAGAGATAAGGCTAGGGAGTGCTGGAGTGTTGCAGTAACACTTTCCTAGAGGCATAGGGTTGAGAGAGGCTCGGTGGTGCAATAGCCGAGGGAGGTATCTCAGTAGATGGTGTCATGGGTATCTCAAAAA
Organism: Cocos nucifera; assembly: GCA_006176705.1. Lineage (NCBI taxonomy): Eukaryota > Viridiplantae > Streptophyta > Magnoliopsida > Arecales > Arecaceae > Cocos > Cocos nucifera. The sequence goes on along the minus strand of QRFJ01002049.1, from coordinate 196,758 downwards.
AATTAGGTGCAAGTCTTAGGGAGAGCCAGGAGGTCTTAAGGAGTGTTAGGGGCATCAAGCAGCTAGAAGTATCATAGATCAGATTTCTTCTACAGGGGCACTAGGGAGAGTCATGGCTCAAGTGGAGGATGGTTCTTCAAACACAACTGAAGCGATGGCTAGTGTAGGGGCAGATGAGAAGGACTAGGGTGGAATTTTCTAAGGTTCAGTCATTGGATTTAGAAGAGTTGGATGAGCTCTTGGGTTTTGGAGGTGCCCGCAGGTTGTGGAGGTATCCGAGACTGCTTCGAAGGGATCCACAAAGCACGGAGGATTCGAAGGGACAGCAATGGTGTTTGAGGTACAGTAACAGGCTCAGCAGTGCAGCATTGAGTGGTTGGCCTTGGGTGACTCGGCATAGAGTCGGCTTCTGCAGCATCAGATGGACTTCATGAAGGAACCAGATCTAGGGTTTTACAGGTAGATGTTAAAAACTTTTTCAAGATGTTACGGTGAAAGGCATAAATAAATCAAATATTTATTTAAATAAATATGTAAATACCTAGATCTCAGATCTATTACATGATCAAGGCATGATATTAATTTAGAAATTAAAATCAAATAAGAAAGTAAAAGATTGATCAAATTAACTCAGATCTACACTACATCAAATGCAGGTATGAAGTTAATAGATCAGATCTATTATCTGAGCAAGTTAGATGCTCTAACTTACTGATCTAGGTTTGAGGATGTGTACAATGTTCTCCCCTTTCAAATCCCAGAAGGGAAATCCTGATTTTTCCGGTCCAGGTTCGTTCAGATCTGATCAGATCAAGAGATATATTTCAAAAATTTTTCTCTTAATCCCAATCAGATCTTGATATATTTCAGATCTGATTCTTATTATTTTAATAAAATAAAATTAAAAGATAAATTAAATCAAATTTAATTTACCTGATCTGGGTAATCCTATTACCCTGTTGATGATCCTGTTTGCAGCGGAAGGTTCTGGATCTTAGCCACGCAAGCGCCTGGCCTCTACCGGTATCCACTCAGGGTTGGATCTGGAGATCCTCTTCTTCTCTATCACACCTCCAAAAATCAGATCTGGATCTGATCTGGAGGATCTTCAAAACTCTTTTTGAAGATGAGCAGTCGTCCTTTGCAGCAGCGCAGCCTTCTTACTTTTGATCGCCTTTCTTTGATCTGAATCGCACCAACCAAGGTCCAAAACTCCTTTTGGACGTGGAGAGCAAGGGGAGAAGGTGGTTTGGCATGGAGAGGGAGGGGAGAGGCAGCCTTGGGGCATGGAGAAACTATGATCTCATCATATCTCTTAATCTGAGTTGGGTACAGGGTCTTATTTATAGACTAGCTGTGATCCAACTCCTCTTCTTCCCAACCAATCACAACCCTTTGTGAAATCAGATCTAAATCTGATTGGTGGGAATAGAGTCCCCTGGATTCCTCCTTAGAGGGTGCCTAAGACCAGTCAAAGTTGGTTCTTAGAAGAACTCTAATTGGAATCCAAAAAGGAGATGGAGTCCTTGTCCAACAAGGACTCCTAGGCGCCTCCAACTTGGGCACACGCCTAGGGTGGCGTGCGCCCTTCTCCTTGCCAGGTTCTGGCAGGGGGACAGGCCCCCACCAGCTCTCCAATAGGTGCATGACATGTGGTCAAAAGTCAAAGTGTCAATGGTCAACGTTTGACCAGTCAAAGGTAGACTTTTGACCAAAGTCAAAGAACAAGAAATGGCAGGTGACCAAAAATGGCAGGTAATGTCTTACAAAATAAGACAACCTTTTCTGACTTGGACAACCTCCAGTCAGACCATATGAAGGCCTCTGATTGAGCACAAACTCCTTTGGCTCAGACAGGACAACTTATTTATGATAGCAAAAGAAGAACGTTAGGTTCAATCGAGTGCTAGCACGATTTCCTTGAACCTAATTGAATCTCATTCAGATCAATTGAACTAGATCAGTTCAATTGATGATCACCAGATTCAAACCCTTGTTTGTGTGACCCAGTTAGGTTCAGTTCTGTATGGTAATGGGATATGTCATGATCTCTATCATCGACATCATCGAAACTCCTTTCGATGGATCAGAACTCTTCTGATTCGAACAGCTAGAATGATCGATCATCTAAATCATTCTAATTGCTCCCAAAATCCACCAGTGACACCTAGCAGTATATGGTGGCAACCCATCAGAGCTGAATGCGAACCTCTTGGTGCAGCTACCTGTGTGATTAAGTTCTTCTATCTTGAGCCCCGATCAGATTAGGGTTAAGGTGAACTCGTCAAACCCTAGTCTCTGTCATATGATGTAATCATTCGATTCGAGTCCAATGTGAAAATCTAAATAGAAACTCTTTCTATTATTTCACTCTGCCATGGCCATGGGCTTCTGGACTTGATTCTCATGATCATCATAGGGCTGCTCCTCTACCACCGAGGTAGATAGATTCCATCTTGATGCAATCCAGTTCCTACAATGAACATGCTATAGCCAACATACACCTCAGGGTTCCATATGGCTAGGAGACCGAGTAATGGTGTAGTCAAACTATAACACCCTCAAGGTGAACTGCCGATGCATCCTCAGGTCAAAGAACCAGACACACTACTGCAGCATCGAGTCAGTCATTGACGAGAAGGTAGACTCCCTAATGACTACTCGAGGTGGTCACGCTCAGTGCCCTCGTTCTCTAACGAGTACCTGTACTCTCGCTCCGGTGTCTCCACACCGTAGACTCAAGACTCATCTACTAAAGAGAAGCGATTGTACACCAACCTTCCGGATCAATCACCATCCTCGTGATGATCCTATGGTCGGGAGCAATTTTATGAGTTAATAATGATTATTCATGTCTTAAATTTTCAACTCTTGAAAATATGAATTATCATTACCATTAACTCAAAGGATGTATCACAGACACTAAATACACATATGTGATAGAAAATAACCCATTTTATTGATTTTATAGTCAAAATTATAATTTTGCCCCTAGAAGTGTATTACAAGTGTCAGCCAATTCTGGCTTCTAGGGCACATATATCTAACAATCTCCCACTTGTCCTAAAGCCAATTGGCTACAAGTCTAAGTCCCATCTTCTCAAGGTGGGCTTCGATCTTCTGCTGGCCCAACGGCTTTGTAAGTGGGTCTGCCACATTATCTGCGGAGTTGACTCTCTTGACCTCGACGTAACCCTTCTCGAGGTAATCGCGGATGAGGTGGTATCGCCGCTCAATGTGCTTGGATTTCTGGTGAGACCTCGGCTCCTTAGCAAGGGCTATGGCGCCATTGTTGTCGCAGTATAGAGGAATGGCATCTGATGGCATTACTCCAATTTCTGCAGCAAACTTCTTGTACCAGAATGCTTCCTTCGCAGCCTCTGATGCAGCGATATATTCTGCTTCCATGGTGGAATCTGCTATCACCGTTTGCTTGGAACTCTTCCAGCTGACAGCACCACCATTGCACACAAACAGACTCCCAGATGTCGACTTTCGATCATCTATATCGGACATGAAATCCGAGTCTGTGTATCCCTGGACTTGGAGTTCTCCGTTACCAAAGACCAACATCATATCCTTAGTTCTTCTCAAGTACTTAAGGATACATTTCACAGAAGTCCAGTGTTCTTCACCTGGATTTGACTGATATCTGCTTGTGACACTCACAGCATGGGCTATATCAGGTCGTGTACATAGCATGGCATACATGAGGCTCCCTATTGCAGAAGCATAAGGGATCTTGCTCATGCGTTCTATTTCCTCAGGTGTGCTGGGGCACATCTTCTTGGAAAGATGAATACCATGTCTGAAGGGTATTAATCCCCTCTTAGAGTTTTCCATACTAAACCTCTTTAGTACTTCCTCTATGTACATCTTCTGTGAAAGTCCTAGCATCCTATTCGGTCTATCCCTATAGACCTTAATTCCTAGAATAAAGGATGCTTCACCTAGGTCTTTCATGGAGAATTCCTTGGACAACCACATCTTGACTGATGTCAACATGGGAATATCATTCCCAATAAGGAGGATGTCATCCACGTACAATACGAGGAAGACAACAGCGCTCCCACTGACCCTTTTTGAAAACACATGGTTCCTCTTCATTTTTGATGAAACCAAACTTTTTGATCACATCATTGAAACGAGTGTTCCAGCTCCGAGATGCTTGCTTAAGTCCATATATGGACCTTTGCAGCTTGCAAACCTTGTGATCAGTATCACTGGATGTGAAACCTAGCGGCTGTTCCATATAGATATCTTCCTCAAGATATCCATTTAGGAATGCCGTTTTCACGTCCATTTGCCATATTTCATAATCGAAATAGGCTGCAACAGGCAAGCAATGTGCGGATGGATTTTAGCATAGCTACTGGGGAAAAGGTATCCTGATAGTCAATGCCTTCGCGTTGACTATAACCTTTTGCCACTAGTCTAGCCTTGAATGTCTCCACATTCCCATCTGCACCAATCTTTCTCTTGAAGATCCATTTACATCCCAATAGGTACTATACCTTCTGGTGGATCTACCAAGGTCCAGACTTGGTTTGAGTGCATCGAGTCAATTTCTGACTGCATTGCCTCTAGCCATTTCTCGGAGTCGATATCTGATATCGCCTCGTTGTAGGTTTTGGGATCATCACCATGAGCACCATTACCTACGAGGAACATTTTCCTCTACATCCTCTGAAATAATACCTAAGTATCTTTCAGGGGGACGGGAAAACTCTTTCCGATCTACGAGGTGGAGGAGGTAGTGTTCTTATTGGCTCAACCTGATTTGGTTCCACTTGGTCCTTAGCTCGTTCTGCTTGTGAGACTTTCTCATCAAGCTTGAATCTGCTTTTCCAATGCCGCTATCTTGAATAAACTATTTTTCAAGAAAGATGGCATGTCGACTCACAATCACATTGTGGTCTTCTGGAATGTAGAAATAGTATCCTAATGACTCTTTAGGATATCCTATGAATCGAGCTCTGAAGGACCTAAACTCTAACTTGTCCGCTTGTTGTCTTTTGACATGAGCCGGACAACCCCAAATTCTGAGATGACTCAGACTTGGTTTCTTACCGTGCCATATCTCATACGGTGTGGTAGGAACGGTTTTAGAGGGAACCCTATTCAGTAGATAGATTGAAGTTAACAATGAGTGTCCCCAAAGAAAATCAGGGAGGTCTGTGAAGCTCATCATGGATCGAACCATATCTAATAGAGTCCGATTTCTCCATTCTGAAACCCCGTTGAGTTGAGGCGTTCCTGGTGGAGTCCATTGAGAGACTATGCCATTATCCTTGAGATAGTCTAGGAATTTCCTGCTAAGGTATTCACCTCCTCGATCTGATCGAAGAACCTTAATGGGTTTTCCTGTTTGTTTTTCTACTTCATGTCTGAATTCTTTGAACTTTTCAAAAGGCTTCAGACTTGTGTCTCATAAGATACACATACCCATACCTAGACAGATCATCGGTAAAGGTAATGAAGTAGACAAAATTGCCTCTAGCCGGCACATCAAATGGGCCGCACACATCAGTATGTACTAGGGCAAGGAGATCTGTGGCCCTCTCCCCATGTCCAACAAAAGGGAGTTTAGTCATTTTGCCTTGAAGACAAGGATTCACAAGTTGGATATGACTCAAAAGTCAATGGACTCAATAGCCCATTTTTCTCCAATTTGTTGATCCTATCTTCTGCTATATGACCTAATCTCAGGTGCCATAGATATCTGTCGTTTGGACTATCCCTAGGTCGTTTGGCATTCACGTTTTGCTCGATAGTTAGAACAGGTACATCAATATGTAGCTGATAAAGACCATTAATAAGGAAACCATTTGCAATTTTATTTCTTTCATAAAGAATGTTACAATGGTCCTTAAAGAAGGTGATCACATAACCTTCTTGTGCTAAGCATGAAACAGAAATCAAATTCCTGCTAGCTGCAGGCACATAAATAACAGTCTTTCAAAACTAAGTCTAAACCAGATGGTAATCGAAGAGGGTATGTTCCCACGGCTACTGCAGCAACTCTTGCTCCATTACCGAACGCGTAGGATCATGTCTCCATCCCTCAGCCTCCTGCTATCCTCAAGACCCTGCATAGAAGTGCACAGATGAGCACTAGAACCAGAGTCAAGCACCCAACTGGATGCAGAAGAAACCGTAAGGTTAGACTCAATAACGAGCATACCTCCAGAAGGACCTTCCTTCTTGTTCTTCAGGGTGGCCAGGTAAGTAGGGCAGTTCCGCTTCCAATGGCCGTCGCTGTTGCAATGGAAACACTTTCCTTTGCCATCGGCCTTCTTTCTTCGGCTTCTGCCTTCTTCTTCTTTGATCCTTCCACCTTTTGCTTTTTCACAGACTTCTTTTTCTTTCCATAAGACTTTCTTTTGGAAGAAGTCCGTTCCATAGCAAGAACTGAGCCTTTAGAACCTTTCATAGAAAGCTCAGCGGTAACCAGCATATTCATTAACTTCGGCCAAGGAATTCTTGAAGTTTATGCATGTGGTAATTCATGATGAATTGCCCATATGCATCAGTCAAGGATTGCAGAATAATATCGTTCTGCAGGTCCAAGTCCAACTTCACACCGAGCTTCTCAAGCTCTTCCATGTCCTTGATCATTGTCAGACAGTGATCTTGGACTGACTGCCCATCACGCATCTTAGCCTTAAAAAGTCATTTTGTGACTTGATATTTGGCTGCGCGACTCTGTTCACCAAACATCTCCTGCAGGTGAGCCAACATTTGGCGAGCAGTCCCGATATCCTTCATGTTGGCGCTGGAGCTCATCAGACATCGAGCCCAACATGTAATATCTGGCCTTATTATCTTCGTCAATCCATTTTTCCAGAGACGCTCTCTGTTCAACAGATGGACGGGCTGGTAATGGTGGGAGGGTCCTGGTCCAAAACATGGGTTAACTTCTCGAAACCCAAAATAATTTTGTAGTTCCTGAGCCAATCTTTATAATTGGGTCCAGTCAGTCTATGTGTGTCCAGGATACGTGCCAATGGGTTGGACGCAGACATTTTCCTGTAGAGAGTCAAAGATTCTAGTTAGATACTGTAATTTTGACTTGACCAATTTGTTTAGGGATTTTATTTTTAAACAAATTAGCTCCCACTATTTTCTCGGATCCCTACACTCCCTCTGTAGAGATGCGAAAATCTCCACGATTAATGATTTCTAGTGGGTGGTGCGGTCTCACCAACTGACTCATCACCTCACCTAACAGTTATTGGTGATGGGTTAGCCAATGAGTGAACAACTCTTGTTCAATGATTCTCTAATCATGGTGCACCCAAACTTGGTCTCTAATTCATGAATCTCACCGTATCCGAAATATTGATCCACTCCTTAGTTAAGTCAGACCCACCATTTGCATAGACTGGGTTCCTAATTGAGTCTCTCACCGTATCCGAAATATTGAGCCCAACTCATCCTCCAGCCCATAGCATCCAATGCCTAATAGACATGGTTGCATCTTCCCGGTGCAACTGAGCCACTGTATCCAGCCGAGAACAATCAACCTCGGGAAGGGCCCGCACATCTACAATGGTGGAAGACCTCAGACTTAATCTTTTCTTAGGGAGAATTGATTCAGGTCTCATTAAACTAGACTTGGCTTAGTCATAACAATTATGACTAACCTAGTGGCATGGGTTAGCTCGGATTATTGACCACCTCAGATCAGAACTGTGTCAACAGATATGGCCAGGTAAGTGAGACCGGTGGAAGGAATATGCCATTAACTCGTACAAGAACGCATTCAGGTCGAGTAGCTTCCAATTAAAAACCAGTCGGTCGTCTGTGCCAAACTTACCTTAGACACCAAATTGTTGAGTCCAGAACCAATTGGGTTAGCCTACAATCCAGACTCTAACCTCTGAGCCTAATTAGGTCTTGCTTGATCGTGACTCGATCTTGACCCAGACTTAATCCTATTAGGCTGGTCAATTTAAGCATTGTTGATCCCATCTAACCAACTCTTGATTCGGTTTGATCAACCGCTTAGACCTAATTGAGCTACCCAAGCCCGAACCCAGTATTATGAATATGTCTTAGATCTGAAATTCTCAATTTTAGACCTAATTAATATTCCATAAACTTAATTCTTAATTAAGTAGGGTTCATAAACAAAATATGCACAATAAATCCTAGGGTTTCAGGATCTAGGGTTTTGCAGAAAGTAAGTTTTGGGTTTCTGATTAAGGACGAACACGCAGCACCCCTACACATCATAAGAACACCCCATCGAATGGGAAGAGAGGGCCTTTAAACCCTTCTTCGTTCTTATGACCGGACGGCCAAGAGGAACGCCTTAATCAGGAACATTCAATACTACAAAACAATATCAGATCTATATCATATATCTCATATATAAAGTAGATCTAATCATGGCATATTTTGCATACATCTCATGTATCATAATCATGCATATTTTCAGATCTAAATTATCTCATAATAATCTAAAAAATTAGATTTAAATTGATCTAATCAAAATAAATTCTAATCTAGACAATTATGTAGAACTATTCTACAACTAGTCTAGACATGCATCAATCATATCTCATATGATATTCAAAAATTAAATAATTTTTATTTGCTATTTTTTAGATGTTATTATAACACTTATAATATCAAAAAATAGTAAATAAAAAGATCTAAAATATGATTTAATCAGATTAAATCAAAAATATGCAAGAATATTCTATAGAACTATTCTATTCTAGAACTAGTCATGCATATCTTCTAATCTTAGATCCAAATTATTTAATTTTAATTTTTTCTGATTTCAGATCTGATCACATCTCATGTGACATCTGAAATCAATTATTTTCTAATTAAAATAAATTTAAAATCAGATCTAAATAATTTTAGAACCATGGCTCTGATACCAGTTGAAGGGAAATCCTGATTTCCCGGTCCAGGTTCGTTCAGATCTGATCAGATCAAGAGATATATTTCAAAAATTTTTCTCTTGATCTCCAATCAGATCTTGATATATTTTAGATCTGAATTCTTATTATTTTAATAAAATAAAATTAAAATATAAATTAAATCAAATTTAATTTACCTGATCTGGGTAATCCTATTACCCTGTTGATGATCCTGTTTGCAGCGGAAGGTTCTGGATCTTAGCCACGCAAGCGCCTGGCCTCTACCGGTATCCACTCAGGGTTGGATCTGGAGATCCTCTTCTTCTCTATCACACCTCCAAAAATTAGATCTGGATCTGATCTGGAGGATCTTCAAAACTCTTTTGAAGATGAGCAGTCGTCCTTTGCAGCAGCGCAGCCTTCTTACTTTTGATCGCCTTTCTTTGATCTGAATCGCACCAACCAAGGTCCAAAACTCCTTTTGGACGTGGAGAGCAAGGGGAGAAGAGTGGTATTGGCATGGAGAAGGAGGGGAGAGGCAGCCTTGGGGCATGGGAAACTATGATCTCAATCATATCTCTTAATCTGAGTTGGGCGCAGGGTCTTATTTATAGACTAAGCTGTGATCCAACTCCTCTTCTTCCCAACCAATCACAACCCTTTGTGAAATCAGATCTAAATCTGATTGGTGGGAATAGAGTCCCCTGGATTCCTCCTTAGAGGGTGCCTAAGACCAGTCAAAGTTGGTTCTTAGAAGAACTCTAATTGGAATCCAAAAAGGAGATGGAGTCCTTGTCCAACAAGGACTCCTAGGCGCCTCCAACTTGGGCACACGCCTAGGGTGGCGTGCGCCCTTCTCCTTGCCAGGTTCTGGCAGGGGGACAGGCCCCCACCAGCTCTCCAATAGGTGCATGACATGTGGTCAAAAGTCAAAGTGTCAATGGTCAACGTTTGACCAGTCAAAGGTAGACTTTTGACCAAAGTCAAAGAACAAGAAATGGCAGGTGACCAAAAATGGCAGGTAATGTCTTACAAATAAGACAACCTTTTCTGACTTGGACAACCTCCAGTCAGACCATATGAAGGCCTCTGATTTGAGCACAAACTCCTTTGGCTCAGACAGGACAACTTATTTATGATAGCAAAAGAAGAACGTTAGGTTCAATCGAGTGCTAGCACGATTTCCTTGAACCTAATTGAATCTCATTCAGATCAATTGAACTAGATCAGTTCAATTGATGATCACCAGATTCAAACCCTTGTTTGTGTGACCCAGTTAGGTTCAGTTCTGTATGGTAATGGGATATGTCATGATCTCTATCATCGACATCATCGAAACTCCTTTCGATGGATCAGAACTCTTCTGATTCGAACAGCTAGAATGATCGATCATCTAAATCATTCTAATTGCTCCCAAAATCCACCAGTGACACCTAGCAGTATATGGTGGCAACCCATCAGAGCTGAATGCGAACCTCTTGGTGCAGCTACCTGTGTGATTCAAGTTCTTCTATCTTGAGCCCCGATCAGATTAGGGTTAAGGTGAACTCGTCAAACCCTAGTCTCTGTCATATGATGTAATCATTCGATTCGAGTCCAATGTGAAAATCTAAATAGAAACTCTTTCTATTATTTCACTCTACCATGGCCATGGGCTTCTGGACTTGATTCTCATGATCATCATAGGGCTGCTCCTCTACCACCGAGGTAGATAGATTCCATCTTGATGCAATCCAGTTCCTACAATGAACATGCTATAGCCAACATACACCTCAGGGTTCCATATGGCTAGGAGACCGAGTAATGGTGTAGTCAAACTATAACACCCTCAAGGTGAACTGCCGATGCATCCTCAGGTCAAAGAACCAGACACACTACTGCAGCATCGAGTCAGTCATTGACGAGAAGGTAGACTCCCTAATGACTACTCGAGGTGGTCACGCTCAGTGCCCTCGTTCTCTAACGAGTACCTGTACTCTCGCTCCGGTGTCTCCACACCGTAGACTCAAGACTCATCTACTAAAGAGAAGCGATTGTACACCAACCTTCCGGATCAATCACCATCCTCGTGATGATCCTATGGTCGGGAGCAATTTATGAGTTAATAATGATTATTCATGTCTTAAATTTTCAACTCTTGAAAATATGAATTATCATTACCATTAACTCAAAGGATGTATCACAGACACTAAATACACATATGTGATAGAAAATAACCCATTTATTGATTTTAGTCAAAATTACAATTTTGCCCCTAGAAGTGTATTACAAGTGTCAGCCAATTCTGGCTTCTAGGGCACATATATCTAACACTATCTAAAACAATAATTATTGGCATGGACCAGCAAGGGAGGGTGCACAAAAAAAAAGATTATTGTCATGGAATAAGGTAAGAATTAATTAAAAGAGGGGGCGACACTCAAGGAAAGGTGTTTTGGTCAATAAGGATTCTATCTCATAGAATCCTAAGCAAAACTAACTCCTCTTTTGACTTGGTAAAGAGGGCGTGAGAAGCCATGGGAGTACAAAATTTTCACATAAGAAATAAAATAAAAAGAGCATGGGGCATGAGGATTAAGTGGCGCAAGTGATAGGGAGTCCTAGTCATACTAGGACTCCTATTTTGACTTAGTCAAACAAGATCTTTTAACCAAATAAAATCAAGATTAAACCAATCTAATTAAATAAGATCCTAATCTATTTAAAAACTTAATTAAATTAAATTAAATCATATTTAATTTTGATTTATTTTTTAATCAAAATAAAAAATTGGGTTAATCCCTAGTTAGACTAGGACTAGTTCTTCCTTGCACTTGGCTTATCCAACAAACCAATTGGACTTGATCCAATCAAGCCCAAATAAAATTTAATTAAATCATATTTAATTAGATTTAATCTCAGACTATTAGCTTAATTAAATTAAGCTAATTAGTAATTCAATTGCTAATCGACCATCCAATTAGATCATAACCTCTAATGTGTGTGACCTCATAAGTCCAAACCTAAGTCGATAGCATAGAAATAAATTTTTATATCAATCGAAGTGACCATCTAGCAATGATATCCGACGATTGGATAGATCGAAGGTGTAGAACACCATCCTTAGAATCCATGCGGATATAGTTTCCATATAATTCATCTCCTTGACCATAATGCTCGTAGGACACCTCATAGTTCAACTGTCAACTCTGATCAGGTTGTCCATATTGTATTTCAAAATATCAAATCCATTTAATGGATTACCCTGATCAAGATTTTGCTATATTAAAATACAGTGATACATTCTTCTCCAACTCTTGGAGTGGTCAATTCCATCTTGATTACACTTCGGCTTCGTAAATACTTGACTGTGCCCTGAAGCCTTTGATTGTAGAATTAGAAATTTAGTTAGTCTAGTACCAAAGCACAGTGAGTTGCTTGCAAGTTACTGAGGTGATCTTAGGTCTAAGAGATACTTATACCTATATCCCATCAAAGATATTCTCGACAGTAGAATGCTCTGGAGTTGGTCACGTTCAATGATGATGTATCCATACATCTCACCTGTATGCCATACCAGTGTCTCCACACTTCTTGGTTAAGAGGATAACCAACCTATATGGCATATAGCAACCTATGCTCGATAGATGCCGTTGTCCTAATTAACAGCCTATTATTTGGTCATGAACAAATTTAAGGACTAATCGATAAATCCTCTCTTTATCGAAACTAAACAGTCCTAAGGACTTCATCACAATAATGGAGTTCATTAGAAGATGTAAACTTGTGATGAAAAAGATGCCAAAATATTTTTATTAATTAATAAATTAATTATAATTATAAAATAGCTCAACCATCAATAGGCTGATGATTGGCTTTGGAACATAATTTTCAATAACTCCCACTTATCCTAAAGCCACTCAGCACAGTATCTAATACCTATCTTCGACTTATAGTTGTCAAACTCCTTGATTGCCAGAGCTTTAGTGAAGGGGTCGGCTAGGTTCTTCTTTTCGTTGATCTTTTGAAGGTCGATGTCACCACGATCCACGATTTTACGGACCAAATGAAAGCGGTGTAGAATGTGCTTTGTCCTCTGGTGTGCCTTTGGTTCCTTTGCTTGAGCTATGGTGCCAGTGTTGTCATAGTATAGCAGGACTGGACCATCAATGAAGGGTGCTACTCCGAGCTCGATGATGAACTTTCTTAGTCACATAGCTTTTTTTGCTGCATTTGATGCTGCCATGTACTCTGCTTTGCAAACAAAGTCAGCCACTGTATGTTGCTTGAAACTTCTTTAGCTAATGGCTCCACCATTTAGAGTAAAGATATATCCCAAAATACTTTTACTGTCATCATGATCAGATTGAAAGCTGGAGTCTGTAAATCCTACAAGCTTTAGATCTAACTCACCATAAACCAACCATTGGTCCTTAGTATTTTTTAAATACTTAAGGATGGTTTTAACCATCTTCCAGTGATTTTCTTTAGGATTAGATTGGTATCTACTCACCACTCCTAGTGAGTATGCCATGTCTGGTCTCGTATATGTCATTGCTTACATAATAGACCCCACTACCGAAGTATATAGGATTCTACTCATATGCTCTCTCTTCAGGAGTTGTCGGACAATCCTTCTTAGAGAGAGAAATTTTTTGGCCTATTAGAAGATAGTTCTTTTTGGAATTCTCTATGCTGAACCTCTTCAGCGCAGTTTATATGTACGTGGACTGAGATATACCAAGCATCCTTTTGGATCTTCATCCCTAGGATATAGGATGCTTCACCCAAGTCCTTCATAGAGAACTGTGATGACAACCAAACTTTTATTCCTTATAGTACAAGAATATCATTTTCGATTAAGAGAATGTCATCCACATACAAAATAAGGAATACCACTGCTGGACCATTTGCCCATTTGTAAATGTAGGGTTCTTCTTCGATCTTAATGAAGCCATACATTTTGATCATTTTATCAAAGTGCATGTTTCAACTCCAAGATGCATGCTTCAATCCATAAATGGATCTCTAAAGCTTGCACACCTTTGACTCATCTATAAATGTGAATGCTTTAGGTTGTATCATATACACCTCTTCGGTCAGCTCTCCATTTAGGAAAGCTGTCTTCACATCCATCTACTAGATCTCATAGTCTAGATGGGCAGCAATGGCAAGCATGATCTGAATGAACTTGAGCATTGCCATAGGAGAGAACGTCTTGTCATAGTCAATACCATAACGTTGACGATATCCCTTAGCAATCCGACGGACTTTATAGGTCTCCACCTTTTCGTCTGCATCCCTCTTCCTTTTGAAGATCCATTTACACCTAATGGTTTAACCCCTTCAGGTGGGTCAACTAATGTCCATACATTATTGAGCTTCATGGAATCCATTTTGGATCTCATGGCTTCGAGCCATTTCTTAGAGTCAGGTCTCTACATCGCATCCATATAAGTGATCGGATCCTCATCATTCTCATTGAGTTCGATGGGATCACCATCCTTAACTAAGAATCCATAGTATCATTCGGATGGCATGGTACTCTATCGGATCGCCTTAATGGTGTGGGTTTACTAGGCTTCGAATCTGATCTGATCAAATCCGACTTAGGTTCAACATTCTATGTCAAACATTCTACCTGTTGAACTTCATCAAGTTCAACCTTAGAGGCAACAGTTCCTTCACCAAGGAATTTCTTTTTCAAAAAGATTGCCTTAAGGCTGATGAACACCTTTTGTTCATCAACATGGTAGAAATAGTATCCTTTAGTCTTTTTTGGATACCCTATGAATGTATACTTATCAGACCTAGGTCCAAGTTTGTCTGTAACTAACCATTTGACATAAGTCAGACACCCCCAAATCTTAAGATGTGAAAGTACTGGTTTACGCCCTATCCATATCTCATATGAGATTTTAACTACAGACTTACTTGGAATCTTATTTAATAGATAACAAGCTGATTCGAGTGCATATCTTCAGAAGGATATCGATAAGCTAGCAGATCCCATCATAGATCGGACCATGTCTAACAAAGTCCAATTCCTTCTTTCAGACATACCATTATGCTGTGGTGTTCCAGGAGGAGTCCATTAGAAGAGAATTTTATTCTCTCCTAGATATGTGAGAAACTCAGCAGAAAGGTATTCTCCTCCTTGGTTAGATCGAAGAGTTTTAATACTCTTTTCAGTTTATTTTTCTACTTCACTTCAAAATCGTTTGAATATTTCAAAAGAATCAAACTTATGTTTCATCAGATAGACATATCCATATCTGGATAGATCATTTGTGAAAGTGATAAAGTAGACATATCTGGATAAATCAAAGAGCACACTCTTTGATCTACATACATCAGTATGTACCAGACCTAAGAGCTCATTGGCTCTCTCATCTTTTTCAGTAAAAGGTGACTTGGTCATTTTACCAAGAAGACAGAAATCATAGATTGGAAGCGATTCATAATCATTGACTTTGAGGATTTCCTCTTGAGTCAACATGTTTATCCTATTCTTGTTTATATGACCTAGCCTATAGTGTCATAAGTTGATATCTGATACACTATCTAATCTAGGGTGCTTGCCAGTAGAATAGACTACATTAACAAGTTGTGATAACATATATACATCATTGTTCAATTATCCACAAAAGGCAGTAACACCATTCACAATGACATTATAAACTCATTTCTTTATTGAAATTTCATAATTATTCATGACCAAAAGGCCTATAGAAATGATACTTAAAAAGAAACTAGGATAGAAATGACAATCACTAATCCTCTCTCTCCCCTCTCCATGCCCAAGGAGTTGGGCATGGGTTCAAGTACCATCCAAGGAAGAAAGGTGCCTAGTTCAGGAAAAAGGTAGCACTGCTGAAAGAGACGACTACTGCTTCTTCAAAAAAAAATTTAAAGAACATCAAGATCAGATTCAGATCTAATTTTTGAAAAGATGATTTAGAAGGAGAAGATCTTCAGATCCTATCTGAGTGAACACCGGTAGAGGCTAGGCACGTGCGTGGCTCCTTCCAG
This sequence comes from Cocos nucifera, assembly GCA_006176705.1. NCBI lineage: Eukaryota > Viridiplantae > Streptophyta > Magnoliopsida > Arecales > Arecaceae > Cocos > Cocos nucifera. Next base: position 180,871 of record QRFJ01002049.1, on the reverse strand, counting down.
AACCTCAGGATCAATCAGGATCATCATAGGATAATCTGATTATCTAAAATAAGATATAAAATTTAATTTAATTTAATTTAATTTTTATTTTTTTAATATTAGATCTTTAGAATCAAATCTGAGATATCTCAGATCTGATTAGGATCATAAATTTTTTTTTTAAAATATTCCTTTAGATCCAATCAGATCTGAACGATCCTATGCTAGAAAAAAAGAATTTTTCCTTCAATTGGTATCAGAGCCAGGTTGGCAGTTCATCAGATCTATTTTATATCTAATTTATTTTTTATTTATGATCTGATATTAACGGATTTTAGATGTTATATTAGATATGATTAGATCTAAAATAAAAAATTAAAATTAAAATTATTTAGATCTATAACGTATGAGATGCATGACTAGACAAGATATAGAATAATTCTATGTATAGTCTAACATAATTATATTTTTAATTTAATTAAAAGTAATTTTAGATCTATTTAATTTTTGTTTTTTAAAGTTATAATTATTGTAACAAGATCTAAAAAATAGAAAATAAAGTTTTAATTTTTTTCATATGAGATATGAAAGATGCATGCTTAGACTAGTTATAGAATAGTTCTATAAAATATCTAGAATAGTTTTATTTGATGTGATCTAATTTAAATTCTATTTTTTAGATATTATATGTAATATATTGGATTTGAAAGCATGCATGTCTAATTTAGTTATGATACATGAGATGTATGCAAAATATGTATAAGTTAGATTATTAATTGTATATGCGATATATGATTTAGATTTAACTAGTTTTATAGTAGAAATTATATTTTTGATTAAGATGTTCACCTTGGCAGTCCGGTCATAAGAACAAAGTAGGATTTAAAGGCCCTCTTCTCCCATTCAATGGGGTGTTCTTATGACGTATAGGGGTGCTGCATGTTCGTCCTTAATCAGAAATCAAATTTTATTTTTCTGTAAAATCCTAGATTCTGAAACCCTAGGATTTTGTTACATGTTTTATTTATGAATCCAAAACATAATTAGGAATTAAAATTATAAAATTAATTAGATCTAAAAATTTATAATCTTTAGATCTAAGACATATTCATAAAATTGGTTTTGGGCTTACGTATCTCAATTAGGTCTAGCGGTTAATCAAACCAAATCAATAGTTGGTTAGGTGGGATCAAAGAAATCTTAGTTTTGACTAGCCTAATAGGATTAAGTCTGGGTCAAGATCAAATTACATTGAGATGTGACTCAATCAGTCAAGACCTAATTTGGCTCCACGGTTTGAGCTTGGATTGTAGGCTAACCCAATTAATTCTGATTGGATAATTTGGTGTCTAAGATAAGTCTGGTAGATATGATTGATTGATTTTTAATTGAGAGCTACTCGATCTAAATGTGTTCTTATTGAGTTAATGGCATATCCCTTCCACCGATCTCACTTATCTGGCTATTTGTGTTGATCCAGTTCTGATTTGAGGTGGCTAATAATTTGAGCCAACCCATGCCACTAGGTTAGTTATAATTATTATGACTAAGTCAAGTCAAGTTTAAAGAGACCTAAATTAAATCTTTCTAAGAAAATATTAAGTCTAAGGTCTTCCACCATTGTAGATGTATGGGCCCTTCTCGAGGTTGATTGTTCTTGGTTGGATATAGTGGTTCAATTGAACTGAAAAGATGCAACCATGTCCATTAGGCATTAGATGCTATGGGTTGGACTCAATATTCTGGATATGGTGAGGGATCTAATCAAGAATTTAATTTATGCAAATGGTGGGTCTTACTTAACTAAGGAGTGGATCAATATTCTGAACATGGTAAGATTCACGAATTAGAGATCAGGTTTGGGTGCAACATGATTAAGAAATTATTGGACGAGTTGTCCACTCATCGATTGATCCATCACCAATAACTGTTAGGTGAGATGATGAGCCAGTTGGTGGGACTGCACCATCCACTAGAAATCAATAATCATGAAGATTTTTGCATCTCCACCAAGAGAGTATAGGGATTCGAGTAAATAATGGAAGCCTAATTTATTTAAAAGTAAAATCTCTAAATAAATTTATTAAGTCTAATTATAAAGTCTAACTAAAAACTTTGACTTTCTATAGGAAGATGTCTGTGTCCAACCCACTAGCCCACATCTTGGACACCTATAGACTGACCAAATCTAACTATAAGGATTGGCTCCAGAACTTCAAAATTATTTTGGGTTTTGAGAAGTTGACTCATGTGTTGGTATAGGATCCTCCCACCTTATCAGCCTATCCATCTATTAATCAGAAAGCATCTCTCGAGAAGCGGATGGATGAAGATAACAAAGCCAAGTATTACATGTTGGGCTCGATGTCTGATGAGCTCCAGCATCAACATGAAGACATTAAGACTAGCCACCAAATGTTGGCTCATCTACAAGAATTGTTTGGTGAACAAAGTCACGCAGCCAAATATGAAGTCACTAAGAGACTGTTTATGGCTCAGATGTGTGATGGGCAGTTAGTCCAAGATCATTATCTGATGATGATCAAGAACTTAGAAGAGCTTGAGAAGCTTGGTGTCAAGTTAGATCAGGATCTACAGATTGATATAATTCTATAGTCCTTGATTGATGCGTATGGGCAATTCATCATGAACTACCATATGCATAAACTTCAGAATACCTTGGCTGAATTCATGAATATGTTGGTTACTGCTGAGCTTTTTATTTAAGGTCCTTCTAGAGGTATGCTCATTATAGAATCAAATCTTATGATTTCTTCTACATCCAATTGGGTGGTTGACTCTGATTCTAGTGCTCACTTGTACACTTTTATATAAGATCTTGAGGATAGCAGAAGGATGAGGGATGGTGAGATGATCCTATGCATCGAAAATGGAGCAAGAGTTGCTGCTATGGCCATGAAAATCTATCCTTTGCAATTACCATCAGGATTAGATTTAGTTCTTAGGGACTATTTATATTTATATATAATTAGTTTTCTTAAGGATCATTATAATTTAATTTTTGTTTCATGTTTAGCACAAGAAGGCTATATAATTAGTTTTCTTAAGGACCATATAATTTTTTATAAAAAAAATAAAATTGTAAGTGGTTTTCTTATAAATGATCTCTACCAGTTACATATTGATGTTTCTATTTTTAATATCGAGCAAAATATGAATGCCATAGGATTAAAGTGACCTAGAGATAGTTTAAATGATAGGTATCTATTAGTGCGAAATCTAGTTGCTATCGGACAAGTGCTTGAGCCAGAGAAGTGCTTGAATCGAAGAAGATAAGGTCGCCGTCGGTGACCTATAAAATAAGTCTCATCCAGAGCCTGGGGTGGTGGCTCCAATAAGATCCTTCGATGATCAAGTCAGCTCTTTCAGCCAATAGAAATGGAGTGCTCAGTCAAAAAAATTATAGAGTTTCGAGAAGAAGAAGAGAGCCTAGAGAAAACATACTTGGAGGGTCCCTTTTATAGCCTCGGAGCCTATAACAAACTAATGGTGACCATCGCAACTGCTTGGTAGTGGGCCGTTCGGGGCCACGTGGGATTTGTTACAGAGGATGGTGTCTGTTGTCATGACGTGCTAGTTTGTTGTAGACCTAATAATTGGAGTTCGGACGGAATGGTTGCAGGCGATGAAGGGCTCTTGGATGTTGTTCCGAAGGAGTTCGGAGGTTCTCAAGATTAATCGTGCGTTGGCTTTTATTCACTATGTTGAAGGCATATGTTATGGTCCTTTCAGATGGCTAGAAGAAATTCAATCGAAAGAGAAGTCTGACAGGGGTTCAACCGATGAAGAGACCCGGAAGACGTCCAACCAAAAGGGGTCCAGGTGTGAGGGATCTGCCTGGGCTGAGTATTGACTGATGGACACAATAAGTAAGTGTGACTGAAATACTGGCATCTCTGCTGTTCCTTTGAGGTTCGGCCATTCCCAAAGTTGCTCATCGGTGAGTAACGATAAAGTGCTGAAGTTCGTCTGGGGGCAGTTGGAAAGAAGTTCGATTGTTGGAGAGGTTTTATTGAAGGAGAAATCTAAGAGGAGTTCGATTAAGATTCTACCTAAAAGGAGGATCCAAGAAAGTTCATCTGGAGGCAGTTCAGAAGAAGTCCAATTATGGGGCCACACAGGTTATCGAAAGATGATCGATCGAACGGGATGCGCAGGAGTCGGGGACTTAGCCGATTCTCTGGGGCAGAAGCATTAACTATTCAAGTTCATCTGGAGAAGGAATCTGCAAAGCCTCGTTGAATCCAAAATCAATCTTTCCAGTCAATCGAATTATCTGACTACAGTGTTGAAGGTCGGCCATCTCAAAATGATTCAGAGTTTGAATACTCCTATGGGTTGAGGTTCAGTTGTTATAGCTGCAATCGGATGGAACTAATCAAGAGTCGGAGTCTTAGCTGAACTTCAGCAGGCATGGATTTATCTCCAACACTAGTTTTCCTACTTTCGAGTTTGAAGTTTGAAGGATGGGAGTAAAATGGAGACTGTCGAAGTTTGAAGAATCTTTCAATCTTGTTGAGTTTTCTGCATCAGGGTTGGATGGAAAGTTTTGGCCTTCACTGGGCTAGCGTCGAAGCTTCATAAATGCATGGTGACCCGAAGAGATATTTTTTGATTGCCCTGTCAGAAGTTTGCTTTGAGTATGGTGCTACTAAGGATCTGCTCGTTGGAAGCTTTCTGCCATGATGAGTGAGACACGCATCGGTCAGAGATCAGCTGAAGGAAATCTACAATCATAACCATCTTGGAATTTCAGGGATTACTTAGACCCGTCCTCTTCCTCCAAGCCCTTACTTCTTCTGAAATCCTCATCTCCTTCCTCCAATTTTCTTCTCCATCTTGTATGAGGGTCCAAGCTTCTTCCTCTATTTTTCTTGGTTCCAAGTGCACCCGCATTCGATTTTCATTACATTTGTCATCTCCTTATTCTTTCCGACCAATTTAGGTCTGCCCTCCGACACTTTTTTGGATTATTTCTGCACTCTTTACTTTCTCACTCTTTTTATTTTTGTTGAAGTTTGTACACCTTATTTTTTCTAATTTTTGGGCGATTCCTCGATTTTACTTTGATCCAAATGTCTAGCGAGGGATCCTGATCAACTTGTTCTAGGAGCTCGGCCCCTCTAACCTTGGTGAACTTGCCTCCTAAGGAGGCCGAACCCTTGGAGTCAGCCCATCCTTTTGTGCCTGCAACCATTCTCTATAGAGTTTAGTCCAATGACGTTTTCTTAGCCAGGATTCAGTTCAGGATTCCTTCTAAATACGAGCTTGAACTTCCTAGGTCCGACGATTGAGTTTGCTCACCTCCTTCCAACCGAACTTGTCTGTATGTTGAAACCCTTCAGGTTGGGCTTAGATTTCTCTTGCCTCCTTTTGTAGTTAATCTATTCAGGTTTCTCAATATTTCTCTTACTGCTACAGTGCCAAATTTCTTTAGATTTATCATAGGGTTTCTCTCTCTATGCACCATGGTAGGCATTCGACCTACCATTTTCTTATTCTGCAATTTCTTTACCTTCAAACACCATCCAACTGCCCAGGACTGGTGGTATATATCTCCATAGTTCGATAAGAAGGGACTGCTTAAGGGTGCTCCTTCCTCCATTCATGGATGAAAGGAGAAATTCCGTTTCTTCTCCCATCCCTCCTTAGGATTAGGGCTTCCTTCATGGGGCGAGATAAGGAAATCGGTCCGCCGAGCCTCCGAGATAGTAAGTGAGGATCCGAGTTCAATCGATAAGCTGAAGTCCTTTAATACTCCACCAATCTCCAAACTTTTGGACGAGCAGATCTTGCTCAATTTTGGTCTCAGTTCTCTTAACCAAACAGGTAGTTCTTCATATTCAGTCAGTTGGATGGTATTCTTTCTTTTAACCTTCTAACTCTATCTTCTTTGTAGAAATGACTCCAGAGGAATGGAACCATCTGGTGAAGAAAATCAAGACCCTTAAGAGAAAGGGCGGTCCTTCTGATGAATCGTAGAAGAAGGCTTAGACTGGAGAGTCGAGCCAGGCCATATCGATTCAGGCCGTGCTGGCCCTCGAGCCCCTCATTACCGCACCAAGCCCGATCTTGTCTGATGAGGCTATCCCTTCTGCTCCTATTCAGCAAGAGAAAGTTGTAGAGAGGAGGTAGAAGAAGGCTGTCGGCAAGAAAGTCAGATGGAAGGTTAAGAGCTCCAAGGGAGAGGATCTTAGCCAAGAGCAGAGGTTTCCTGAATGACCGAGAGGTCATCCAGGCATTGATGGAGGGGAGTGTCCTTCCCCATATTGTAGAGAGGATGCACCAGAAGGATGACATTGAGAGGTTCGATGAGTCCTTTGCTGCCTTACTGAAGGTAAGTAGCTTCTTTTGATTTTGACTTCATGACCTTTGGGCTTTAAAGTTAGGATCTTCTAAAATTCTAACTCACTTTTTATTTTGCAGTTAGGATACTACCTTTTTACTCACTCTGAGATGGCAAATCAGAGATAGGTCGAAGCTTCTAGGGCCCTTGAGGAAGCCCGCACAGATGCCGAGAAGGTTTGGGCCGAGGCTGATGCTCTAAAGATAGCTTTGAAAATCCACTCGTCTGAAGTTGAATGCCTTTAGAAGGAGTTGAGGGAAGAGCATAAAGAGATGGTAAAGCTAAGGGCCGAGTTAGCTTTAGAGAAGGAGGAAAGAAGGAAGGCCTAGGAGGAGGTTAACGTCGCTATGGAGAGGGCCGTGCAAGACTTCAAGTCCTCCAAAGATATGGAGGACATCAAAATAGACTTCGCCCAGGAATCTTTCTTAGAAGGGTTTTAGATTTGGTTAGAGCGGGTCGTCGAGAACTTCCCCGACATCGATCTAGACCTCCTCATATAGGAGCTAGAGAATAGAGCCAGCCCTTCCTGTGTCGATACCGGGGTTGCCCCTGCTGCCCATGCCGTCGAAGTTACTCTGGAGGTTCCAAAATCTGCAAGTGCAGCGTTCGGGCTTGCTCGAGAGCCGAAGGTGGTCGAGAATGTCCTGACCTCTCTAGTGGACGAGCCACCCGAGGTCCAAACTTTTGACGTTTATATACTTTTCTTCTTCTTTTTTTTTTGATGTATTAAAAATATTTGAAGCAATGAAAGCAAATCTCTCTTTTTCTTTACACTCTGCGCTGCATGTGATTTAGAACACCTCCAACAACTAGGGCCATGACCCCATTTCTCTGGTTGATGTCGACCCCTTACCTCAGGGAGTTTCATTCAAGCCTTTGATAAAGGATTTGAAGAAGAAAGTCCACCATTTAAAAGAAAAAATGAAGAAGATTTAGGCCGACCTTCAGACCTCTCGAAAGAATGGTTCGGAGGTAACTAAAGAAGTTACTCACCTTCGAAGCTTACACATGAAGGATTCCATGAGCTTCAACATCCAAAAAGAAAATTTCGAGAAGGAGCTTACTGAACTTTGAAAGAACACGAACGACAAGTCTTGAGCGCTGATAGCAAAGATTGGCTCTCTTGAAGTTGATCTTAAGAAGGCAAAAGAAAAGATTCATCTCTTAGAAGAGAGATCACCATGGTCCACCGATGAGGCTTGGTATAATTGGGATTGGTCAAAAAAGTTCTTCTAGCTTTAGAAGCAGCTACATGATGCTTAGGATTGGCACAATAGTTATTGAACGACCTGGGCAGGAAATATGTCCAGGCTTGAGGACAAGCTGAAGGCTGCCAAGGACGAGACGACCTATTTTTAGAGAAAGTTATATAGCATCCAGCAGGCTAGATCAAGCGGCGAATCTGAGAAGCTCGCATCCCTAAGGAGGACCATCGGTGAGCTCTCGAAGGCTATCGGGGTGGAGAAAATTGAAGTTCAACAGCTGAAGCTCTAGTTGACCTACGAGCGTCGAGCCATCAAGGTTGCTGATGCTAAATCTGAAGTCTTGAGGAAGCAGCAGTGAGAGCTCAAGGCCAAATTTGAGTACACTAATAGCATGTACATCGAAGGCCTATATAAGAAAAAAGAGCTCAAGGAGGAAATCTTTAGATTGAAGGAAGCTTTGGTGATGGCTGAAGTTGATAGCCTGAAGTCTGAAGAGTCCGGGCCGCCTTAGGACTTCATCTCCTTTCTTTTTTCTTTATGTAATTGATTTCATCGATCTTCATTCCATCTGTAATGCATTTGTTCTTTCGCATAGTTGGTCCTTGCCGACCTTCATTTTGCTTGTGGTGTGCCCACTTTTGTGTAATCGATCTTATTGACTTTTATTTGTAATGAACATAACTCCATAATGAAATGGTACTTCTTTTTCTCTTTATTCCTTTTGCTGTCATCTCTTGTAGATGTGATTCTGGGTGCCTCATTTTTTTTTTACTTTGTTTCTAATGAGATGCTTGTCGTGGATGTCAGGCTAGAGGTCCATTCTGCATATCCAGATGGGGTTTTATCTTTGGCATTTGGCATGGCCATAGAGGGATGTGTACAATGGTCGTTAGTAGGGCCTTGGCCTTTTCCTTGTTTTAGATTAACAAGACTTCGGCTTTCCACCCTTTGCACGATCATATAGGTTTGTCGGGTCCATCGGCGGGATCTCTCCCATCATCTCATCTTGATTTAATGAGGCCTTCAACTTTGCTCATGTTAGGATGAGATTCTTCTCCTATTCCTAACAGATTGTAGGGACACATTAGGACTGTTGGCAGGGCCTCTTTCCTCATCTTGTCTTAGTTCAATGAGGCCTTCGACTTTGCTCACATTAGGACAAGATTCTCCTCTTATTTTTAATGGACTGTAGGGGCACATTAGGGCCGTTGGTAGGGCCTCTCCCCTCATCTCATCTTAGTTCAATGAGGCCTTTGACTTTGCTCACATTAGAATGAGATTCTTCTCCTATTCCTAACGGGCTGTAGGGGCACATTAGAATTGTTGGTAGGGCCTCTCCTCTCAACTCGTCTTAGTTCAATGAGGCCTTCGACTTTACTCACATTAGGATGAGATTCTCCTTCTATTCCCAATAGACTGTAGGGGCACATTAGGACTATTGGTAGGGCCTCTCCCCTCATCTGATCTTAGTTCAATGAGGCCTTCGACTTTGCTAACGTTAGGATGAAGCTGAAGGGAAATCCTGATTTTCCGGTCCAGTTTCGTTCAGATCTGATCAGATCAAGAGATATATTTTAAATTTTTTTTTTTAATCTGTATCAGATTTGGGATGTTCTAATTCTAATTCTTATTATTTTAATAAATAAAATAAAATAAGAATAAATTAAATCAAATTTAATTTACCTGATTTGGGTAATCCTATTACCTGTTGATGATCCTGTTTGCAGCGGAAGGTTCTGGATTTAGCCACGCAAGCGCCTGGCCTCTATCGATATCCACTCAGGTTGGATTTGGAGATCCTCTTCTTCTCTATCACATCTCCAAAAATTAGATCTGGATCTGATCTGGAGGATCTTCAAAACTCCTTTTGAAGATCAGCAGTCGTCCTTTGCAGCAGTGCAGCCTTCTAGCTTTAACTCGCCTTTCTTTGATCTGGATCGCACCAACCAAGGTCCAAAACTCCTTTTGGATGTGGAGAGCAAGGGGAGAAGGTGGTTTTGGCATGGAGGAAGAGGGAAGAGGCAGCCTTGGGGCATGGGGTTTCTCTTCTCATCAGAATCTGAGTTGGGCACAGGGTCTTATTTATAGACTGACTGTGATCCAACTTCTCTTCTTCCCAACCAATCACAACTCTTTGTGAAATCAGATCTAAATCTGATTGGTGGGAATAGAGTCCCCTGGATTCCTCCTTAGAGGGCGCCTAAGACCAGTCAAAGTTGGTTCTTAGGAGAACTCTAATTGGAATCCAAAAAGGAGATGGAGTCCTTATCCAACAAGGACTCCTAGGCGCCTCCAACTTGGGCACACGCCAAGGGTGGCATGCGCCCTCTTCCTTGCCAGGTTCTAGCAGGGGGATAGGCCCCCACTAGCTCTCCAATAGGTGCATGATATGTGGTCAAAAGTCAAAGTATCAATGGTCAATGTTTGACCAGTCAAAGGTAGACTTTTGACCAAAGTCAAAGAACAAGAAATGGCAGGTGACCAAAAATGGCAGGTAATGTCTTACAGAATAAGACAACCTTTTCTGACTTAGACAACCTCCAGTCAGACCATATGAAGGCCTCTAATTGAGAACAAACTCCTTTGGCTCAGACAGGACAACTTATTTATGATAGGAAAAGAAGAACGTTAGGTTCAATTGAGTGCTAGCACGATTTCCTTGAACCTAATTGAATCTCATTCAGATCAATTGAACTGGATCAGTTCAATTGATGATCACCAGATTCAAACCCTTGTTTGTGTGACCTAGTTAGGTTCAGTTCTGTATGGTAATGGGATATGTCATGATCTCTATCATCGACATCATCGAAACTTCTTTCGATGGATCAGAACTCTTCTGATTCGAACAGCTAGAATGATTGATCATCTAAATCATTCTAATTGCTCCCAAAATCCACCAGTGACACCTAGCAGTATATGGTGGCAACCCATCAGAGCTAAATGCGAACCTCTTGGTGCAGCTACCTGTGTGATTCAGTTCTTCTATCTTGAGCCCCGATCAGATTAGGGTTAAGGTAAACTCGTCAAACCCTAGTCTCTGTTATATGATTTAATCATTCGATTCGAGTCCAATATGAAAATCTAAATAGAAACTCTTTCTATTATTTCACTCTGCCTTGGCCATGGACTTTTGGACTTGATTCTCATGATTATCATAGGGCTGCTCCTCTACCACCGAGGTAGATAGATTCCATCTTGATGCCATCCAGTTCCTACAATGAACATGCTATAGCCAACATACACCTCGGGGTTTCATATGGCTAGGAGACCGAGTAATGGTGTAGTCAAACTATAACACCCTCAAGGTGAACTATCGATACACCTCAGGTCAAAGAACCAAACACACGACTGCAGCATCGAGTCAGTCATTGACGAGAAGGTAGACTCTCTAATGACTACTCGAGGTGGTCATGCTCAGTGCCCTCGCTCTCTAACGAGTACCTATACTCTCGCTCCGGTGTCTCCACACCGTAGACTCAAGACTCATCTACTAAAGAGAAGCGATTGTACACCAATTTCCAGATCAATCACCATCCTCGTGATGATCCTATGGTCGGGAGCATTTTATGAGTTAACAATGATTATTCATGTCTTAAATTTTCAACTCTTGAAAATATGAATTATCATTACCATTAACTCAAAGGATGTATCACAGACACTAAATACACATATGTGATAGAAAATAACCCATTTATTGCTTTTAGTCAAAATTATAATTTTGCCCCTAGAAGTGTATTACAAGTGTCAGCCAATTCTGGCTTCTAGGGCACATATATCTAATAGAAGCTCTCCTCCTATTTCTAATAGGCCACTTTAGATTGCTCCAGAGAGTTATTTGTCATCACACAATTTTTACGCCAAGAAGTAATGATGTTAAAATAGAAAAGTTTTATTAAAAGAAAGTTACTGATAGTATATTCTTAGATTTTCTGAATTCTAAGGCCGTGGGAGTGCTGCTACTCTAAGCTCCTTCAAATGATAAGTTTCAGGCAAGATGATCTCCTCTACTTTATATGGATCTTTCTAATTTCGAATGAGCTTTTCTTGATTCTGAGGTTGCAAAATGGATGCTTGCTGCAGCACCAAGTCCCCCACCTTGAATGCTTTGCTTTTTACTTTGGAGTTATAGTATCTGGCTACTCTTCATTTATAGGCTGCCATCTGAACTGGAGCTTTTTATCTTTTTTTCTCTAGTAGATCGAGATTAACTCTGAGGTCTTGTGAGTTACACTGCTCATTGAAGGCCACGACCCATGCTGATGGAAGTTTAATCTTGATTGGGATGACTACCTCTGTTCCAAAGGCCAAGGCAAACGGTGTTTCTCCAGTCAGTAGTTTTTGAGTAGTTCGATACGCCTAGATGATGTGGTAGAGTTCATCCACCCAAGTTCTTCTTGCTCTTTTAAGCCTTGACTTCATGTCCTACAGTAAAATTCTATTAGTCACCTCTGCTTCACCATTTGTTTGCTAATAAGAGCGCAATATTGTCATTAAGACATCATGTTTATCAGTTTAATCCGACTTCTTAAAAATATGTAGATGGCAGTGAGTCAGGTCGAACTCACAGAAAAAGTAGTATTTTTAGATTTAAAATCTTTGATTTTTGAAAAAAAAAGAAAAGAAAAGAGTTTTGAAATCAAAAGTAAAGTCGAAAAATAAAAAGCAAAAATTAAAAGATGTAGAAATTTAAACTTGGTACTAAGATCTACTAGTTAGATCTTAGCATCTACTTGTAATAAAATAAAAAATAATAATTAAAGTAAAAAAATTAAATTATAATAAAAATAAAGAGCACGAAATTAAAAAGCATAAAAATAAGTATTACATTAATTAAAAAGTTTATAATTTAAATACATAGAATTTTAAAAAAAGAAAATAAAATTAAATAGCTTGATCTCTGATCTTGGATCGACATTGGTAGAAAGATGGTGTATCAGTCCATCCTAGGTTGGATTAAATTCTGGCCATTGATCGCACGTTGATGGAGAAAATCTGACCGTTGATCATGCATTTGGAGTCCTGATCACCGTCGGGAGCTCTCTCTCCATCGTCGGATCATCCCTTGGATCGAGCACTGCCGTTGGATGACGATCCGTGTGAAGCTAATTTTGAATCAAATTTAGTTTTAAACCTCCACCATCTGATCTTAACTGCAAGCTACTATAGCCATCCAATCGCATAATTACTATTTCAATGGATCGCGTGGACCGGCTGCACCGCACACCGTAATGAATCAGTGCCTCTTATCATCGAGTGAAAAGTCCAAAATGCCTTATGAGCCATGATAGATTTTCTATGAACCCTTTAGGGGTCTAGGTCCACCATGTGTCGATCCATGATTCGTCGGTTTCTGCTGAGCTGACGGTCCACACTTAGATCGTGATCGACTGACGGCTTCCACAGCTGAGTCGACTAGCATTGCTGGCTTGGCACACTGGCTTATCGACTTAGCTCGATGCATTTGGATGCACCAGCCGATATGGCGCAGCGGCTTGAGCCGATTGAGTCGTATGTTATATTTTATTTAATTTTTATTTATTTTATTTTTTTAGAAATTCATATCTTCTCTATTTTAGCTCCATTTTGCTCGAAACTTATTTTGTTATGATCAAAAAAATGAGCTCTTTCCATTGATAATAAAATTTTATTTTTTATTTTTATTATTTTTAATTAATTTTTTAATTAATAAAAATATTAATTTCTTAAAAAAAATATAAATTGATTATTAATTCTTAAAAATTAATATGAATTAATTGATAAATTAATACTTTTATTGATGAATTTATGGTACTTATCACATCCCCTAACTTAAGTTTTGCTCATCTTCGAGTAAAGAAATAATTTAGTTTTAAATACCTTTTTAACTTTAGAGTTTCGAATTTTACCTAAACTATTTTTAAAATGGCCATTGATATTCAGTAGAGCTTAAGTGAGATATATCATTGGGTATTAATACTTATCAATAGAAAAATTAAGTAAAAAATATTAAATTTTTTTAAATTTTTTCTAAATTATCCCATCTTTATGTCTGATTTGTCTAAACTTTCATATAGAAAAGTGTATTGCTACTTCCACCCTTCATTTATTGATTTTTATTTTTATATTACCCATTTTTTGATGCAAATATCATTGCTTACTTAGGCAACGGGATCCGATTACTCGATGAAAAATCAATGTATATATATATACTTTAAATATTGTACCACTATTGAGTGCCTTAACCCCTTAAGCTTTCTATTTGATCCATATAGCGAGTCTTGGGCCAATGACTTTCAAATCAGTTGGCTTTAGGACAATAGGTATAGAATATCCCTCGGGCTTACTAGCTCGAATCAAACAGGCTATGAGTTAAGACTAGCTTTACAACGAGCTTCTTTATCCTTCCCACCTTTTGATGCGAAACTCAATATTTACTTAGGCAAAGAGGCCCGATTACTTAGTGAGAAATACTTAAAAACTATTTTATTAAAATAATTTTTTTTATATATATAAAGAAACGTATAGTTATCCTATATAAGCCCATAAAAAGTAGATTTTTCTTTGATGCCAATAGAAAAAATTAGAAATGCTCAAAGAAAAAAACTTTTTATGTTCTAGACTTAACTCTTTATTGAATTTTTTTAATACTTGATTTCTCAATATCTCATAGATTCTCTAATCTATGCATTATTTTTCTTTAAAAAATGCTTAGTTTAATTCAATTCTTAAGCATAATCAGGTGTCTAAATACTAAATACTAACTTTTTCGACGACTTAAAATTTTTAAAATTTTTATTTTTCTTCCTTCCAACTTAATCGACATTGTCCTTAGTGGAGAAGAAAAAATAAAGGGTGTAATAAGGAATATGAAAGAATACACCTGACTATATTTTTGATCCAGCACATGCCTTTGAAAATTTAAGCTCTCCCTCTAACTTATTCAAATTATCCTTAGAAAAAATCAACTAAAAGAATAAATTAAACTAAAGAAAACTAAATATTGGGTTGCCTCCTAATAAGTTCTAAGTTTACCATCTTCAGCCAGACATAATGCAGCTTACTATCCCATGTCAAATATTAGATTGATAAATTTTAATAGTTTTGGATTGCCAATCTCAAAAAGTTGATCTATAATTCTATTATTAATATATTCATTATTAATTAGTGGAACATAATTTGTGACCCCATTCTTAGACCCATGTTTATTAAGAATTTCTCCTATTTGTTCTTCTAAAATGCTCATGAATTAAGTTTTTGTATTAAGAGTTAAGTTTGATTCAATGGATGCTGGAAGGGTGACTAAAAGTAATTTTAATTCTACAGGTAAATTAATATGATATTGTTTAAATAACTTCATTGATATTTTATTACATGCCTCTTGATTTTTGTAAGAAGATCCGACTTCTAGGATTGAAGGCAGTAGTAGTATTGGTTTATAGATCTTAGGTAAATCATCCATTCTCTTCTTTCCTATGCCAGTACTAGTTTCAGGCTTAGATTCTTCTATGTGGTTAGTCTCAGTACTAACCTGTTCTTCAGTATTTTTATTTTGGCTAGCATCAATACTAGCCTCTCTCACCTGATCTTGGTATGGGTCCATAAGAATCCTATAGCTTTGAAGTTTAGAACTTACTTTGGCATTCTCAAATTTTAGATTCTTAAGTGAGACATTAAATTGATAACTTGATCCAGATGGTTGGTGGACATTAGGTGGATTGTTTGAAATTGATAGGCTCAATAGTTGATCTAGTTCTCTCCTCATGTTAGACTCAACTAATTGTCCTATTTGAGCTACTAGCTTGGTGATAGATTTTTGTTGAGTTAAGATCGACTGTTGTTGATTCAGAATTAATTATTGAAGTTAGTTAAATCTATCATCAGCTAGATTGATTTATTGAGGAGGTGGGTATGATAGCTGGTTGTTATATGATGGCTGGGTAAACTGACTAGGCAGACCATTATTATAGGCATAGTTTTGATATCGGGGCCTATTTTGATAGTTTTGGATAGGTGAAATTTGGGTCTGAGCCTAAGTCTGTTGGGATGTCCAAGAAAAATTATGGTGGTTGCTCCAATTTGGATTATATGAATTTGAAAATGGATCATTAACCGGCTTGAAGTAGCCTTGAATAGCTTGGACTTATTCTTGGATAAAAGATGAAAATTATGCAGCCGTAGGACATTCATTCACATGATGGGTTGGGCTAGCACAAATTAAATAAAACTCTTAATAAATTGAAGATGATGTGAGTTGTGTAGGAGATTATTGACCTAGGATTAGGAGCTGATCTAATTCTAATTTCTGAGCAAGAAGATCAACTTTATCTAATTTTTGGATAATTAGGTTCAAATCAGCCATTTGATTATCAGATTTAATATGAATCAATCATTTAATTAAGTTCAACTAAATCAGAAAAAGTGATTTCCTACCACGCATGTATTAGTGTAACCCTAATGTATGGTTCAAAATTTTTTAATTTTTTTTAAAAATTTATATATATATATATTTTAATTATTTTATTATATTATTATTTTTAAAAAAATTATTTTTTTATTTTAATTATTTTAATTATTATTTTTAATTTAATTTAATTTAATTATTATTTTTAATATTTTTTAGTTAGTTTAATTTAATTTAATTTAATTTTTAATTTAATTTTTATTTAATTTTATTTTATTTTTGAAGAGAAAAAAAGTTCTAAAGAAGAGGTCCTAAGAAGTTCTAGAACTAAGAAGAGAGAGAAGAATTAGGTTTAATTAGGTTTGATGTTGGTTAGCAATTAAGTTGGTCAATTAATCATGACTAAGGGTTATCCTAGATCTAGACAGCTCCTAACTGTTAAGATTATCTTCAAGCCCTCCAAGTGTAGGATCAGCCAATCAACTGGCTAGGTAAGTGTAAGATTGGTGGGAGTCCTTTCGTTGCTTGCCTTAGACACCAATTATACTTGGCTAGGTAAGCAAACGAAATCAATTAGAAATCACCTTCCTTCGGATCCAGTCATCTCTGAACCACTTTCCTAGACACCAGTCAAATTGATTAACCCTAACCTGATTCAACTCTTAGGATTTCTTATCCTAATGAGCTCGAGTTCCTAGGGCTGAGGTCTAATTAATTTTAAATTAAAGGCTTAGGTCAATGTAGGATGCTGGTTGATTATTTATGGGCCAAGAAAGGATGATCAAATCCTCACCTTATCTTGTTTAATTGGATTATGCCCTTAATTTGGTTTAATATGAATATGCATAAAAAAATTTCAATCAAAGGGTTCTATGCAATTTAAACTAGATGCATGCAACTAATTGAATTTTGAAAGACTTACCTTACCTCTAGCAATCATAAAAAAAAATAAAAATAAAAATAAAAATAAAACTAATATGATGCATGCTCTAAATAGTTAGGGTTTCTAATCTTATCATGAAGCTTTTAATTAAGTTTAAGTGGATATATTTTTTTTTAAATTTAATTTAAAAATAAAATAAATAAAAAGGACTAGGGTTAGGATTGATCTCACTAAGCAAAATTAAATGATTTGTTCCTTGCCCTGGTTCTTTTTGTTCTTTAACATCTTTTTCTACAAAATAAAAAAAAAGGTTAGCAAACAATATTTACAAGAAAATAAAAATTTTATTTATAATTTATTTATAAAAAATTAAAGAGATAAAAAATTTAATATCCTTGCCTTCTTCGGTAACAGCGTCAAAAATTTGATAAGAGCATGATGTTGTCGTTAAGACACCGTGTTTATCAATTTAATTCAACTTTTTAAAAATACGTAGATAGTAGTGAGTCAGATCGACTCCATAGGAAGGGTAGTGTTTTTAGATTTGAAATCTTTGATTTTTGATAAGAAAAAAAGAGAGAAGAGTTTTGAAATCAAAAGTGAAGTCGAAAAATAAAAAGCAAAAATTAAAAGGTGCAGAAATTTAAACTTGGTACTAAGATCTACTAGTTAGATCTTAGCATCTACTTATAATAAAATAAAAAGTAATAATTAAAGTATAGAAATTAAATTGCAATAAAAATAAAGAGCATGAAATTAAAAAGCATAAAAATAAATATTATATTAATTAAAAAGTTTATAATTTAAATACAAAGAATTTAAAAATAAAATAAAATAAAATAGTCTGATCTCTGATCTTAGATCGATATTGATAGAAAGATGATGTAGAAGCCCAGCTCTTCTTCTCAGCATCCATTGTTTTGAAGCAACCTCTAATCCAAAGCCAGGCTTCATCCTATACCAAAGCTTCACCTTGACTGAAGATTATGAATTTTGGAGGTTGGGATCTTATTTATAGGTGTTGGAAGGCTGGGAAGTTTTTCTATAGGCAATGTGGGACTAAGGATGTTTTAATCATCAAAATAGAAAGAAATCTGAGTGAAATTTGGATTAAAAAGAGTCTTGGACAAATTTTGGTGAGGTCCGGTGAAATCTAGCCATTCAATAGGAATCCAACAAACTAAAAATCATCAAAATCGGATGTGTATCAACCCAGATTAGGTCGGATTAAATTCTGGCCGTTGATCATGCGTTGATGGAGAAAATCTATCATTGATCATGTGTTTGGAGTCCTGATCACCGTCGGGAGCTCTCTCCACCATCGGATTATCCCCTGGTTCGAGCGCTGCCATTGGATGGCGATCCATGTGAAGCTGATTTTGAATCAAATTTGATTTTAAACCTCTACCATCCGATCTTGACCGCAAGCTACTACAACCATCCGATCGCGCAATTACTGTTCCCATGGACTGCATGGACCAACTGCACCAATGAATTAGCACCTCCTGTCATCGAGTGAAAAGTCCAAAATGTCCTATAAGCCACGATAGATTTTCTGTAAACCCTTTAAGAGTCTAGGTCCACCATGTGTCGCTCCGTGATTCATCGATTTCTGTTGAGCTGGCGGTCCATACCTGGATCGTGGACCGACTGACAGCTTCCATGGCTAAGTCAGCTAGCATTGCTGGCTTGGTGTGCCGACTTGTTGGCTTGGCTCGGTGCATTTGGATGCATCGACTGATATGGTGTGACAGCTAGATCCGGCTGAGCCGTATGTTATTTTTTATTTAATTTTTATTTATTTTATTTCTTTAAAAATTCATATCTTCTCTGTTTTAGCTTCATTTTGCTCAAAACTTATTTCATTATGATAAAAAAATAAGCTTCTTTTTTATTGATAATAATATTTTATTTTTTTATTTTTATTATTTTTTTAATTAATTTTTAATTAATAAAAATATTAATTTCTTAAAATATATATAAATTGATTATTAATTCTTAAAAGTTAATATGAATTAATTAATAAATTAATACTTTTATTGATGAATTTATGGTACTTATCACCTACGGATGGGCCATTGACATGAAGTGATGGAAGATGTTTAGATCTTTGTAGAACTCAACAAACCTCGTCCCAATGAACTATCACCCATTATCTGTTATGAGAGTTTGGGGCAGACCAAACCAGCAAATGATTGACTTTCAGATAAAGTTCTATACTTTGGCCTCAGTAATTTTTGCTAATGATTTGGCCTCGACCCATTTGGTAAAGTAGTCGATCGTAACCAGGAGGAACTTCCATTGTCCGAATGTCATTGGAAAGGGGCCTAGTATATCCATTCTCCACTATGCGAATGACCAAGGTGCGCTTAGTGGAGTAAGCTCGAAGGTCGACTGTCTTTGTATGTTTGCATTTCTCTAACAGCGGTCATATTTTTTGACATACTCTATAAAGTCATGGTACAAGGTTGGCCAATAGTATCCCTATCGATGTAGACTTTATGATAGAGATCTGGCTCCTATATGACTTCCACAAATTCTTCCATGCACTTTCCATAATGCGAAGTCGACCTTTGAAGGTCGGAGATATTTTAAGAGTGGTAGAGAATACGATCTTTTATATAGCTTGCCTTCATACAAAATATATCGGAAAGCTTGATTCCTGAGTTTTTGAGCTTCTTTCGGATCATGAGGAAGAACTCCATCCTTGAGGTAGGTAACTAGCATAATGAGCTACAACTCCTCTGAGCTTGGGCACTTTAGAATTTCAAAAAATACTTCTTTAGGTAGTTCAACTGGGGCTAAAGTGGTCAATTTAGAGAGAAGGTCGGCTCTCATATTTTCTACCCTTGGAATCCATTGAATGCTAAAACTGTTGAGGACCGAAGTCAAGTTCTTTACTTTCTCAAGATATTTCATCATTCTTTCCTCTCAGGCTTCATAGCTACCGCTAACCTGTCCGACCACCAGCTGGAAATCACTAAAATCTTAGAGCTGGTCTGCCTCTAACTCTTTTGCTATTTTCAATCTAGCGATCAGAGTTTCATATTCGGTCCCATTATTAGTTGTAGAAAATTTGAAGCATAGCACATATTCAACAATGACTCCCTAGGGGTTAACCAGGACCAATTCTGTGCTTGCTCTAGCAGCGTTGGATGAACCATCCATGATAGGGCCCAAAAACCTTTGGGAAGGTCGGCACTCTCTTCAGGAGGACTCAGTTGCAAACACCGAATGCCGATTTTGTTCTGTTCAAGCTCGGCTTCATCTGGAATGGTGCATTCTACTACAAAATCTGCTAATATCTGAGCTTTGATCGATGGCCAAGGTTAGTAGTTGATGTCAAATTTTGTAAGCTCAATTTTTTATTTTGCGATTCTTTCGAAGGCATCCGTTCGATGAAGGACTGCTTTAATTGGTTGATCCATGAGGACAGTTATGGTGTGCCCCTGAAAATATGTTTGGAGTCTTCTGGCAGCAATTAGAAGAGAATAAGTTAATTTTTCTAACTTAGAGTACCTGATCTTTGCATCCCTCAGGATTCGACTTATGTAGTAGACCGGCCGCTGCACTTTCATTTCCTCCTTGATCAGGATTGTTGCCAGGGTTACTGGGGAGACTACTAGGTATAAGAATAATTCTTCTCTGGGCTTAGGCTTTGTCAGCAGTGGGGGTGAGCCGAGCTAGTTTTTAAGCTCCTCAAATGCCTATTGGCATTCTCCTATCCAGCAAAAGCTCTTTGGCTGCTTGAGAACTTGAAAGAAAGGCATGCATCATTCGATCGATCTCGAGATGAAGCGATTTAGGAATGCCACTTTTTCAATCAGGTGCTGAACTTCTTTAATCATTTTTGGAGTGGTCATCTCCTAAATAGCCTAGATTTTCTCTAGATTCATCTTAATCCCATGCCTCGATACCATAAATCCCAAAAGCTTCTCCGAGGTCACATCGAAGGCGTACTTGGTCGGGTTTAGCTTCATCTTATACTTTTTAAGTGCACTAAAGGTCTCTTCAAGGTCGGTGATGTGATTAATTGAAGCTTGGCTCTTGATGAGCATGTCATCCACATATACCTTCATGTTTTGGCCAATTTGTTCTTTAAAGATTTTGTTGACTAGGTGCTGGTATGTTGCCCCCGCATTCTTGAGTCCGAAAGGTATAATTCCGTAATAGTAAAGACCACGGTCAGTAACAAAAGCGGTTTTCTCTTCATCCTCTAGCACCATCTGAATTTGGTTATGGTCGAAAAAGGCACCATGAAGGTGAGGAGCTCATGGCCTGAGGTTGCATTCACCACTTGATCAATCCTGGGCAGGGGTAACTATTTTTTGGGCAAGCTTTATTCAGCTTTTTGAAGTCTATATACATTCTCCACTTACCGTTCGTCTTTTTGATGAGCACGACATTTGAGACCCAGCTCGAATAGTTAACTTTCTGAATGAATTCAGTTTTGAGGAGCTTGTCAACTTCTTCTACAATTGCTTTGTACCTCTCAGGAGCATGGCTACGCATCTTCTTTTTTATTGGCGGACACTTGGAATCAGCAGCCAATCGATGTTCCATGACCTCGGCATCAATCCCCGGCATATCCATTGGGACCTAGGTGAAGACGTCCGTGTTTCTTCGAAGGAAGATAATGAGTTGCTCTCGGACCTCATCCCCCAAGTTAGAGCCAATTTGCACAGTGTGCTCCGCATTCCTGTCATTTAATGGAATAGAAATGAGGTCTTCTATAGGCTCTCCCTACTCCTCTGTAAGGTCATCGTGGATATCCAGTCCATTAATAGGGCAAAGGTCGGGCTGGATATTTTTCTGTAGGGCCATGGAGTAATAGTGCCTTGCCAAGGTCTGGTCTCCTCTAATCTCTCCGATCCCATAGCTTGTTGGGAACTTCATCTTCAAATAATATGTTGACACTACTGTCCGAAGTGCATTTAGACCAGATTGGTTGAGGATCGCGTTATAAGCCGATGGGGCTTTCACTACCAGGAAGTCCATTTATGCCTTGGACTGTCTTGGATATTGTCCTGTAGCCACAACCGAAGTTATTATGTCCTCAATCGGTACCACATCATCGGTAAAGCCCATTAATGGAAAGTTTATCGATCCTAACCGACCATCAGGTATAGACATTTTGGAGAAAGCATCATAAAACAAGACATCTACTGAACTTCCATTATCAACAAGGATGCGGCATACATCATAGTCTGCGATATTTAAAGTAATTACAATCGCATCGTTATGTAGGAACTAAACTCCCGGGCATCCTTGTTGGTGAAAGTGATGGGCTCCTCAGTTTTTCACCTCTTCTTGAGCTCTACTGGTCCGCTAGCCTCCGCTCATTGAGGTTCCCCAGAGATAGTGTTGATGATGTCGAGGGATAAATGATCTGCCTGCCGCTCCTCCCCCCTTGGCTGCTTAGGTTGCGGCAATGCCCTTGGTCGATCCTCTCTTCCTTTGGGTTGACGCCGTAGGAATCGACCGAGCCTACCTTGCTTGATGAGCTCCTCGATCTCATCTTGAAGATAGATAAATTCTACTATATTATGACCATGGTCACGATGATAGAGGCAAAACTTGTTGGGATTACACTTGCCGGGGTGAGAGTGCATCTTCTCCGATCTAGGTAGTTGCTCCTTGATCTCCTTCAGTACTTATATTTTTGGAGCATTGAGGGAGGCACAGTTGTGGAACCTTCGGAGGGGGGAGCCCCGCCGCACCCTTCTGTTAGGGCTTCCTTGCTTTTGAGCCTAGGGAAGGGTTCAAACCGCTTGCACTCAGGGAGAGTTCAGGAGCGCGGTCAAACCTTATTCGACCTCTCTTCAGATGCGGGCTTGTTTGGCTCGTCCATTCGTCATTCTTCTATGGCTTTATTATCCTTGGCCTTGAAGGATTCTTCTGCTCGGGCATAGCCTTCAGCCTGAGCTAACAAATCAGCAAACTCCCTGGGATACTTCTTCTCTAGGGAGAACAGTAGGTTATTCTTTTGAAGGTCATCTTTTAGTGCAGCCATAGCGATAGATTGGTCCAAATTCTGGACTTCTAAGGTGGTTGCATTGAAGCTATTGACATAAGCTCAGATGGATTCTTCCTCTTGCTGCTTGATGTTCATGAGGGAGTCGAAACCTCGATGGAGACATCGGTTGTTGATGAAATGAGCCACGAACTGGTGGCTCATTTGATCAAAGAAAAAGATGGTATCCAGCTTAAGGGCCGAATACCAATTTCTGCCTGCTTCCTTCAAAGTAGATGGAAAGGCTTGGTAGAGGATGGCGTCTGCTGTACCATGGAGCAGCATCATCATTCGAAAGGCTTTCAGGTGGTCGACCGAATTGATAGTCCCATCGTAGCTCTTAAATTAAGAGAGTTTGAAGTTCGATGGGATAGGTTCCTACATGATGCAGTGAGAGAAAGGAGGGTCAGTACAGATATCATTACCATAGGAGGGAGGAGCATGGTGGAGTTCCTCGATCCGTCAGTTCATCTCTTGTAGTTTTTGATCCAGAAGATCCTCTCGATCATGGGTTTTCAAGGTCTTCTAATTGAATGAGGGAAAAGTCCCCCTAGGGGTAGAGTCATGATTAGAGGAGGGGCTCTCGACCCTCTGCTTTCCTTTTTTGAAGGTCACCGGCTAGCTAGCCTGAGTTGATCGTTCCCAAATCAGATCATGGGGCTCTAGAGAAGCCTGCTCTGATTGAATTGGCACTAGAGGCTCTTGCTGCCACATGGCCTGTACTGCTTTCGTGAGGCCATGAACTTGCTGGACTAGCAGGTTAAATTACTCTGCATCCACCATTATTGTAGGTGGAGCTTGAGTTGTCAGGGATGGAATAGGGGTGGGCAGATCTGGATGGGATCTGACCATGGAGGCCATTGAATGTCAGGTTGAAGCTTTTCTGAGAGGAATCTTTTTTAGGAAGGAGGACTCTGGAGGAGAAGAATTAGAGATCTCTATTGAGCACTCCTTTAAAAATAAAAAAACCTCAAAAGGTAGAGAAGGCCCCTCCTTCTAGCGCCAATCCTATTGGTGCGAAATCTAGTTATCGCTGGAGAAGTGCTAAAGTTAGAGAAGATGAGGTTGCCGTCGGTCACCTGCAAAATAAGTCTCTTCTAGAGCCTGGGGTAGTGGCTCCAGCAAGACCCTCCGACGATCAAGTCAGCTCTTTCGGCCAACAAAAATGGAGTGCTCAATCAAGAAAGTTACAGAGTTTCAAAAAGAAGAAGAGAGCTTGGAGAAAACATACCTAGAGGGTCCTTTTTATAGCCCCAGAGCCTATAACAAACTGATGGTGACCATCACAACTGCTTGATAGTGGGCCATTCGAAGCCACATGGGGTTTATGATGGAGGTGGTGTTCATTGTCATGACGTTCTAATTTATTGTAGACCTAACAATTGGAGTTCGGATGGGGTGGTTGTAGGCGATAAAGGACTCTTGGACGTTGTTGTTCTAGAGGAGTTCGGAGGTTCTCAAGATTGATCGTGCGTTGGTTTTTATTCGCTATGTTGAAGGCATATGTCATGGTCCTTTTAGGTGGCTGGAAGAAATTCGATCAAAAGAGAAGTCTGGCAGGGGTTCCACCGACAAAGAGATCCAAAAGATGTCCAACCGAAAGGAGTCCGACTGTGAGGGATCTGCCTAGGCTGAGTATTGACTAATGGCCGTAATAAGTGAGAGTGACTGAAACACTGGTGTCTCTACTATTCCTTTAAGGTTTGGCCATTCCCAGGGTTGCTTACTGGTGAATAATGATAAAGCACTGAAGTTCGTCTTAGGGTAGTTCGGAAGAAGTTCGATTGTTGGAGAAGTTTTGCTAAAGGAGAAATCCAGGAGGAGTTCGACTAAGATTCTGCCTAAAAGGAGGATCCAAGAAAGTTCCTCCGAGTGGGGCCACACAGGTTACCAAAAGGAGATCGGTCAAATGGGATGCACAGGAGCCAGAGACTTAGCTGGTTCTGTGGGGTAGAAGCATTAACTATTCAAGTTCATCTAGAGAAGAGATTCGCAATGCCCCATTGAATCCAAAATTGGTCTTCCCAGCCAATCGGATTATCTGACTGCAGTGTTGAAGGTCAGCCATCTCAGAATGATTTAGAGTTCGAATACTCCTGTGGGTTGATGTTTAGTTATTATAGCTGCAATCGGATGAAAGTAATCAAGAGTCGGAGTCCTAGCCGAACTTTGGCAAGCATGGATTTATCCCCAATAGTATCTATGTTATCTTAGGCTAGGTCATATAGCCGAAGATAGGGTTAATAAATTGAAGAAATTCAGACTATTGTGTCCATTGATTTTTGAGTCATATCTAATTTGTGAATTATGCCTTCAGGACAAAATGACCAAGCTCCCTTTTGTAGGACATAGGAAAAGGGCCACAGCCCTACTTGTCCTAGTACATGTTGATGTATGCAACCCATTTGATGTGTCGGTCAGGAGTAATTATGTCTACTTCATCACCTTTATCGATGACTTATCTCGATACGGATATGTGTATTTGATGCGACATAAGTCTATAGCTTTTGAAAAGTTCAATGAATTTAGACTCAAAGTAGAAAAATAAATAGAAAAACCCATTAAGGTTCTTCGATCAGATCGAGGAGGCGAATATCTTAGTTGAAAATTTCTAGACTATCTTAAGGACAATGGCATAGTCTCTCAATGGACTCTACCTAAAATGCCTCAACTCAAAGAGATTTTGGAATGGAGAAATCAGACCCTATTAGATATGGTCCGATCCATGATGAGTTTCATGGACCTTCCTGAGTTTCTTTGGGAACATAGTTTGATGACTGCTGCATATTTACTGAATAGGATTTCCTTTAAGACTGTTCTTACCATACTGTATGAGATATGGCATGGTAAGAAACTAAGTCTGAGTCATCTTAGAATTTGGAGTTGTCCAGCCCATATAAAGAGACAATAGATGGACAAATTAGAGTCTAGATCCTTTAGAGCTTGATTTATTGGATATCCTAAATAGTCATTAGGATATTATTTCTATCTTTCGGAAGATTACAATGTGATTATAAGTCAACATGCCATCTTCCTTGAAAAATAGTTTATTCTAGATGATGGCATCGGAAGATAGATTAGACTCGAGGATAAAGTTTTTGATGAGAAATGAGCTAAGAAACCTATGGAACCTAGTCAGATTAAGCCAATCTAGATGCTACCTCCTCCACCTTATAGATCAAGTAGAATTTTTCATCCTCTTGAAAGGTACTTAGGTACTATATTAGAAGATGTAGAGAAAATGTTCCTCATAGGAAATGGGGTTCATGGTGATAATCCCAAAACTTATGATGAGGTGATATCAGATATCGACTCCAAGAAATGGTTAGAGGTAATAAGGTCAGAGATTGACTCAATGCATTCAAACCAAGTCTGGATCTTGGTAGATCCACCTAAAGGTATAGTACCTATTGGGTGTAAATGGATTTTCAAGAGAAAGATTGGTGCCGATGAAAATGTAGAGATATTCAAAGCAAGGCTTGTAGCGAAAGGATATAGTTAGCGCGAAGGCATTGACTATTAGGATATTTTTTCACCAGTAGCCATGCTCAAATTCATCCGCATATTGCTTGCTGTTGCAGCCTATTTGGATTATGAAATATGGTAGATGGATGTGAAAATGATGTTCTTAAATGGATATTTTGAGGAAGATATCTATATGGAACAGTCGCTAGGTTTTACATCTAATGATAATGATCACAAAGTATGCAAGTTGCAAAGTTTCATATATGGACTTAAGCAAGCATCTCGGAGCTAGAATGCTCATTTCAATGATGTAATCAGATCATTTGGATTCATCAAAAATGAGGAGGAGCCCTGTATTTTCAAAAAGATCAGTGAGAGCACTATTGTCTTTCTCATACTGTACGTGGATGACATCCTCCTAATTAGGAATGATATTCCCATGTTGACTATAGTCAAAATGTGGTTGTCTAAGGAGTTCTCTTTGAAAGATCTAGAAGAGGCATCCTTTATTCTAGGAATTAAGATTTATAGGGATAGACCGAGTAGGATGCTGGATCTCTCAAAGAAAATATACATAGAGGAGGTGCTGAAGAGGTTTTGTATGGAAAACTCTAAGAGGGGTTTAGTATCCTTCAGATATGGCATTCATCTCTCTAAGAAAATGTGCTCTAGCATATCTGAGGAGATTGAATGTATGAGCAAGATCCCTTATGCTTCAGCAATAGGGAGCCTCATGTATGCCATGCTATGTACACGACCTGATATTATCCATGCTGTGAGTGTCACGAGCAGGTATCAGTCAAATCCAGATGAAGAGCACTGGACTTCTATGAATTGTATCCTTATGTACTTGAGAAGGACTAAGGATATGTTTCTAGTCTTTGGTAATGGAGAACTCCAGGTCCAGGGATATACAGACTTGAATTTTATGTTCGACATAGATGATCGAAAGTCAACATCTGGAAGTCTGTTTATTTGTAATGGTGGAGCTATCAGTTGGAAGAGTTCTAAGCAGACGGTGATAGTAGACTCCACCATGGAAGCAAAGTACATCACTGCATCAGAGGCTGCAAAGGAGGCATTTTGATATAAGAAGTTCACCACAGAGCTCACAGTGATGCTATCTGATGCCATCCCTCTATACTGTGACAACAATGGCACCATAGCCCTAGCTAAGGATCTGAGGTCTCACTAAAAATCCAAGCACATCGAGCGGCGATACCACCTCATCCACGATTTTTTCGAGAAGGGATACATTGAGGTCAAGAGAGTCAATACTGCAGATAATACTACTGACCCATCAACAAAGCCATTAAGCTAATAGAAGATCGAAGCCCACTTTAAGAAGATGAAATTTAGATTTGTAGCCAATTAGCTTTAGGTCAAGTGGGAGTTTGCTAGATGTGTGCCCTAGAAGCAGGATTGGCTAAACACTTGTAATACACTTCTAAGGATAATTTTATAATTTTGACTATAAATTAATAAAAAAGTTATTTTCTATCATAGTGTGTATTTAAAGTATCTGTGATACATCTTTTGAGTTAAATGATAATTCATATTTTTAAGAGTTAAAAATTTAAGACATTAATTTTCATAATTAACTCATAAACAGCTCCCATCCGTAGGATCATCACGAGGATGGTGATCGATTCGAAAAGTTGGTGTACGATCGCTTTCTTAGGATAGATGTATCTTAAGTCTACGGTGTGGAGACACTTGAGCGAGAGTATAGATACTCATTAGAGAACAAGGGCACTGAGCGTGACCACATCGAGCAGTCATAAGGAAGTCTACCTTCTCATCGATGACTGACTCGATGCTACAGTGGTGTGTCTGATTCTTTGACCTGAGGTGCATCGGTTGTTCATCTTGAGGATGTTATAGTTTGACTATACCATAACTCTATCTCCTAGCCATTCGAAATTCTGAGGTATATGTTGGGTATAGCATGTTCATTATTGGAATTGGATTGCACCAATAGAAAATCTATCTACCTCGGTAGATGAGGAGCAGCCTTATGATAATCATGAGATTGAGTCCTTAAGCCCATGGCTATGGCAGAGTGAAGATGATAGAAAGAGTTTCTATTAGAGTTTCACATTTGACTTGAATTGAATGATTAATTCATATGATGGATATTGGGTTTGGTGAGTTCACCTTAATCCTAATCCTATTAGGGCTCAAGATAGAAGAATCCAATTGTTGGAAATATGTGCTCTTCCCACACGGATCGGCATGGCCACTGGTGATTAGCCAAGCAACAAGAAAGTACTTCTTAAAGATTTCTGCAGAAGCACGATCAAATAAATCAAGAAATAGAGAAGAAGAGATTTTCGAAAGAAAAGAGCTTTTATTTAGTATATTTCAGCAAACTTACAATCTTGACCTATTTTCAGTATATATACTTTACAAAGGATCAAGCCCAAGCTCATAGAAAAACTTTTTAAATCCAAACAACCCACGTACATAAAATAATAACCCACGAAAACTGAGCCGACCTAGTTTTAGACTGAGCTGGCTAACCTACGATTGGTTCGGCTCAGTCCTAGACTAAGCCAACCCAGTTGTGTACCATGCCAATAGTCCAAAAATGCTACTTTCTGTCTGAATTTTCCTCTGAGATCTAGCCAATCCAGTCCTGAACTGAGCCGACCCAGTTTCCAACTGAGCTGGCTCAGTCTCAGAGTGAGCCGGCCCAATTTTTGAACTTTTTTATTGAGATTGATTCTTTTTCTAGCTCACTTCCGTCATTCTATGACCTATCTTCTCATGTTTCCAAGACTTGGGAGTGCCACTTTTGAGCTCACATTCTCCACCTTGGTACTTCTAGGTTCTTGTGAACTCATCTCTTCTCAACAGATCCATCTATGCCACACATCTCTGGAAGCTGTCTCTGGAGAGTACCTTCATGAGTGCATCAGATTGATTCTCCTTGGTATGGCCCTTCATCAGTTCCACTTCATCTTCCTCCACCAGCTCTCTGATCCTATGGTACCTCACATCTATATGCTTTGTGCATGCATGATAGACTGGGTTCTGTGCCAACAATAGAGCACTCTGACTATCACTGAATAGTGTAACCTTGCTCTGCTCCACCCCCAACTCATCAATCAACCTCCTAAGCCAAAGGGCTTCCTTTTTAGCCTCTATTATCCCAATGTACTTGGCCTCTATGGTGGACAAGGCTGTGATTGGCTGAAGGGTTGATCTCCAAGACATCGGTCCACCATATATGCAGAAGAGGTATCTATTGCCATCTACAATGTCCTAGGCATCACCTAGCTCTGATACCAAATTGTAGACCTATGATATCACTCGAACACCAATCATCCTTAACATCACAAGCACCGATACCATGTTGTGGAAGCCCCTGATCTTTAGCATAAATCTGAAGGAACCTGTGATGTTCTCTATGGGGAATAAGCCACCGATCGTCCACTTGGATCTATGATGGGGTGCCTCCCTCCTTGGGCTTGAGGGAGATGCCCCCTTCTCTAGAGCTTCTTTAGGAACCCTAGGGCGGCAACTCTAGATACAAGAGAAGAAGAGAGTTGAGGGAGAAAAGGTCTGTATTGATTCCAACCCTTTTTTGAAAAATCCTAATACAACCTATGTATTTATACATAGCCATTAGGCCCGACCAAAAACTCCCCTGGCTAACCTAATACATGAAAGCACTCACCAAGCCCATGTACACCCATGTCTCCCATGCTCTCATCCTTTGGATCTAGAGCCAATCCATACATGAATTAGCCATCTTATACCTCTCAAACCAGGCCTTAAGACCTCTAGGATCAATCGAGACCCCAGCCCAAAATAGACCCTCACGTAACTTTGCCTGCGCACTGAGCCGGCTCAGTCTCAGCACTAAGCCGACTAAGATCCACTAGGTCAGCTCAATCTGAAACTGAGCCGGCCTAGTCCTATGCGATGCTAGTAGTTCCGAATGCTTAGCTCTCTATTTTGCCTATGCACTGAGACTTAGCTGACCCAATTTTGGACTAAGCCGGCTAACCTATAGAAAATCTTCTTTCTACAGTCTTGATTCCTCGACTTTGGTTCCTTGCTTCATCTTTTATCTTAGGTCTCTGAAGCACCAACCAAGCCCCTGGAATCCTCGGAGCCAACCCCTTGACTCCTCTCATGGCCTCCCAAGGCTTGGGAGCACTACAAATCCTCATAATCTCCACCTTGGTGCCCCAAGCCTTGGCAAACCTCTCAGCAATGACCTCCTGTACGATCCCGTTGTCCCTGCACACTCGACAGCACCTATGCAAACATCGCTTTTGCCAATTCTCTTCAGCTATTGTGCACCTTTGAGGCCTTTGGGATGACCACCTCCACCACTGAAGATCTATGCTTGCTTCTTGGTACCATCCTAAAATTGTAGGATCCCTTCTGCTTAGTAGCTGCATCACTTTCTCTAGACTTCTCTGGAGAACCCACAACGTTCCTGTACTGGCACTCGCTGCAAACCCTGACATGGTCTTCTCAGAATTATGCCTGTCCTCCTGCACATGCCGCTCCACTTGGAACTGTCCATCACTGGCGCTCTAAACTCATATCATTTTCCTCTCCAATTGTGAAGCCACCTCTCTGGAGCTCCACCTATATCCAAAGTCCATATGATGCCACAAAAGTCAACTCTATCATTGAGTCTCTTGAGGCCAACCACTAAATGTTACACTGCTGAGCCTACCGTTGCACCTCGAACACCGTTGCTGCCCCTTCAAATCCTCCGCACTCTGTGGACCACTTCAAAGCCATCTCGGATACCTCCGCAACCCACGGGCACCTCCGAAATCTAAGAGCTCATCCAACTCTTCTAAATCTAGTGATTGAACCTAAGGAAATTCCACCCTAGTCCTTCTCTTCTGCTCCTACACTAGCCATCACTTCAGTTGCGCTCGGAGAACCATCCTCCACTTGAACCATGACTCTTCCTGGTGCTCCTATAGAAGAAACCTGATTCACGATACTCTCGACTATCTGAGACCTCCTGGCTCTTCTTAAGACCTACTCCCGATCTCCTAGAGAAGTTCTTGATCCATCTACTCAGATGCACTCCTCGACTGCTACACCACCGAGCCTCTCTCAACCCTTGTGCCTCTAGGGTAGCGCTCCTATAGCACTCCTGCACTCTTTAACTCATCTCTAGACCGCTCTACAGCCATCTAGTCCTGATCGACTGAACCTCCATGGATCATCCATCTCCACCACTCCCAAGGCTTCGTAAATTCATGCTCTGGTCAAACCACTGAATACATCTCCGACTACTTTCCCACCTTCCAGACACCGAATGACGTATGGTCGCTTCTTTAGCCTTCCTTCGACCCTTACCCCTTGGAAAACCTCTCTTTGCAGCCCTACACTGCCCATCTTCTTAGAGAAGCCCGATGCTCACTACTAAGATACCTCCCTCGGCTGCTGCATTACCGAGCCTCTCTCAGCCCTACATCTTCAGGGAGTGCTACTGCAGCACTCCAGCACTCCCTGCCTATCACATAACCGTCATACATCTCAGCCTTTTCACCAAGATTGATCAGCAAATCATGCACCAAATCCTTCCATCCTGGGAAAATCCCTTTTTGTTAATCCTCTCAACCTCCACCTTCAACTCGCTACTCCTGGTTGGCCAAACCACAATAATAACAAGGTAGATTTGAGACATACCATGGAATCCTTATGCAGATTTCTGATTTCACCTTGTATGACTTCTCCTTCCCTTCCATGCACCATCGGCTCTAAAACTTGGCTCATTCCATGCACCATCAGACTCTGAAACATGGCTCTGATACCATATTGCCATCTACAATGTCCTAGGCATCACCTAGCTCTGATACCAAATTGTAGACCCATGATATCACTCGAACGCCAATCATCCTTAATATCACAAGCACTGATACCATGTTGCGGAAGCTCCTGATCTTTAGCATGGATCTGAAGAAACCTATGATGTTCTCTATGGGCAACAAATCACCAATCCTCCACCTAGATCTATGATGGGGCGCCTCCCTCTTTGGGCTTGAGGGAGATGCCCCCTTCTCTAAAGCTTCTTTCGGAACCCTAGGGAGGCAACTCTAGAGAGAAGAGAAGAAGAGTGTTGAGGGAGAAAAGGTCTGTATTGAATCCAACCTTTTTTTGAAAATTCTAATACAACCTATGTATTTATACATAGCCTTAGGCCCAATCAAAAACTCTCCTAGCTAACCTAATGCATGAAAGCACTCACAGAGTCCATGTACACCCATATCTTCCATGCTCTCATCCTCTAGATCTAGACCTGACCCATACATGAATTAGCCATCTTAAGACCTCTCAAACTAGGCCTTAAGACCTCTAGGATCAATCTAGACCCTAGCCTAAAATAGACCCTCGCGTAACTCTGCCCATGCACTGACTCGGTTCAGTCTTAGCATTGAGCCGGCTAAGTTCCACTGGGTCAGCTTAGTCTGAAACTGAGCCGGCCCAGTCCTATGCCATGCCAGCAGTCCCGAATGCTCAGCTCTCTATTTTGCCTGTACATTGAGACTTAGCTAACCCAGTTTTGGACTGAACCAGCTAACCTATAGAAAATCTTCTTTCTGCAGTCTTGATTCTCCGACTTTGGTTCCTTGCTTCACCTTGAATCTTAGATCTCTGAAGCACCAACCAAGCCCCTAAAATCTCCGAAGCCAACCCCTTGACTCCTCCCATGGCCTTCCAAGGCATGGGAGCACCATAAATCCTCATAGTATCCAATAGTAGGCCTCCTTGTATCAAGATCACCAACATAATTTGCATCAACAAATCCTTCCAGAGGACCTGAACCTTCACACATCTTTACAATTTTTTTTCCTAATCCTTCCAACTGCCCACCAAACACCAAACCATAATTTCTTGTTCCATGCAGATATCTTAATATCTATTTCAATACTTTCCAGTGTTACTTTCTAGGGTTAGCCATGTATCTACTAACCATGCTCACAGCATGTGCTATATCTGGTCTACAGCACACCATAGTGTACATCATACTACCTACAGCATTTGCATAAGAGACTCATTCCATGTACTCTCTCCTTTTCTGACTGGGGGCATTGTAACTTGGAGAGAGACATATGGCTCGGCAATGGCGTCTCTGTAGGTTTGGCCTTCTCCATTTTAAACCTCTCCAGAACCTTTTGGACATACATTCCTTATGACAAATGGAGCACTCCTTTGCACCTATCTCTGTAAATCTCCATTCCAAGAATTTTTTCAGTTGGATCCAAATCTTTCATCTCAAATTCAGATGATAATGCCCTTTTCAACCTTTTCACAGCATCCATGCTTCTATTGGCTATGAGCATATCATCTACATAAAATAATAGGTATAGGACATCCTCCTTATCTACATCCTTGACGTAGATACAACAATCATGTTCACATCTGCTGAAATCCAGGCTCAAGATAAAGCTATCAAACCTTCGATACCACTGACGAGGGGATTGTTTCAAGCCATACAAAGACTTTTTTAAGTAAACACACCTTTTCTTCCTATCCCATCTCCATGAAACTATCTGGCTGCTTCATGTAGATTCTTTTCTCCAAAGTTCCATGAAGGAAGGTTGTCTTCATGTCTATCTATTCCAATTCCATATTATGCTATGCCACTAGTGACAGCAAAACTCGAATAGATGTATGATGCACCATAGAAATTTTTTTTTTTATGTAGTCAATCCCTTTCCTTTGTGAGTATCCTTTTGCTACCAACCTTGCTTTGAATCTGACTCCATCTTGTTCTGACGGTGCTTCTTTCTTTGTGAACATCTACTTTAAGCCAATAGGTCGAGCACCCTTTGGAAGATCCACCAGCTGCCATGTCTGATTCTTCTCAAGTGATTCCATCTCCTCCATCATGGTCTGCATCCATGAATCATGATCCTCACTCTCCATGGCCTCTGCATAATTCTCTGGATCTCCATTAGTAGTGATGAGTGCATAGGAGATAATCTCATTAATGCCATATCTGATCGATCTCCTAATAGTACACTGGAGCTTATGCAAAGCCACTCCCACTAGCACATCTTTGTCTGATGTCTGGACTACTCCTGCACATCTGTCTGAACTGCTGGCCCTCCATGCTGATTTTCAATCTGATATAATACTTTACTACTTAGCTCCACCTCAATAGGAACACTCCGATAAGTGGATGTAACCTGCATGCCATCATTCTCTGACTGGCCATCGCTATTCACCTTTATTTTCCAGTTCCATCTATCCCAGACCTCCTCAAGATGCTCTTCTCATCGAAGATAACATCCCTACTGATCACTGACTTCTATGCCTGAAAGTCCCACAGTAGGTACCCCTTGACTCCTTATGGATATCCTATGAATGTCATCTTTTGAGATTTTGGATCTAATTTGCTCTTCTCAGTTAACTCCACATGTGCATAGGCTATGCAACCGAAGACTTTCAGATGGCCAAGCTCCACCTTCTTTCCACTCCAGATCTCCTTTAGAATGCCTCTATTCAGCTTATAATGAGAGGATCTATTCACAAGAAAATAAGAAAAAGTTAGAGCATCACCCCAAAAGGACTTTAGGAGTGATGTCTACAGCCTTAAACTCCATGCCTTCTCGGTCAGTGTCCGGGTCATCCTCTCCGCGATACCATTTTGCTGGGGAGTCATTTTCATCGTGTAATGGTGTTTGATGCCATTTTCTTCACAGTACCTCCGAACTCCAGGCTAGTATACTCTCCTCCATTGTCTGACCTCAGATACTTTACCTATCTTCCTGACTCCTCTACTTCAGCTCTCTAGGCTCTAAACCAAGAAAACATCTCTGATTTTTCTCTGATTAGATAAAGCCACACCTTCCTTGAGGAATAATCAATGAAAGTAACAAAGTATTTTGCCCCATCTCTAGCTAATACAGGAGCTGATCCCCACACATTCGAGTGCACTAAATCCAGCACTCCCTCGCTGTGCTTGGTACTTCTAGCAAACTTCATCCTATGTTGTTTGCTAAAGATACACGGCTCATAAAGATCTATGCCCTCTTTCTTCAAGGCTGGGATCATACCTTTTTTATTTAGTTCTGTGAGCCCACGATCACTCATATGACCCATCCAATAGTACCATAATCGATATAAAATCTACTCCTTCTGTGCCGCTGCTAGCACCTCTACACTATCATTTACCACTGAGCCTTCCATTCTGTAAAGATTATTGTTCAGTCTTCTATCTCTCATCACCATCAAAGCTTCTCTGAAAATTTTCAGACATCCACTCCTAGCTTGGCTACTAAAAGCATAACCCTGCTCCTCCAAGTAGCCGAAAGAAATCAAATTCTTTTTCTACTCTAGTACATGGGTGATCATCTCCAAGACTGATACTTCCACCATCGATCTTCTGGTAGGTAGCAAACCACTCCCAATGAGAAGTATAGTAGTTCGAGCATGCTCAATCTAATATTCATATAGTATCGCACTTTGTGGACCCATCTGATATAATTAGTAGGTCTTCTCCACTGCTCACAAAAGCTGTATCATCTTTCTTGCTGGCCTTCACTTTTCTGATCTTAAAAGGGGACAATCTCTTGTCAGATGATCAAGTTGATGACATTTATAATATTTCAATATCATCTTCCTCTGATCGTGAGACTTTGACCTATCCTTGGATTTCCCTCTGGTCTTCTCCTTTGATCTTTCTTGTCTTTCGTTCATAGCCAAGATCTCAGACTTAGGGTCTTCCTTGCAGATCTTCTCCCTTTGCTCATTTGATCTGAGTACACCAACAATCTTTTCATAGTTTAGAGTCTTCTTTCCATAAACTAAAGTTGCTATGAGACCATCATATGAACTTGGGAGAGAACATAATAGCAGCAATGCCCAATCCTCCTCATCGATCTTCACATCCAAACTCATCACCTCAGAACACACCTAATTGAACCTTTGGATATGTGCAACAAGATCTCCACCTTCGGACATCCTCAGACTATACAGCTGTTTCTTCAACCATAGTTCGTCATGTTCTTTCCCATGTATGTGTTCTCCAGTCTCTCCTAGAGCTCCTTTACCGTAGTCTCTATGCAAACCTCGGGCAAAACCTGATCGATCAAGCATATTCGGATTGTGCTAAAAGCAATTTCCTTCAACTCTTCTCAATCCTCAGCACTGATCTTTTTCGGCCTTTCTTTTGTCAAGACCTTGTAGATCCTCTGCTGAACCAACATGTTCTTTACTCTTTGCTGCCATAGGATAAAATTTTTCTTACTGTTGAACTTCTCAAAATCCATCTTGAATCCATTTGATCCCATGACTTCAAACAAGTCAAGAACAGATCCCTAACACCCGTCACAATCACACACCAGTAAAACTACCCTTCATGGAAGATCTAACTAGCCCTAGATTCTCTTTTCAAACTTTTGTATCACCGTTCCTTTCTGTAAACAATCTCCACCTCAATCTAGAGATAAGCACGAAGCAAACTAGAAGTTTTTAGGATAAAATCTAGTGCAATAGATCCTAGATGTAGTAAACCTTAGGTGTCTTCGTTTCTTCCATGCAACACCGCTCTGATACTAAATGTTAGGAATATGTGCTCTTCTCACACGGATTGATATGGCCACTGGTGATTAGCC
The DNA here is from genome assembly GCA_006176705.1 of Cocos nucifera. Taxonomy (NCBI): domain Eukaryota; kingdom Viridiplantae; phylum Streptophyta; class Magnoliopsida; order Arecales; family Arecaceae; genus Cocos; species Cocos nucifera. The sequence continues at coordinate 143,972 of QRFJ01002049.1, read as the reverse complement.
AAGCAACAAGAAAGTACTTCTTAGAGATTTTTATGGAAGCATGATCAAATAAATCAAGAAATAGAGAAGAAGAGATTTTCGAAAGAAAAGAGCTTTTATTCAGTATATTTCAATAAACTTACAACCTTGAACTATTTTTAGTAAATATACTTTACAAAGGATCAAGCCCAAGCTCATAGAAAAACTCTCCAAATCTAAACAACCCATGTACATAATAATAACCCACAAAAACTGAGCCAGCCTAGTTTTAGACTGAGTTGGCTAACCTATGATCAGGTCGGCTCAATCCCAGACTGAGCTGACCTAGTTGTGTACCATGCCAATAGCTTAAAAATGCTATTTTCTATCTGGAGGACTGAGCCGACCCAGTTGTGTACCGTATCAATGGCTCAAAAATGCTACTTTCTATCTAGATTTTTTCTGAGACCTAGCTAACCCAGTCCTAGACTAAGCTGACCTAGTTTCCAACTGAGTCAGCTCAATCTCAAAGTGAGCCGACCCAATTTCTGAACTTTACTATTGAGATTGATTCTTCTTTCAGCTCGCTCTCATCTTTTCTTGACCTATCTTCTCATGTTTCCAAGACTTAGGTGTGCCACTTCTGAGCTCACACCAATCACATAGATAGCTATACTCAGAGGTTCCCTTTCGATTTTGATGGGTTGCCACCATATACTTCTAGGTATTACTGGTGGATTTTGGGAATAATTAGAATAATTTAGATGATCGTTTATTCTAATTATATGAATCAGAAAAATTTTGGTCCATCAAAAGGTGTTTTAATGATGTCAATGATAGTGATCTCAACATGTCTTATTATCATATAAAACTGAACCTAATTGGATCACACAAATAAAAATTTGGATCTGGATGTCATCAATTGGACTAATCCAGTTCAATTGATTTAGATTAGATCCAATTAGATTTACGAAAATCATGCTAGCACACAATTGAGCCTAACATTCTTCTTTTGTAATCATTTTGGTTCATCTCAGCTGAGCCAAATTTATTTGAGCTCACTCAGGAACCTTATCTTAGTCTGACTGGAGGTTGTCCAGAAAAGAAATGGATTGTCTTAATTCATTAGATGGATTTAAGACAACACCTACCAATTCCTATCACCTGCTAATTTCTATTTTTGGACATAGGTCAACAGTTGACCCCTGGACACTTGGACATAGGGCCATGTATCATGCACCTGTAGGAGAGCACCTGGGGCTCTTGTTCCACTACTAAAAGAGGTAAGAGAGAGGGTGCATGCCACCCTAGGCCTGTGCTCCATATGGATAAGGGATGGAGTCCCATATAGATGGGACTCTAGGGTTTCTTGATGGATTTAAATACCTAGGCGCCAAAGAGTTTTGCTTTATCCAATCTTGGCACCACCTATATGGATTTTTGAGGGACTCTCATATGATTGGATCATATGACATCATCCCATCAATTAGATTTAGATCTGATTGAATGAAGGCCTCTGATTGGCCGAGACGATGTGGCACTGCATGACGTAGCAGGGTCTATTTAAACTCTATCTTCTCCTAGGGTTAAGAAGTCTTGCACAATTCCCATGCCCCAAGACTACCTCTCTCTCTCTTCCATGCCCCATCTAATCCTCTCTCTCCCCACTCCATGCCCAAGGAGTTGGGCATGAGTTCAAGTACCATCCAAGGAAGAAAGGCGCTCAGTTTCGGAAGAAGGCAGCACTATTGAAAGAGACGACTGCTACTTCTTCAAAAGAAATTTTGAAAATCTTCAAGATCAGATCCAAATCTGATTTTTGAAGAGATGATTTAGAAGAAAAAGACCTCCAGATCTTGCTCGAGTGGACAACGATAGAGGCTAGGCACGTGCGTGGCTCCTTCCAGAACCTCAGAATCAATCAAGATCATCACAGGATAATCTGATTACCCAAAATAAGGTATGAAATTAAATTAGATTTAATTTTATTTTTATTTTTTTAATATCAAAACTTTAGGATCAGATTCGAGATGTCTCAGATCTGATTAGGATCATAGAAAACTTTTTTGAAATATTTTTTCAGATCCAATCAGATCTGAACAATCCTATGCTTAAAAAACATGATTTTTCCTTCATTTCTTAGGGTTCATGGTGTCGAGGTACAGAATCAAAGTAAATCCAAAGAAGATTCGAGCCATCCAAGAGATGATTGCTACAAAGTTAATAAAAGAAGTTCATTGCCTAACAAGGAAGATAGCAGCTTTGAATTACTTTATTTCAAAGTCGGTTGGGCGATGTATGCCCTTCTTCAAAGTTCTTAAACAACCAAAGAAGCTCTACTGGCCCCTGAGTGTCAATAAGCATTTGAAGAACTAAAGAACTATCTGAAGGAACCAGATCTAGGGTTTCATGGATAGATCTTGAAACCCTTTTAGGATCAGACAGCAAAAGGCTTAAATAAATCAAATATTTATTTAAATAAATATATAAATATCTAGATCTCAGATCTATTACATGATCAAGGCATGATATTAAATCAAAAATTAAAAATATAAAGAAGAAGAAAAGGTTGATCACATCAACCTAGATCTACACTACATCTAATGCAGGTATGAAATCAATAGATCAGATCTATTACCTGTGCAAGTTAGACATTCTAACTTACTGATCCAAGCTTGAGGATGAAGTCATGAGCCACACATGCATCCGACCTCTAGGAGTCGTCCACACGAGCCTACAAACTCTGATCTGAAGTTCGATGCAGGAAATCAACATAGAATGCTAGTACTGTGTTGATCTTTCTTCGATGGTTGATCAGATGCCTCCTTCTAGATTTAGACTCTTCCAAAGAGGAGGAGGAGAGGAGGTTTCATATGTGAGGCACTCTCAGAAAACTGAAAGAAGGAGGAAGGATGAAGAATAAAATAGTTCTAGAAGAAGATCCTCTTCTTCTTCTCTTTTCTCTTACCTAGACACCTAGTTTGGTGCCTATGAAACACCATGTCTAAGGATCCTCTTCCTCTAATTTTTGCACACTCTAAATCTCTTCCAAGCTCTATATTCCATGAAAATTTTAGCCAAAAATTCATCCAATAAATAGAGAAAAAAAAGAAGAGTCCTTGTCTAGGTCAAAAACTAGACAAGGAAAGGTCAAAAGGGCAAGACAAGGGGCGCCCAACTCTTGGGCACCTCCTCCACAATTATTGGAGTGGACCAACAAAGGAGGGTGCACAAAAAATAGGTTTCTTATGTGGAATAAGAGAATAATTAATAAAAGATGGGGTGGCACTCAAGGGAAGGTGTTTTGGTCAACAAGGATTCTATCTCATAGAATCCTAGAGCAAAACTAACTCCCCTTTTGACTTGGTCTTCCAAGAAATTGCCTTATGAGAAAAGATGGGAGAGAGGGGTGCACGTGAACATCAGGGAGAGGAGATCTCATATACAAAATAAAGAAAAGTTGGCATGGGGGGCGTGGGCTAAGGTGGTGCAAGGTTAGGAAGTCCGAGTCACACTAGGACTCCTATTTCGACTTGGTCAAACATAGTTTTTTAACTAAATTAAATTAGATTTATTTCAACCCAATTAGAATAAGTCTTAGTCCAATCAAGACTTTAATTAAATCAAATTTAATTTAATTTAATTTTAATTTAATTTTTAATTAAATTAGAGATTGAGTTGATACAAGTCGACTAGGACTTCCAATTTGACTTGGTCCAACTTGATCTTTAAACCAAATAAAATTAGAATTTATTTAACCTAATTAAAATAGATCTTAATCTAATTAAAAATCTAATTAATTTAGATTAAATTATATTTAATTTTAATTTAATTTTTAATTATATTATAAATTGGGTTGACCCAAGTCCTAATTGAACTAGGACTAGTTCTTCCTTACACTTGGTTTATCAAATAAGCCAATTGAACTTGATCCAATCAAGTCCAAACTAAATCTAATTAAATCATATTTAATTAGACTTAATTTTAGTCCTCTGACTTAATTAAATTAAGCTAAATAGTAATTGAATTACTAATCGATCCTCCTGCAATACTTGCGCTAGGTTAAACATCAATCGTATTGATCGTTTAATCCTAGAACGATTCTAAATCACTAATCAACTATCCGATTGGATCATGAACTCTAATGTGTGTGACCTCATAGGTCTGAACCTAAGTCGATAGCATAGAAATAGATTTTTATACCAATCAAAGTAATCATCTAGCAATGGTACCCAACGATCAGATAGGTCGAATGTGTAGAACAACATCCTTAGAACCCATGTAGTAATAGTTTCCATATAATTCATCCTCTTGACCAAAATGCTCATAGGATACCTCAGAGTTCAACCATCAACACTGATCAGATTGTTCACATTATATTTAAAAATATCAAATCCATCAGATGGATTATCCTGGCCAACGTTTTACTATATTGAAATATAGTGATACATTCTTCTCCAACTCTTGGAGTGGTTGAAGAAACCAGATCTAGAATTTTACAGATAGATCTTGAAAACTTTTTTAAGATCTTACAGCAAAAAACTTAAATAAATTAAATATTTATTTAAATAAATATATAAATACCTAGATCTCATATCTATTACATGATCAAGGCATGATATTAAATTGAAAATTAAAATCAAATAAAAAAGTATAAGGTTGATCAAATCAACCTAGATCTACACTGCATCAAATGCAGGTATGAAGTTAATAGATCAGATCTATTACCTAAGCAAGTTAGACATTCTAACTTACTGATCTAGGTTTGAGGATGAAGTCACGAGCCGCATATGCATCCAGCCTCTAGGAGTCGTTCATACAAGCCTACGATCTCTGATCTGAAGTCCGATGCAGGAAAACAGCACAGCATGCTAGTACTGTGCTGATCCTTCTTCAATGGTCAATCCGATGTTTTCTTCTTCAAAATTTAGATTTTTCAAAATATGAGAAGGAAGATGAGAGTTTATTGATCTAAGACTCTCTCAGAAAAAATTCAAAAAAAAGGAGGAGAGATTGAAAATAAAATAGCCTTAGAAGAGGACCCTCTTCTTCTTCTCTTTTCTCTCACTTAGACACCTAGTTTGATGCCTATGGAACCCCCATGCCCAAGGACCCTCTTCCTCTAATTTTTGCACACCCCAAACCTCTCCTAAAGCTCTATATTTTATAAAAAAAATAGAATAAAATTCATCCAATAAATAGAGAGAAAGAAGAGTCCAAGTTAGATCAAAATTCTAGACTAGGAATATCCAAACATAGGAAGTTGTTAGGGCATCCAACTCTTAGGTGCCACTGCCGTAATTATTGGCATAGACTAGCAAGGGAGTGCACATAAAATAGTAGATTATTTTCATAGAATAAAAGAAGAATTAATTAAAAGAGGAGGCGGCACTCAAGGGAAGGTGTTTTGGTCAATAAGGATTCTATCTCATAGAATCCTAAGCAAAACTAACTCCTCTTTTGACTTGGTCTTCCAACAAATTGCCTTATGAGAAAAGGAGGAGAGAAAGAGGGCATGTGAAGCCATGGGAGTGGATAATTTTCATGTAAGAAATAAAATAAAAAGGGTATGGGGTGTGAGGATTAAGTTGCACAAGTGATAGGGAGTCCTAGTCACACTAGGACTCCTATTTTGACTTGGTCAAATAAGATCTTTTAACCAAATAAAATCAAGATTAAACCAACCCAATTAATTAAGGCCATAATTCATTTAAAAAATTAATTAAATTAAATTAAATTAAATTAAATTCTAATTTAATTTTTTAATCAAATTAGAAAATTAGGTTGACCTGAGTCCTAGTTAGACTAGGACTAGTTCTTCCTCGCACTTGACTTATCCAATAAGCCAATTGGACATGATCTAATCAAGCCCAAACCAAATCTAGTTAAACCATATTTAATTAAACTTAATCTCAGCCTATTGGCTTAATTAAATTAAGCTAATTAGCAATTCAATTGCTTATCGATCCTCCTACAACACTTGCACTAGGTTAAATACCAATCATATTGATTGTTTAACCCTAGAATGATTTTTAATCATTGATCAACCATCCAATCAGATCGTAAGCTCTAATGTGTATGACCTTATAGGTCTGAATCTAAGCCAGTAGCATAGAAATAAATTTTTATACCAATCAAAGTGACCATCTAGCAATGATATCCGATGATCGGATAGGTCAAAGGTGTAGAACACCATCCTTAGAACCCATGCAGATATAGTTTCCATATAATTCATCCTCTTGACCACAATGCTCGTAGGACACCTCAGAGTTCAACTATGAACTCTGATCAGGTTGTCCACATTGTATTTTAAAATATCAAATCCATCTGATGGATTACCCTAGCTAAGGTTTTGCTATATTAAAATACAGTGATACATTCATCTCCTACTCTTGGAGTGGTAAATTCCATCTTGATCACCCTCCAACTTTGCAAGTACTTGACTGTGCCTAGAAGCCTTCCATTGCTAAATTAGAAATTCAGTTAGTTCGGTATCAAAGCATAGTGAGTTGCTTGCAAGTCACTGAGGTGATCTTAGGTCTAAGGGATACTTATACCTATATCCCATCAGAGATATTCTCGACAGCAGAATGCTCTAGAGTTAGTCACGTTCAATGATGATATATCCATACATCTCACCTATATGCCATACTAGTGTCTCCATACTCCTTGGTTAAGAGGACAACCAACCTATATGGTATATAGCGACCTATGTTTGATAGATGCTATTGTCCTAATTAAAAGCCTATCATTTGATCGTGAATAAATTTAAAGACTAATCAACAAATCCAATCTTTATCAAAACTAAACAGTCCTAAGGACTTCATTACAATAATAGAGTTCATTAGAAGATATAAACTTACGATGAAAAAGATGCCAAAATAGTTTTATTAATTAAAAAATTAATTATAATTATAAAATAGCTCAAACATTAATAGGCTGACGATTGATTTTGGAACACAATTCCCAATAACTTCTACTTGTCCTAAAGCCACTCGGCATAGTATCTAATATCCATCTTTGACTTATAGTTGTCGAACTCCTTGATTGCTAGAGATTTAGTGAAGGGATCGACTAGGTTTTTCTTTTCGTCGATCTTCTGAAGGTTGACGTCACCACGATCCATGATCTCACAGACCAAATAAAAGTAGCACACAATGTGCTTTGTTCGCTAGTATGCCTTCAGTTTCTTTGCTTGAGCTATGGCATCAGTGCTGTCACATTAGAGAAGGACTGGACCATCAATGGAGGGTGCTACTCCAAGCTCGGTGATGAACTTCCTCAGCCACATAGCTTCCTTTGCTGCATCTGATGCTGCCATGTACTTTGCTTTGCAAATAGGGTCAGCCATTGTATGCTACTTGAAACTTTTTTAGTAGATGACTCCTCCATTTAGAGTAAAGATATACCCCGACATACTTTTACTGTCATCATGGTCAGATTGAAAGCTGTAGCTTGTAAACTCCACAAGCTTCAGATCTGACTCACCATAAACCAATAGTTAAGTGATTAGCTCAAATAGTTAAGTGATCTGATCAAAACATAATCTCACCAAGAGGCGAAGTAAGTTCGATCAGTGGAAGGGTCTGCCAGGCTTGCCTTAGACACCATCAGAAATGGCTAGGTAAGCGAGCTGCCAATTAAAAACCACTGATCTGGTTTATCATAGATACCAACTGGTTTAATTAGTTTTAATTAGATCAACCTAACAATTCTTGCTAGACCACGTAGCGAAGAATCAAGTCCATCTTAGGTCTTGTTAAAGATATGAACTTGACCAACTACAACTATTATAATTGATCTAGAGAATCCTTAATCTAATCTAAGATAACAATTGATTAGATTTAGTCAATTCTCTAATTTAAATCAGCACGTACTAGGACAATCTATACACTGTAAGGGGTAAACCTTACAGCAGGACTACCTTATGGGAATTCGTAAGATCTAGATTTTTTTTAATTTTATATTTAATAATTAGATTATAAATTAGATCTAATCTAAAAAATAATCTAAACATAAATCATGTAATAACAACCTTGCTCTGATACCAGTTGAAGGAACCAGATCTAGAGTTTTACAGGTAGATCTTGAAACTTTTTTCAAGATCTTGTAGTGGAAGACTTAAATAAATTAAATATTTTTAAATAAATATATAAATATATAAATTTTAAATCTATTATATGATTAAGATATGATATTAAATTAAAAATTAAAATCAAATAAGAAAGTAAAAGGTTGATCAAATCAACCTAGATCTACACTACATCAAATGCAGATATGAAGTTAATAGATCAGATCTATTACCTGAGCAAGTTAGACATTCTAACTTGCTCATCTAGGCTTGAGGATGAAGTCACAAGCCGTACACACATCCGACCTCTAGGAGTCGTCCACACAATCCTACGATCTCTTTTCTGAAGTTCAATGCAGGAAATCAGCACAGCATGCTAGTACTGTGCTGATCCTTCTTTGACGGTCGATCCGATGCTCCCTTCTTCAAAATTTGAATTCTCCAAAATATGAGAAGGAAGATGAGAGTTTACTAATCTGAGACTCTTTTAGAAAAAACTCAAAAAAATGAGGAGAGATTGAAAATAAAACAGCCCTAGAAGAAGACCCTCTTCTTCTTCTCTTTTCTCTCACCTAGACACCTAGTTTGGTGCCTATGGAACCCCCATGCCCAAGGACCTTCTTCCTCTAATTTTTGCACACTCCAAACCTCTCCCAAAGCTCTATATTTCACAAAAAGAAATAGAACAAAATTTATCCAACAAATAGAGAAAAAGAAGAGTCCATGTTAGATCAAAATCCTAGACTAGGAATATCCAAACATGGGAAGTTGTTGGGGTGCCAAACTCTTGGGCGCCCCCTCTATAATTATTGGCATGGACTAGCAAGTGAGGGTGCACAAAAAAAGAGATTATTTTTTTTTGAATAAGAGAAGAATTAATTAAAAGAGGGGGTGGCACTCAAGGAAAGGTGTTTTGGTCAACAAGGATTCTATATAATAGAATCCTAAGCAAAACTAACTCCTCTTTTGACTTGGTCTTTCAACAAATTGCCTTATGAAAAAAGGAGAAGAAAAAGAGAGCATCAGAAGCCATGGGAGTGGAGAATTTTTATATAAGAAACAAAATAAAAAGGGCATAGGGCATGAGGATTAAGTGGCATAAGTGATAGGGACTCCTAGTCACACTAGGACTCTTATTTTGACTTGGTCAAACAAGATCTTTTAACCAAATAAAATCAGGATTAAACCAAATCAATTAAATAAGATCCTAACCCATTTAAGAACTTAATTAAATTAGATTAAATCAAATTTAATTCTAATTTATTTTCTAATCAAATTAAAAAATTAGGTTAATCTGAGTCCTAGTTAGACTAGGACTAGTTCTTCCTTGCACTTGGCTTATCCAATAAACCAATTGGACTTGATCCAATTAAGCCCAAATAAAATCTAATTAAATTATATTTAATTCAACTTAATCTCAATCTATTTTTTTAATCAAATTAAGCTAATTAGCAATCCAATTACTAATCAATCCTCCTACAAAACTTGCACTAGGTTAAACACCAATCGTGTTGATTGTTTAACCCTAAAATGATTCTTAATCATTGATCAACCATCCAATCAGATTGTAAACTCTAATATGTGTGACCTTATAGGCTCGAACCTAAGTCAGTAGCAAAAAAATAAATTTTAGTACCAATCAAAGGGACCATCTAGCAATAATACCCGATGGTCGGATAGGTCAAAGGTGTAGAACACCACCCTTAGAATCCATGCGGATATAGTTTCCATATAATTCATCCCTTTGACCATAATGCTCATAGAACACCTCAGAGTTCAACTGTCAACTCTAATCAAGCTGTCCATATTATATTTTAAAATATCAAATCCATCTGATGGATTATCCTGGCCAAGATTTTGCTATATTGAAATACAGTAATACATTCTTCTCCAACTCTTGGAGTGGTCAATTCCATCTTGATCACACTCTATCTTCGTAAGTACTTGACTATGCCTAGAAGCCTTTCATTGTTGAATTAGAAATTTAGTTAGTCTGGTACCAAAGCATAGTGAGTTGCTTGCAAGTCACCAAGGTGATCTCAGGTCTAAGGGATACTTAAACTGATATCCCATCAGAGATATTCTTGATAGAAGAATGCTTTGGAGTTGATCACGTTCAATGATAATGTATCCATACATCTCATCTATATGCCATACCAGTGTTTCCATACTTCTTGGTTAAGAGGACAACCAACCTATATGGCATATAATGACCTATACTCGATAGGCACTGTTGTCCTAATTAATAACCTATCATTTGATCATGAATAAATTTAAGGATTAATTGATAAATCCTCTCTTTATCGAAACTAAACAGTCCTAAGAACTTTATCATAATAATGGAGTTCACTAGAAGATGTAAACTTATGATAAAAAAGATGCCAAAATATTTTTATTAATTAATAAATTAATTATAATTATAAAATAGCTCAACCATCAATAAGCTGATGATTGGCTTTGGGACATGATTTTTAATAAGTTCAATAGGTAGAAAGTTCGACACAGAATGTTGAACCTATGTCTGATTTGATTAGATCAGATCCAAAGCCTAGTGAACCCACACCATTAAGACGATCCGATAGAGTACCGTGCCATCTGGATAGATACTATGGATTCTTGGTTCAGGATGGTGATCCCATCGAACTCGATGAGAACGATGAGGACCCGATCACTTATATGCATGCGATGCAGAGACCTGACTCTAAAAAATGGCTAGAGCCATGAGATCCAAAATGAATTCCATGAAGGTCGGTGATGTATGGACATTAGTTGACCCACCAGAAGGGGTTAAACCCATTGGATGTAAATGGGTCTTCAAAAGAAAGAGCGGGGTAGATAAAAAGGTGGAGACCTATAAAGCCCATCTGGTTGCCAAGGGGTATCATCAACATCATGCTATTGACTATGATGAGATATTCTCTCCTATGGCAATGCTCAAGTCCATTCAGATCATGCTTGCAATTATTGTCCATCTAGACTATGAGATCTGGCAGATGGATGTGAAAATAGCTTTTCTAAATGGAGAGCTGACCAAAGAGGTGTATACGATACAACTTGAAGGGTTCACATCCACAGATGGGTCCAAGGTGTGCAAGCTTCAGAGATCCATTTACGGATTGAAGTAGGCATCCCAAAGTTGGAATATGCATTTTGGTAAAGTGATCAAAATGTATGGCTTCATTAAGAACGAAGAAGAACCCTACATTTACAAATGGGCAAATGGTCCAGCAGTGGTATTTCTTATTTTATACATGGATGATATTCTCTTAATCAGGAATGATATCCCTGCACTATAATAAATAAAAGTCTGGTTATCATCATTGTTCTCCATAAAGGACTTAGGTGAAGCATCCTACATCCTAGGGATGAAGATCTATAGGGATAGATCTAAAAGAATTTTTGGTATATCCCAGTCCACATACATAAAAATTATGCTGAAGAGGTTCAGCATGGAGAATTCCAAAAAGGGCTATCTTCCGATAGGCCAACAAATTTCTCTCTCTAAGAAGGATTATCCGACAACTCCTGAAGAGAGAGAACATATGAGTAGAATTCCATATGCTTCGACAGTGGGGTCTATTATATATGCAATGAAATATACAAGATCAGACGTGGCATATTCACTAGGAATGGTGAGTAGATACTAGTCTGACCTTGGAGAAAATCACTAGAAGGTGGTTAAAATCATCCTTATGTTTTTGAGAAATACTAAGAACCAATGGTTGGTTTGTGGTGAGTCAGATCTGAAGCTTATGGAGTTTACAGACTCCAACTTTCAATCTGACCTAATGATAGTAAAAGTATGTCAGGGCATATCTTTACTCTAAATGGTGGAACCATCTGCTAAAAAAGTTCCAAGCAGCATACAGTGGCTGACTCTATTTGTGAAGCATGGCAACATCAGATGCAGTAAAGAAAGCTGTATGGCTGAGGAAGTTCATCATTGAGCTTGGAGTAGCACCCTCCATTGATGGTCCAGTCCTGCTCTACTACGACAACATCGGTGCCATAGCTCAAGCAAAGAAACTAAAGGCACACCAACAGACAATGCATATTCTGCATCGCCTTCATTTTGGTTAATGAAATCATAGATCATGGGGATGTCGACCTTCAGAAGATTGACAGAACAAAGAACCTAGTTGATCCTTTCACTAAAGCCCTGGCAATCAAGGAGTTTGACAACCATAAGTCGAAGATGGATATTAGATACTATGCCAAGTGGCTTTAGGATAAGTGAAAGTTATTAAGAATTGTATCCCAAAGTCAATTATCAGCCTATTGATAGTAGAGCTATTTTATAATTATAATTGATTTATTAATTAATAAAAATATTTTGGTATCTTTTTCATCATAAGTTTACATCTTCTAATGAACTCCATTATTATGATGAAGTCCTTAGGACTATTTATTTTTGATAAAAAGAGAATTTATCGATTTGTTCTTAAATTTGTTTATGACCAAATGATAGACTGTTAATTAGGACAACAGCGTCTATTGAGCATAGGTCGCCATATGCCATATAGGTTGATTGTCCTCTTAACCAAGGAGTGTAGAGATACTAGTATGACATACAGGTAAGATGTATGGATACATCATCATTGAACATGACCAACTCCAGAGCATTCTACTATCGAGAATATCTCTGATGGGATATAAGTATAAGTATCCCTTAGATCTAAGATCACCTCACTGACTTGCAAGCAACTCACTGTGCTTTGGTACTGAACTAACTGAATTTCTAATTCAGCAATGGAAGGCTTCTGGGCACAGTCAAGTACTTGCAAAGTCGAAGTGTGATCAAGATGGAATTGACCACTTCAAGAGTTGGAGAAGAATGTATCACTGTATTTCAATATAGCAAAATCTTGGCTAGGATAATCCATCAGGTGGATTTGATATTTTGAAATACAATGTGAACAACCTAATCAAAGTTGATAGTTGAACTCTGAGGTATCCTATGAGCATTGTGGTCAAGGGGATGAATTATATGAAAACTATATCCACATGGGTTCTAAGGATGATGTTCTACACCTTCGACCTATCCGATCATCAGGTATCATTACTAGATGGTCACTTTGATTGGTACAAAAATTTATTTCTATGCTACCGACTTAGGTTTGGACTTATGAGATCACACACATTAGAGCTTATAATCTGATCGGATTGTTGATCAATGATTAAGAATCATTCTAGGGTTAAACAATCAACACAATTGGTGTTTAACCTAGTGCAAGTGTTATAGGAGGATCGATTAGCAATTAGATTTCTAATTGGCTTAATTTGATTAAGCCAATAGACTGAGATTAAGTCTAATTAAATATAATTTAATTATATTTGGTTTGGACTTGATTGGATCAAGTCTAATTAGTTTATTGGATAAGTCAAGTGCAAGGAAGAACTAGTCCTAGTCTAACTAGGACTCAGATTAACCCAATTTTCTAATTTGATTAGAAAATAAATTAAAATTAAATCTAATTTAATTTGATTTAATTAAATTCTTAAATGGGTTAAGGCTTTATTTAATTGGATTGATTTAATCTTGATTTTATTTGGTTAAAAGATCTTGTTTGACCAAGTCAAAATAGGAGTCCTAGTGTGACTAGGACTCCCTATCACTTGCACCACTTAATCCTCACACCCTATGCCCTTTTTATTTTATTTCTTACATGAAAATTCTCCACTCTATGGCTTCTCATGCCCTCTTTCTCTCCTCCATTTCTCATAAGGCAATTTGTTGGAAGACTAAGTCAAAAGAGGAGTTAGTTTTGCTTAGGATTCTATGAGATAGAATCCTTATTGACCAAAACACTTTCCCTTGAGTGCTGCCCCCTCTTTTAATTAATTCTTCTCTTATTTCATGAAAATAATCTTCTTTTTTTGTGCATCCTCCCTTGCTGGTCCATGCCAATAATTATGGAGGAGGCACCTGAGAGTTGGGTGCCCCAATAACTTTCCATGTTTGGATATTCCTAGTCTAGGATTTTGATCTAACTTGGACTCTTCCTTTTCTCTATTTATTGGATAAATTTTATTTTAATTATTTTATAAAATATAGAGATTTGGGAGAGATTTGGGGTGTGCAAAAATCAGAGGAAGAGGATCCTTGGGCATGAGGGTTCCATAGGCACCAAACTAGGTGTCTAGGTGAGAGAAAAGTGGAGAAGATGAGGATCATCTTTTAGGGCTATTTTATTTTCAATCTCTCCTCTTTTTTTAAAGTTTTTTCTAAGAGAGACTTAGATTAGTAAACTCTCATCTTCTTTCTCATATTTTGAAGAGTCCAAATTTTAAAGAAGGGAGCATCGGATCGATCATCGAAGAAGGATCAGCACAGTACTAGCTGTTGAGCTGATTTCCTGCATCAAACTTTAGATTAGAGATCGTAGGCTCGTGTGGATGACTCCTATAGGTCGGACATGTGTGCAGCTCGTGACTTCATCCTCAAGTCTAAATTAGTAAGTTAGAATATCTAACTTGCTCAAGTAATAGATCTGATCTATTAACTTCATATCTGTATTTGATGTAGTATAGATCTAGGTTGATTTGATCAATCTTTTATTTTCTTATTTAATTTTAATTTTTGATTTAATATCATGCCTTGATCATATAATAGATCTATGATCTAGATATTTATATATTTATTTAAATAAATATTTAATTTATTTAAGTCTTTTGCAGTAAGATCTTGAAAAAGTTTTCAAGATCTACCTATAAAACTCTAGATCTGGTTCCTTCAATCTAAGCTGGCATTAGAAGCACCTAAATCAGTCAGACTAATTTATCTAATTGATAAGGATGAGACCAAATCACCAAGTGATCTAATCAAAACCTAATTCACCAAGATGGCCAGGTAAGTGAGATCAGTGGAAGGGATATGCCGTTAACTTATCAAAGATCGAATCAATGCGAGTAGCTCCCAATTAAAAACCACTGGTCAAATTGCCAGACTTACCTTAAACACCATTCGATTCATTAGTTTCAAATTGATCAACCTAGTAATTATAGGTTCGACCACGTAGCCACGAATCAAGTTCATTTGGTCCTCGTTAAAGGCATGAACTTGACTAACTACAACTATTATAATTGAGTCTATAGAGTCCTTGACCTAATCTAAATTAATATTTAATTAGATTTGATCAATTACTCTAAATTAGTTTATTCTTTAACTAACCTTAGGTCTAATCCAATTTATGGACATAATTCAGCCAACCGAATAACCCACAAGTTTATGATTAATGACTTAGAGTCTTAATTCATAATTCTAGATACTAAATTATTATACTTAATTTTAATTAAGTTTATGGGCTAAGGGTTAGGGTTCGGCAATTCAAAAATATTTTTTAAAATTTTAAAAAAAAATTTATAACTTAGCATTATTCATCAATTGAGTCGACTCACTTTAAAATTGAATCAGCTTAATTCACAAACAATACTAGTTGTAGGATTTAATCTGAAACTATGTATACTACGTAATACTAAATCATGAATCAAACTTTAGATCCTATCTAAATATGCATTCATGATCAAAAATTAGATTAAAGTCTAATTTAATTAGATCATAAAAATATTAGATCAAATCTAAGATTTTACGATTAATGATTTAGATAAGCAACGTACCAGAACAACCTTTTCACTATAGGGGATAAACCCTACAGCAGGACAACCTTTAGTCTATGCAATCTTGATTTTAATTTTTATATCTAATTAGTTAAATTATTAGATTAATATTTAGATCAAATCTAAATTATCAATCCAAATATGCAAGCATATCATGTTTAGCGAACCTCACTCTGATACCATTTTGAAGGATGCAGTGCAAGGTTTACAGTGCTACTTTCAAAAAAAAAATTCAAAAATAGCAAAAGATGCGATGAAAGAAGTAATTAATCTAATTAATTATCTATTGATCATATCAAAATATTAAATCCTATACTAAGGATCTAAACATAATATACATGCATTCATATAGATCTGAAAAATAAAACTGTGCAGCAAACTATTTACTACAATAATATGTTCAGAACACAATACCTATTTTATGGATAGCCAATCACCACGATCTGATTATCATCGAGGAGGTCCACTGGTCACGATGCAGCCACACAAATATCTGACCTCCATGGATCATCCATATAAGGCTCCTGATCCTGATCGGCTCCCCGTGAGTGCTAGCTTGACACCAGTCCTTCAGGAGGTATTTTGATTGAACGACTTCGATCTTTATCTACAGGCTTCACAGATGCTCCAGGTTGCTGGTAGGTGTAGTAGAGAGGCAGAGGAGGTTCTCTCTGAAGTTTTATGGGCTTTGGATGCTCGTAGCTCATGCAATATCTTCTCGAACCCTAGGTCAAATACCTAGGGCTGCACTCAATGAAAACTCTGCGCTGGCCCCTCTCTAATTTTTTCTTCTCATAGGAATTTTAAACCTTTTTTTCATGCACACCAGAGGCTCATAGAAGTCCTCTACTTCTTTTTAGAATAATTGCACATGTCCCAAAAATCTTCCCTTTTTATTTTGCACTAAATAGTGTCATATATGCGTGAGAAGATGAGAACAAATTGGTTGCTAGCTTTCAATTCAAATGTCATTTTAATCCAAAACTTCAACCAACTGAATTTAAACTTAATTGGGATGTGGAAAGGAGTTGTGCACCGACTCTTCAGCAAAGAAAAGTCCACGAGAAATGACTGCTTATTGTTAGAGCATTAAATAATAATTAAAATCAATCAACTAATTAATTAGAATAGTGATGAGTTGGATGTTGATTTTCTCAAAGATTGAAGGCTAAGTTACATTCAATATAATTAAAAATAAAATTTTAAATTTAATTTAAAGTAAAAATTTAAATGAATAGATTAAAGAGAGCAATTTGAGGATTTAGCAAATTAAAATAAAAATAAAAAGAAAGCAAACACTTAATTAATTAGGGTTTTTGAATTAATTAAAGGTATTCTGGAATTTCGAATCCATCTCTAATAGGGTTATGGTAATTCCTTTTAATGCAAGAGTTTAGTATTTTTAAGAATTTAGTTATGATTATAATCTATTTTCTTTGGGCATGAATTATATCTTTCGATCACAATCCATCTCAATAGAATCATAAATTATTCAATACTTTAATTCTTAAAAATTGGTAACATGATTTTTTACTGATTCTCTCTAATATAAACTATTAAATTGAGCATGGATTGTATCTCCTTATCACAATCCGTATCCATAAATATAGTCTATTTAAATATCAATCAATAAAAAGTATGTTAAAATCTCATGCATGGAGAATAAAATTTAGGATTGGACAGGAGAATAATTTATTCATTGCATAAAGAAAATTACAAAAAATAAAGAAAAAAAATTATAACCCATACTAGAAGACTTCATCTACGTCCCAGAATCTGATCTTTAGTTGCACATAGTTGATAATCTGCTTCTCGGTATCTTCTGATCTCCTAGAGTAAATAAATAAAAAAAGAGAAAATAAAAAAAGAAGAAAGAGAAAGAGAGGAGAAGAGAAGGGAGAGAGAAAGAGATTTTGAGGAGAGCATGGAAGGCCCTATGGCTCTCTATTTTTCTTTGGAGTGAACATGGCTTAAATAAAGGAGAAAATCAGGAGTTTTCGGCTCCTTATTGGAGTCTAATCCGAGTTTGGCTTGAATTGTTGGAGCCTGTTGAATTTTGGCCGTCCATTCTAGATTAAATGGCTCAAAATCAATTCAAAAACCACCACAAACCTTGTTGGATGTGTTCCTGGCTGTTCGATCAAAGTCTGGATTGATTTTTTCCTATTGGATCATGCACTGATAAAGCCTAGAGTCCTTATCACACCCGAATTTGATGACAGCCATTGGATTCCAACCGATGGCGATGTCAACCATCGGATCATGCTCAAATCATAGCCCATCATCCCATAGACCATGCATAGACTGGTACTACCGAAGACCATAATGAATCACCGTGCATCATTTCAACAAAAAGACCATAATGCCCTCATATGCTGCAATAAAAATTTGGTAGACCCTTTAAGGGTCTACGCTCGCCATGTGTCGCATGCTGACAGGTCGTGCCTACTGAGCTGGCCGATCTACACCTCTTCTATGGATTGGTCAGTCGGCCCACCATGCACTGGTCTTATTTTTTTTTTATTTTTCTTTTATTTTAACTTATAGGCTTCATAACCTTTTCATTTTAGCTATGATTTGAGCGAAATTTATTGCATTAGAACTCATAAATCGAGCTCTTTGCATCAGTGGCTTCTTTTCTATAAAATATAAATAAAAGTATAATTTTTTTTAAATAAATATTAAATATGATATTATTTTAATACTTTTATTTAGTATTTTATAATAATTATCATACCTCCCAACTTGAGTTTTACTCATCCTCGAGTAAAGAAAAGAAAATTAGAAATATGTACCAACTTGATAAGATATAAAAGTTTCTTCAGGTCATCATAAAGTCAGTTGATACTTGGTTAGAGATTTAAGAAATACGTCATCGGATTATTAATTCTATCCTAATATAGTAGTTAAGTGAAGAACATAAAATTTAAGAGCTTTCTTTTGATCAATTTTCTATCTTTATTCTTTAAATCCTCTTTCTTTAGTATGGACTAGAGTTTTTTTTTTAAATTATTTTTTTCTATATTTTTTATAATATTTTTTTTTACTCGTACCCATATAAAGTAGATTCTTTATCAAATACAGGCAGGAAGAAGGTTTTTAGAATTACTCAAAAATTTATCCATTCTAGACCCATTTATCGGGATTCCTTAATAATTAGGTCCTTAGTATTTCAAAAATTATCTAAATCATTAATCAATCATCGATTAAAATGCTTGAAAAATTTTAAATTGATGCAAAATTAGGTGCATAGAACTAATTAATACTATACTTGAGGACTTAAAAAAATTTTATTTATCCTTCCCCCAACTTAATTTTCATTATCCTCAATGTGATAAGAAAATAACAAGGAAAGAGTTCAGCTGGTTTAATTATGTTCTGGTCTTGGTCTGGGTTTATTTATTCATCATTCAGCATGGGTTTGTAGTTCTCCCTCTAACTTAGTCCTGAAAGAAAAGTAAACCAAAAATAAAAAAAAAGTATTAAATGCAAAAATCTGGATTGCCTCCCAGTAAACACTAAGTTTAACATCTTCAGCCAGACTTATCCAAAAATTAATCCAAGTAAATAGGTTCGTAAAGAACCATAGCTTCTTCATTAGATTCAGTAGGTAGTTCTAAGAATGGTTTTAGTCTTTTGTCCATTAACTTTAAAAGTAACACCATTACTTGGATTTTCAATTTCTATGGCCCCATGTGAGAAGACTTTCTTAACTATATACGGTCCAGTCCATCAAGATCTTAATTTACCAAGAAATAAGTTTATCTTAGAATTATATAAAAGAACTTTTTGTCCAGGTGTAAAAGATTTTCTATTAATTGCTTGATCATGAAAAGCTTTAGTTCTTTCTTTATAAATTTTTGAATTTTTATAGGCTTCATTCCTAATTTCCTCAAGTTCATTGATTTGTAATTTTCTCATATCACTAGCTGCGTCCAAATCCATATTTAGTTGTTTAATAGCCCACATCACCCTATGTTCTAGTTTTACTGGCAAGTGACATGCTTTACCGAAAATAAGCCTATAAGGAGACATCCCTAAGTTGGTCTTAAAAGTCGTGTGATATGCCCAAAGTGCATCTATTAATTTTAAAGATCAATCTTTTCTATTAGAGCTTACTGTCTTCTCTAAGATTAGCTTGATTCGGTAATTAGAAACTTCAACTTGCCCACTTGTTTGAGGATGATAGGGTGTGGCTAATTTATGGATAATATTATACTTCTTCATCAATGATGCAAAAGATCGGTTGCAGAAGTGTGTTCCACGATCACTGATAATAGCTCTAGGGGTGCCAAATCGAGAGAGGATGTTTTCTTTAAGAAATTTTACAACAATCCTACTATCATTAGTCTTGCATGCAATGGCTTCTATCCTCTTGGATACATAATCAACCGTTACCAGAATATATTCATTCCCAAAAGATTTTGGAAAAGGTCCCATAAAATCTATTCCCCATACATCTAAAAGTTCAACAATTAAAATTGGATTAATAGGCATCATATTTTTCTTAGTGATCCAACCTATTTGTTAACACCTAACACAATTTTTACAGTATTCATGGGCATCTCTAAATAGATTTGGCCAATAGAATTCACATTGGATGACTTTAGCTGCAGTCTTTTTAGCACTGAAATGACCACCACAAGCTTGGTCATGGCAAAAGGATAAAATGCTCCTAACTTCTTCATCTGGGACACATCTTCTTATGATTTGGTTAGGACATTGTTGAATAAATATGGATCATCCCAAATAAAATACTTTGCTTGAGAAAAAAATTTGCTCTTGTCTTGAGTGTTCCAGTGTATTGGAATTTGGCCGGTGGCTAAGAAATTTACTATATCAACATACCATGGTTTTGATGTTACGAACAGCAATTATTCATCAAGAAAGGACTCATTAACGGGTATGTCATTAGTTGGTGTGATTGCTAGATGAGATGAGTGATCTGCCACTATTTTTTCAGTATCTTTCTTATCTTTGATCTCTAGGTTAAATTCTTGCAAAAGTAAAATCCATCTAATTAGGCATGCCTTAGCATCTTTCTTTGAGAGAAGGTGCCTAATAGCTGAGTGATTAGTATAGATAATTACATGAGATCCCACTAAATAAGATCTAAATTTTTCTAATGCAAATACCACAGCCAAGAATTTTTTTTCAGTAGTTGAGTAATTAAGCTGTGCTTCATTTAAAGTTCTACTAGCATAATAGATCACTCAAGGTAGCTTATCTATCTTTTGACCTAGGACAGCTCCTATGGCATGGTCAAATGCATCGCACATAAGCTCAAAGAATTGAGTCCAAATAGGTGGATAAATAATTGGAGCTGAAGTTAATTCTTTCTTTAGACTTTCAAATGACTCAAGATATTCAGGTGTGAAGTCAAATTCGACATCTTTAGCTAAAAAGTTAGTTAATGGTCGAGCCACTTTGCTAAAATTTTTGATAAATCACCTATAAAAACCAGCATGTCCAAGAAAAGAGCGAATTTCTTTTATCAATTTTGATGGTGGAAGGTTTTCAATTAAATCTACCTTGGCTTCATCTACGTCTATTCCACATTTTAAAATTATATGACCAAGGACTATGCCTTAACCATAAATTGGCATTTCTTCCAATTTAAAATTAGATGTTTTTCCTTACATCTTTCTAAAACTAATCTTAGATGATTTAGACATTCGGAGAAGGTGGATCCAAAGATGAAAAAAATCATCCATAAAAATTTTAAGAAACCTTTCTACCATATTTGAGAAAATACTAGTCATGCACCTTTGAAAGGTAGCTGGTGCATTACATAAGCCAAAAGGCATGTGTCTGTAGGCAAAGGTTCCATATAGACAGGTAAAGGTAGTCTTTTCTTGATCCTTAAGGGCTATACAAATCTGGTTGTATCTCGAATATCCATCCAAAAAGCAATAAAAGTCATGCCCTGCCAGTCTTTCTAACATTTAGTCTATAAAGGGTAAAGAAAAATGATCCTTTCGGGTAGCCATATTTAATTTTGTATAGTCAATGTAGACCCTCCATCCTGTTTGAACTCTTGTTGGGACCAGTTTATTGTTATTATTCTAGACCACAGTAACTTCTGACTTCTTGGGTACCACTTGAACCGGACTTACCCATGAACTATCTGAGATTGGATATATTGTTTCATTGTCAAGGAGTTTTATTATTTCTTTCTTTACTATCTCTTTCATGGCTGGGTTAAGTCTTCTTTGGGGATCTCAGTTTGGCTTAGCATCCTTTAATAGATGAATTCTATGTTAAACTATTGAGGGACTAATATCTTTTAAATCAGCCATGGTCCATCCTAATGCTTCTTTATTTTTCTTAAGTACAGTCAATAATTCTCCCTCATGTTTAGGGTCTAGGTCCGCTGAAATAATTACTGGCAAAGTATCTGATGGACCTAGGTATGCATATTTCAGGTGTTTGGGGAGTGTTTTCAATTCTAACTTGGGTGTTTCCTCCATTAATGATCTAGACAATGGTTCAACTGGAGGCTCCCATCTAAGTTCCGTATTGACTATAGCTAAATCATTAACCTCTTCAAATTCTTTATAGTTTTGATTTACCCATAATTTCATATTAGATTTTTCATCACTTAGGTCAACGGTTTCATAAACATTATCTTGTATCAAATTCAGGTGACTTACTTGGTTTGTCTCAGACAAAGTAAAAATATTTAAATCTATGGTCATATTACCAAAGAAAAGCTTCATTAGACTATTTTGACAATTGATTTGAGCATTGGCTGTGGCTAGAAATGGTCTACCTAGTATTACTAGGATGTGGCCATTTGGATTTATTACAAGTTCAGTTTCTAAAATCATGAAATCTACTGGGTAGATAAAATCACCAACCTTAATTAATACATCCTCAACTATTCTTCTTGGTACTTTCAAAGATCGATCTACTAATTGTAAAGTCATTCCTATAGTCTTTAATTCTCCCAACTCTAAATTTTCATAAATCGAATAAGGTAGTATGTTGACACTTGCCCCTAAGTCTAATAGAGCCTTGTTAATGAGGGTTTTTCCTACGATGTAAAAAATAGTTGGAGATCCTGGATCTTTATATTTCACTGGCATATGGTTTGACAGGTATGAACTTACACTAGCTACCAGGAAGGCTCTCTTAGGTACATTGGTGGTCTTTTTCCTGGTGCATAAGTCCTTAAGAAATTTAGCATATGATGAAACTTGTTGGATCATATCTAATAAAGGAATATTTACTTTTACTTGCTTAAAGACCTCCAAAATTTTATCTAGTTGGGTAGAGTTTTGGTTGGACTTAAGTCTATTAGGGAAGGGTGCTACAATCTTGGGTATTGGTTCGACTAATTTTGGTTTGAGCTCTGCTGCTGAATCAGGTTCTATTTCTTTAGGTATTCAGATTGGTCCTATTCAGATATTGGTTTAGATAGTGGGTCTTCTATTTCTTCTTCTAGTGCTTCAGATGTGCCCACATGGTTGTCTATTTATTTCCCAGATCTTAGTATATGGATAGCATTTAATTGGTTGATTTGAGCTTCTTGCTAAGATTTTTGATTATTTTGGATTCTAGGATTAGCCTCAGGTTGACTTGGCAATCTACCATTTTTTCTTTCACTAAGAATTGTAGCTATCTGACCCATCTGTATTTCTAGATGGGCAATGGCTTGAGAGTTTGAATTTATGGTTTGAGAATGTGTATTTATAAGTTGGTTGGTAAGATCATTTTGTGATTTCATAATGGCTTCTAAGGTTTTTTCTATTGAATTAATCTTTTGATTAGTTGGATTGTTCAATGGTTTGTTGGGTGTTGAGTATGATTGATTAACAGTAGGTCTATTTGAATTTGATCCATAGGGCCAAGAAAAATTGGATTGTTGATTAGTGCTGCCCGAATTAGTATTTTGTGACCAAAAAAAGTTTGGATGGTTTCTCCACCCTGGATTGTAGGTTGGTGCATATGGATCATTGGTAGGTCTTTGATAGGCTGCACTCACCTATGCATGATTATTACCAATTTGGTTCATTAAGAAGGGGCATTCCTGTATGACATGGTCTGGTTTACTACAACCAATCCACGTAGAAGCAGACACTTGGTTTACATTAGCTGATCTCTATAAATCTAGGGCCTCAAATTTTCATTGTAACGTGGCAATTTGGGCTTCTAAAGCTAGGGTTGATGGAACTTGGCGTATACCTCTTCTTGTTGGTGTGGGTTTATCTATTTATCTAGTTGCTTCTCATTGTAGACTCTTTTTTGCTAGGTCCTCTAAGAATTGCCAGGCCTCATTGGCTTTCTTATACATGAATTGGCCTTGGCACATTGACTCTAACATAGTTCTAGAATTTGGTTCTAAACCTTCATAAAAAATTCAACACAATATCAAAATTTGTATCCCATGATGCGGGCATTGGCTCAAAAGGTTCTTAAAACGGTCTAGACATTTTCAGAATGGCTCACCTTCTAATTAACAAAATTGATTACTTTCATTTATTAACTTAGCTATTTTGTGATGTGGGAAGAATTTCCTCAAGAATATTTTTACAAAGCCATCCCATATTGTGATTGAGTGGTTGGGTAGACTATAAAGCTATTTTTTAGCATTTTTGTTGAGGGTAAAATTAATCAACCTAAGTTTAATAGTATCATCAGAGAGTTGATGTGTTCTCATGGTGTCACATACTTCCTTAAATTTTGGTGAATTTTGGAAGCATGTTGATGATTTGAGGTTTAATTTCAAAATTGATTGCATTAGTCTGGGGTAATTAAATATAGGATGGTTGGGCTGAGCCCACTGGGTACCAAAGGTCAATTAGGGTCTGAGGTTCTTGATCCATAGTGGACTCAAAAATTTCTTTAATTAGGATAGGGTTTGGATCTATTCTTACTAATCAACCGGATTCTCTTTTCCAAGTTGCTATGTTTTTTAAAAAAAATATTTTTTTTTATTTTAATTTTTTTAGAGAGATAAAAGAAAGAGAAAGAAGAGGTTCTAAAGATGAGTCCTAAGGAGTTCTAGATCTAGAGATGAGAGAGGAGGGTGCTTTAATTGGATTTAAATTTGGTGTTAATAGTAATCAAGTTAAGCAAATATGGATTCTCTATCTTAGGGTTAACCTAGATCTAGACAGCTCCTAACTGTTCCAAGATCACCTTTGAGCACTCCAAGCTCAAAATTGGCTAACTGATTCGATCAGATAAGTATAAGATGTGGAAGGTTTTCTACTCATTACTTTTCTTAGACACCAACTGAGTTAGTCAAGTCAGACAATAGAACCAATTGAAAACCACAATCTTTGAACCACTTGCCTTAGACATCGAATAATTAACCAATTCAAACTCGATCCAACTCTAAGATTTTCTTATCCTAATAAGCTCGAGTATCCTTAAGGGCCAATGTCTAATTGATTTTAAATTAAAAGGTTTAGGTCAATGCAATATGAAGGATGGTGGTTTGTGGGCTAAGAAAGGATGATCAAATCTCTACCTTATCTTATTTAATGGGTTGTGCCCTTAAAGTATATTATGAATATACAATGCAAATCAGACAAGGTATCCAAATATGTTAAAAAAAATTAATTTTATGTTATGTTTTTGGTTTTGCTAAATTAATTGAGTATTATGAGATGCCAGTGATTTTTTTAGGAGTTAGGGTTTTATCTTTTTATAAGTGTATTTTAAGTTTTTTATTTATTTGGTTTAGCAAAAAAAAAGTAAATTCAAGTGATTAAGTCTGAAAAGTAGTAGAAATCTAATCTACAGGAAGCAAGAAAGCAATTATGAAAGAGAGTAATTAACTAAATAAATTTAAAAAGCAATAAAAAGATTTTTTATTTTTTTAGTTTTTTTATTTTTTTTATTTTTTAAATTAATTATTTAATTTTTAATTAATTGAAGCAATCATGCTATAATCCTTGGCAATGACACCAAAAATTTAACTACTTATCATTTAGAGCATCAAATAATAATTAAAGTTGATCAACTAATTAATTAAAATAGTGGTAAGTCGGATGTCGATTTTCTCAAGGATTGAAGGCTAAGTTACATTCATTGTAAGTAAAAATAGAATTTTAAATTTAATTTAAAGTAAAGATTTAAATGAATAGATTAAAGAGAGCAATTTGAGGATTTAGCAAATTAAAATAAAAATAAAAATAAAGCAAACACTTAATTAATTAGGGTTTTTGAATTAATTAAAGGTATTCTGGAATTTCGAATCCATCTCTAATAGGATTGTGGTAATTTCTTTTAATGAAAGAGTTTAATATTTTTAAGAATTTATTTATAATTATAATCTATTTTCTTTGGGCATGAATTATATCTCTCAATCATGATCCATCTTAATAAAATCATAAATTATTTAATATTTTAATTTTTAAAAATTGGTAACATGATTTTTTACTGATTCTCTCTAATATAAACTATTAAATCAAATCTTCTGATCATAATCCATCTCCATAAACATAGTCTATTTAAATATCAATCAATAAAAAGTATGTTAAAATCTCATGCATGGAGAATAAAATTTTGGATTGGACAGGAGAATAATTTATTCATTGCATAAAAAAATTATAAAATATAAAGAAAAAAAATTACAACCCATACTAGAAGACTTCATCTACATCCCAGAATCTAATCTTTAGTTGCATATAGTTGATGATTTGCTCCCCGACATCTTCTGATCTTCTAGAGTAAATAAATAAAAAATAAAAATAAAAAAAACAAGAAAGAGAAAGAGAGGAGAAGAGAAGGGAGAGAGAAAGAGATTTTTAGGAGAGCTTGGAAGGCCCTATGGCTCTCTATTTTTTTTTGGAGTGAACATGGCTTAAATAGAGGAGAAAATCAGGAGTTTTTGGCTCCTTGTTGGAGTCTAATCCGAGTTTGGCTCGAATTGTTTGAGCCTATTGAATTCTGGCCATCCATTCTAGATCAAATGGCTCAAAATCAATTCAAAAACTATCGCAAACCCTACTGGATGTGTTCCTGGCTGCCCAATTAAAGTTTGGATTGATTTCATCTGTTGGATCACACACTGATGAAGCCTGGAGTCCATATCACACCCGAATTTGATGACAGTCATTGGACTCTAACGGACTACAATGTCAGCCATCGAATCACGCTCAAATTGCAGTCGGTCATCCCATAGACTGCATGTAGACCAGTACTATCAAAGACCGCAATGAATCACCATGCACCATTTCTATAAAAAGACCAAAATGCCCCCATACGTCGTGATAAAAATTTGACCCTCTACGCTCGCCATGTGTCGCATGCTGACCATCCATGCCTGCTGAGCTAGCCGGTCTATGCCTCTTCTATGGATCGATCGATCGATCCACCATGCACCGATCTTATTTTCTTTTTATTTTTCTTTTATTTTAACTTCTAGGCTTCATAACTTTTTCATTTTAGCTCCCATTTGAGTGAAATTTATTATGTTGGAACTCATAAATCGAGCTCTTCACATTGGTGGGCTTCATTCCTACAAAACATAAATAAAAGTATTAATTTATTTAAATAAATATTAAATATGATATTATTTTAATGCTTTGATTTAGTATTTTATAATAATTATCAAGAAACCTCTTTCATGTAGAGATAATAGGCGCACAAAAGTTTAGGTGGCGCAGGGATAAGACATGGTTGTTGCTAATTCAAACTCTTTTTGAATTTGGATGGCAACTAACCATAACTTATCTCTTGAGGACGTGGAAAGATCAGTCAAAGCCTCTTATGTGCATGGGAAAAATGTACGAGAGAATTTAAATGGGGCATGGGGTTAAATGTGGTGCATGGGAAGACTAGTCAAACTAGTCTTTGAATTCTAAACTTTAACCAACTGAACCAACCTAATCAAAATTAATTAGGTCCAATTAGACTAAATTAAACCCAACATATTTAGGCTTAATTAGGCTCAATTAGATCCCAATAAAATCAAGAATTGATCAAACCCAACCTCTGATCAAATTAGGATTCAAAACTCCTCGATGATTATGTCAACTCATGACCTAATCGGGTCAAACCCAACTGAACCCAATTCAATTGGACTTGAACCAAGAATAATTCATCAATCAAATTTGAGTTAATTAGCTATCAAATCATTAATAAAACCTCGCATAAAATTAGTGTCCAAATCCAGTATGTATTCGAATCGAAGAGTCCCATAAAAATAAAACTCTTGATCGAAGAGTCCCAAACCAGTGGGACTCTTAATCTCGGTGTCCAAAATAAGTGAAACTCATGATTGTAGAGTCCAAACTCTCAATCATAGAGTTTCAGATATGTAGGACTCAGAGTTCTAGAGCAATAGGACTCTTAGTCGAAGAATTTTAGTTCAGTAGGACTCTTGACCACGAACTTCGAAACATTGAGACTCAGTGTCCTAACCCAATAGGACTCCTGATCGAAGAGTTCTAGTCCAATGGAACTCTTGACCATAAAGTCCCAATCGAGTGGGACTCTTCACCAGCCATCAAATTAGGTAGGAATCTCTAATGTGTATGACTCCGCAGGTCCGAACCTAAGCTGATAGCATAGAAATAAATTTCTATACTAATCGAAGTAACCATCTAGCAATGGTACCCGATGTTCGGATAGATCGAATAGTTGCAATCATAACATTCAGAACCTACGTAAATATGGTTACCGTATAATTCATCTTTTTGACCTTTGTGCATAGGATGATTTTAGAATTTGACTGTCAATCCTAGAAGATATATCCAAATTATGTCTCAAAGCAATTAGTCCTATGATCCCTCATAAGAACTATCCTGGTCAAGGCTTTGCTAAATTGAAACATCATTTAACATAACTCCTAAATTCAAGAGTGATCAATCCCATCTTGATACACGCATCGACGCCTTAAGTACTTGACTGTGCCTAGAAACCTTCCGTTACTGAATTAGAAATTCAAGTAGTCCAGCACCAAAGCACAGTGAGTTGCTTGAAAGTCATCATTGTGATCTCAGGTCAGAGGGACACTTATATCTATATTCCATCAGAGCTAATCTTGATAGGAGAAAAGCTTTAGAGTTGATCACGTTCAGTGCAGATGTATCCATATATCTCACTTGCATGCCATATTAATATCTCAATACTCTTTGGTTACAAGGATAACCAACCTATATAGCATACAATGATCTATACTCGATAAATATTATCATCCTCAGTAATAATGTATCATTTGATCATGAATAATTTAAGGACTAAATGATAAATCCTTCTTTGTCGAATCTAGATAATCCTAAGGACTTCATCATAACACATGAGTTCATTAGAAGATAACAAAATTTATGATGAAAAATATCAAAATAATTTTATTAATTTATAATTTATATATAATTATAAATGTATAATCTAACCATCAATAGACTAACGATTGGCTTTAGAATATATTTCCAATAGATAACTGAGTCATAGCCTCCCATTTAGTTGGATGATAATGGGCCCATTAACTCAATAATCATTGGAGGCCCAAAGGCATGGTGCTTATTGACTAATAGAATTATCATTCATAATATGATAACTTGAAAGTGTCTCTCTAATGGTGGTTAGGTTGGCCAACCAAAGTTGGGCTTAATCATTCATTAGTTGGATGCACCAAGTATGGTCATGTTAATGGTTGGACCTAACCGGATCCTTATAGTGGAGGCCAAAGTCTACTGATTAGATTTTTAGGGCAAAATTAAATTACTAGAAGTTGTTTGGAGAAATAATTAGTTAATGAACCTACCCATAGATGTACATGGGTTGACCGACCAAAGTCAGGCTTATGTGTTGTCTATGTGGATTCTAGTACCTACTAGAGAATTAAAGTAATTTCCCAAATTGGTGGTAGAGGCTATCAATTCGAATAAAATAGTGGAAGAATCTTAAGACTAAAGTCCAAGTCTCTAGGCTTAAAATAATCATATACTTAGGTCATTATTCTCTTTTCTTAAATTAAGGCTAAATCCTAATTGCTCCTATCACTATTAGACAGTGATGACTTATAGGATCCAACTTCAATAATTAGTATCGAAAGTTGAATTTGGTTTAGTAATACAAATTGGTTCGTACTGGGGCTTCTTAGCCCAGTCAAAATAATTAGTCCAATATTGATCCAAATCAGGCATAGTGCTTCTACTATTAGAAGCTGGGTCATAGGAAGAAGAATTATCTTGATTTTCTTGACCATAATAGGCTGAATAAGAGAAAAGAGCAAGAGTTACTTATCAAGGATGTTATATGATAACATCTTGAAATTTCTCTGCATGTAATTCTACTACCTGGGTATTAGATACCAGTAGTCCTATATAATTTGTTGCAAGGACTACAAGTAAGTGGAATGTTTGAAAATGGTGAGAAATATCTGAACATTTGGAATGAAAGTCTTGTTCTAATCCTAGCTTTAGAAATTATCAAGCTTATTTTTAAAAGATGTCATTTTGAGTGATTGTCACCATTATCCATTGTTTATGATAAATGTGATTTCTGTTGACCTTTTGGTCAGAGATGGTTATCATTTATCAATAAAGAAGATTATTGTGATATTATTATGAATAATGTTATAATAATACATGGATAATAAAGAAATAATATTTAATATTTATATAGCTTGTTAAGTATAATGTACACATTTAATAAACATCCAAGTTAGATTATGTTATGGATGTCTATCTTTGGCATTATAGGCTTAGTCATCTTAACAAGAATGGGATAAATGGGTTAGCTTGAGAAGAAAACCTTGACATTAATAATTGTGAATCATTGATAACCTATGAGTCTTGTCTTCTTAGAAAGATGATAAAGTCATCAAAAAGATAAAGGAGCCGATAAAGTTCTAAATCACATACATAGTGATGTATGTGAACCTATGAATTTAAGTGCCAGAGGAAGATATCAATATTTCATTATAGATGACTTATCTAGGCATGGATGCATCTAGCCTGAATGATTTGAAATATTCAAATAATTTAATAAAAAAATAAAAAAATAAACTAAAAAAGATATTAAAACTCTTCGATCAGATCGAGGAAGCAAATACTTATCCAGTAAGTTTGTGACATATCTAAGAGAGAATAAGATTCTCTCTCAATGAATTTCTTTTTGGAATACAGTGTATCTAAAAGGAGAAATTGAACTTTGATAGATATGGTTCAATCCACGATAGAGTTCACTTGTCTGCCTATTTCAGGATAGTGCTCTTGTGACTACTAGTCTTACTATGAAAATATACCAAGTAAATCTATTGTAAAAACTTCATATGGGATATGGATCAGGCATAGACCTAAACTCTCTCACCTTTAGATTTAGGGTTGATCGGCCTATGTCATAAGTTTTCACATTGGTAAACTTGGATCTTGGTCCAATAGGTATTTGAGGGGTATTAATTCTACCATGCTGAAGAACATAAGATGTTCATCAGCAGTAGGACATTTCTTTTTAAAAGAAGTTCCTTAAAGAAGGAACTGATGCCTATCAAGTTGAACTTGAGAAAGTTTGACTGGTAGAAAATGAACCGACATAATCTAGTAAACCTACAGAACTGAATTTGATCATATCAAATTTGGAGCCCATTAAAGTAGCATCTTTAAGAAAATCCGATAGAGTATCACATTAGCCAGATAGATACTATGATATCTAGGTCCAGGATGGCGATCATGTTGAGCTCAATCAGAACAACAAGAATCCGATCACCTATAGGGATGCAATGCAGTGGTCTGCCTCTAAGAAGTGGCTTGGGGCCATTAAATCCAAATTGAAGTCCATGAAAATTAATAGTGTGTGGACACTAGTTGATTCATCTGATGGGATAAAACTCATTGGATGTGAATGGATTTTCAAAAGGATCAGAGTAGCACAGATAGGAAGGTAAGGATCTATAAAGTCTGTCTGACGATCATCTCATAATTCAAACATACATTTTGAACATATATCTCTATTATGAACAAAGATAAATCATGCATTTGTAATTAGGCAAAATATTCTGTAGTGTTATTCCTTGTGTCGTCTATGGATGAAATTTTCTTAATCGAGAATGGCATTCTAGCATTGCAAGAAATAAAGGTTTGGCTGTTATCTAATTTCTATATGTTTAAAATCAAATATGGTATACTCACTAATGGTAGTGAGTAGATACCAGTCTGATCTAAGTGAGAACCACTAGAAGATTGTATAGATAATTCTTAAGTATTTGAAAAATACTAAGATCCAATGACTCAAATATGGAGATACTGACTTAAAATTTATACATGTTTTGATTCCAATTTTTAGTTAGATCAAGATGACTGCAAGAGAGTATTGGATCATACCCTAATTGTAGGAGCAATCTGCTAGAAAGATTCCAAGTAAGATATTGTAGCCTATTCTGTTAGTGATGTAGAGTATATCGTGACATATGATGCTGTCATATAAGCTGTGTAGTTGTTGAGGTTCATGGGTGTGGCACCCTCTACTGATGGTCCAGTCCTATTATGTCACTGGAGCCATAGCTCAAGCTAAAAAATTGAAAGACCAGCATATTCTACATCGCTATCATCTTTGATTTTAGATTAGGATGACATCGATTTTTGGAATCGATGGAAAAAAAGAACTTGACCAACCCATTTGCTAAGGCCTCGGAACTAAGGAGTTCTATGAACTCAAAGTGGAAGATAGGATATTTGATATCATTATGATTGGCTTTAGTTCAAGTGGAAGTTGTTGGAAAATGTGTCTTAAAGTCAATCATCTAAGTGGTAGATGATTGAAATTAGTATATGAATTATCAAATAATAATAGTTATTTGCTGGTTCATCATAAAAGTTCTATCTTTCTTAAATTAACTTCTAAATTATGATGAAGTCCTTAGAACCATAATCAATCAATAAAAAAGAATTTATCAGATGTTTCTTAAACTGTTCATGACCAAATGATAAGTTATTAATAAGGATGATAACTTATCGAGGGTAGGTCATCGTATGCCATATGCTTTGGTTGTCCTTGTAACCAAGTAGTGTGAAGACACAGCTATAGCATCCAGATGAGATGTATGAGTACATCTGCACTGAATATGACCAATGTAGCACTCTACTGTCAGGAGTACCTAGCTAAGGCCAATGGGAATAAGTGTTCCTCTGATCTGAGATCATCATGGTGACTTGCAAGCAACTCACTATACTTCAGTGCTGGACTGCCTGTATTTCTAATATAGGTTCGAAAGTATTGGGTGAAGAAACCAGATCTAGGGTTTTATAGGTAGATCTTAAAAATTATTTCAAGATCTTGCAGCAGAAGACTTAAATAAATCAAATATTTATTTAAATAAATTAAATATTTATTTAAATAAATATGTAAACACCTAGATCTTAGATCTATTACATGATCAAGCATGATATTAAATCAAAAATTAAAATCAAAAAAAAAAGTAAAAGATTGATCAAATCAACCTAGATCTACACTACATCAAATGTAGGTATGAAGTTAATAGATCAGATCTACTACCTGAGCAAGTTAGATTTTCTAACTTGCTAATCCAGGCTTGAGGATGAAGTCATGAGCCGCATATGTGTCCGACCTCAAGGAGTCATCCATACGAGCCTACGATCTCTGATCTAAAGTCCGATGCAGAAAATTAGCATAGCATGCTAGTACTGTGCTGATCCTTCTTCGACGATCGATCCGATGCTCTCTTCTTCAAAATTTGGACTCTTCAAAATATGAGAAGAAAGATCAGAGTTTACTAATCTGAGACTCTCTTAGAAAAAAACTCAAAAAAAAGGAGAGATTGAGAAAAAAGCAGCCCTAGAAGAAGACCCTCTTCTTCTTCTCTTTTCTCCCACCTAAACACCTAGTTTGGTGCCTATGGAACCCCCACGCTCAAGGACCCTCTTCCTCTAAATTTTTCACACCCCAAACCTCTCCCAAAGCTCTATATTCTACAAAAAAATTAGAACAAAATTCCTCTAATAAATAGAGAAAAAGAAGAGTCCAAGTTAGATCAAAATTCTAGACTAGGAATATCCAAACATGGGAAGTTGTTGGGATGCCCAACTCTTAGATGCCTCCTCCACAATTATTGGCATGGACCAGAAAAGGAGGGTGCAGAAAAAAGGAGATTATCTTCATAGAATAAGAGAAGAATTAATTAAAAGAGGGGGCGATACTCAAGGGAAGGTGTTTTGGTTAACAAGGATTCTATCTCATAGAATCCTATGCAAAACTAACTCCTCTTTTGACTTAGTCTTCCAACAAATTGCCTTATGAGAAAAGGAGGAGAGAAAGAGAGTGTGAGAAGCCATGGGAGTGGAGAATTTTCACATATGAAACAAAATAAAAAGGATATTG
Organism: Cocos nucifera; assembly: GCA_006176705.1. Classification (NCBI taxonomy): domain Eukaryota; kingdom Viridiplantae; phylum Streptophyta; class Magnoliopsida; order Arecales; family Arecaceae; genus Cocos; species Cocos nucifera. The sequence goes on along the minus strand of QRFJ01002049.1, from coordinate 110,029 downwards.
GGTGTGAGGATTAAGTGGCACAAGTGATAGAAAGTCCTAGTCACATTGGGACTCCTGTTTTGACTTGGTCAAACAACATCTTTTAACCAAATAAAATCAAGATTAAACCAACCAAATTAAATAAGGAACTAACCCATTTAAGAATTTAATTAAATTATATTAAATTAGATTTAATTCTAATTTATTTTCTAATCAAATTAAAAAATTAGGTTAATTCGAGTCCTAATTAGACTAGGACTAGTTCTTCCTTGTACTTGGCTTATCCAATAAATCAATTAAACTTGATCGAATCAAGCCCAAACCAAATTAAATTAAATTATATTTAATTAGACTTAATCTTAGCCTATTGGCCTAATCAAATTAAGCTAACTAGCAATCCAATTGCTAATCAATCCTCCTACAATACTTGCACTAGGTTAAACACCAATCGTATTGATTGTTTAACCCTAGAACGATTCTTAATCATTGATCAACCATATGATCAGATCATAAGCTCTAATATGTGTGATCTCATAGATCTGAATCAAGACTGATAGCATAAAAATAAATTTTTATACCAATCAAAGCAACCATCTAGCAATGATATCCGACGGCTGGATAGGTCGAAGGTCTAGAACACCATCCCTAGACCCATGCGGATATAGTTTCCATATAATTCATCCCCTTGATCATAATGCTCTAAGGACACCTCAGAGTTCAACTATCAACTCTGATCAAGTTGTCTCCATTGTATTTTAAAATATCAAATCCATCTGATGGATTATCTTGGCCAAGGTTTTGCTATATTGAAATATAGTGATACATTCTTCTCCAACTCTTGGAGTGGCCAATTCCATCTTGATCACACTCCGACTTCATAAGTACTTGACTGTGCCCAAAAGTCTTTCATTGCTGAATTAGAAATTCAGTTAGTCCGGTACCAAGGCACAGTAAGTTGCTTGCAAGTCACTGAGGTGATCTCAAGTCTAAGGGATACTTATACCTATATCCCATTAAAGACATTCTCGACAGTAGAATGCTCTAGAGTTGATCACGTTAAATGATGATATACCCATACATCTCACCTATATGCCATACCAGTGTCTCCACACTCCTTGGTTAAGAGGACAACCAACCTATATGGCATATAGCGACCTATGCTCGATAGACGTTGTTGTCCTAATCAATAGCCTATCATTTGGTCGTGAACACATTTAAGGACTAATCGATAAATTCTCTCTTTATTGAAACTAAACAGTCCTAAGGACTTCATCACAACAATGAAGTTCATTAGAAGATATAAACTTTTGATGAAAAAGATGCCAAAATATCTTTATTAATTAATAAATCAATTATAATTATAAAATATTTCAATCATCAACAAGCTGATGATTGGCTTTGGGACATAATTTTCAACAACTTCCATTTATCTTAAAGCCACTCGGCATAGCATCTAATACCCATCTTTGACTTATGGTTGTTGAACTCCTTGATTACTAAGGCTTTAGTGAACGGGTCGGCTAGGTTCTCCTTTTCGTCGATCTTCTGAAGGTCAACATCACCATGATCCATGATTTCAGGTACCAAATGAAAGCGGTGTAGAATGTGCTTCGTCCGCTGGTGTGCCTTCGATTTCTTTGCTTGAGCTATGGTGTCAACGCTGTCGTAGTAGAGCAGGACTAAACCATTAATGGAGCATGCTACTCCAAGCTCGATTATGAACTTCCTCAGCCACACAGCTTTCTTTGCTGCATCTGATGCTGCCATGTACTCTACTTCGTAAATAGAGTCAGCCACTATATGCTGCTTGAAACTTTTTCAGTAGATGGCTTCACCATTTAGAGTAAAGATATACCCCAACATACTTTTACCGTCATCATGGTCAATTTAAAAACTAGAGTTTGTAAACCCCACAAGCTTCAGATCTGACTCACCATAAACCAACCATTGGTCCTTAGTATTTCTCAAATACTTAAGGATGGTTTTAACCATCTTTCAATGATTTTCTCTAGGGCCAGACTGGTATCTACTCACCACTCCTAGCGAGTATGCCACATTTGGTCTCATACATGTCATTGCAGATATAATAGACCCTACTCCTGAAGCATATGAGATTCTACTCATATGCTCTCTCTCTCTCTCTTCTCGAGTTGTCAGACAATTCTTCTTTAAGAGAGAAATTTCTTGGCCTATCGAAAGATTGCCCTTTTTGAAATTCTCCATGTTGAATCTTTTCAACACAGTTTCTATGTACATGGACTGAGATATACTAAGCATCTATTTAGATCTATCCCTATAGATCTTTATCCTTAGGATGTAGGATGCTTCACCCAAGTCCTTCATGGAGAACTATGATGACAACCAAACTTTTATTCCTTATAGTGTGGGGATATCATTCCCGATTAAGAGAATGTCATCCATGTACAAAATAAGAAATACCATGTCATTCAATCCATAAATGGATCTCTGAAGCTTGCATACCTTGGACTCATCTATGGATGTGATGTTAAATATGTGTGCCTTAGAAGCCAGATTGGCTGATACTTGTAATACACTTCTAAGAAAAAAATTATAATTTTAACTATAAATAATGAAATGAATTATTTTCTATCACATTATGTATTTGAAAGTGTCTGTGATACATCCCTTGAGTTAATGGTAATGATAGTTCATATTTTCAAGAGTTGAAAATTTAAGACATGAATTTTCATTATTAACTCATAAAATGCTTCCAACTGTAGGATCATCATGAGGATGGTGATTGATCCAGAAGGTTGGTATATGATCACTTCTTTTAGATAAATGAATCTTGTGTCTATGGTGTAGAGACATTGAAGTAAGAGTACAGATACTCATTAGAGAACGAGGGCACTGAGCGTGACCACCTCGAGCAGTCATGAGAAAGTCTACTTTCTCGTCGATAACTAGCTCAAAGCTGCAGTAGTGTATCTGGTTCTTTGACCTAAGGTGCATCGGCAATTCACCTTGAGGGTGTTGTAGTTTGACTATACCAAGCTCGATCTCCTAGCCATTCGAAACCCTGAGGTGTATGTTGGTTATAGCATGTTCATTGTAGGAATTGGATTGCACCAATAAGGAATCTATCTACCTCAGTAGATGAGGAGTAGCCCTATGATGATCATGAAAATCAAGTCCATAAGCCCATGGTCATGGTAGAGTGAAATAATAGAAAGAGTTTCTATTAGGGTTTTTATATTGGACTTGAATCGAATAATTAATTCATATGATGGAAATTAGGGTTTGACGAGATCACCTTAACCCTAATCCGATCGGGGCTCAAGATAGAGGAACTTAATCACATAGGTAACTACACCAAGAGGTTCACTTTTAGTTTTGATGGATTGCCACCATATGCTGCTAGGTGTTACTGGTAGATTTTGGGAGCAATTAGAATGATTTGGATGATCGATCATACTAGTTGTCTGAATCAAAAAAGTTCTAATCCATCGAAAGGTGTTTCGATGATGTCGATGATAAAGATCATGACATATCCCATTACCATACGAAATTGAACCTAATTGGATCACACAAACAAGGGTTTGTATCTGGATATCATCAATTGGATTAACCCAATTCAATTGATTTGAATAAGATTCAATTAGGTTCAAGAAAATTATGCTAGCACATGATTGAGCCTAATGTTCTCCTTTAACAATCATTAAAGCTTGTCTCGACTGAGCCAAATATATTTGGGCTCACTCAGAAACTTTTACTTAGTTTGACTGAAGCTTATCCAGGTCAGAAAAGGATTGTATTAATTTATGAAATCAATTTGAGACAATACCTGCTATTTTTCATCACCTGATAAATCTTGTCTTCGGACATTGGTCAAATGTTGACCTTGGATACTTAAATATCTGCCCATATGTCATGCACCCATAGGAGACAACCTAGGGACTTGTCCCCTGCTAAAAAGTAGATAGGAAGGGGGTGCATGCCTAGGAAGGCGTGCACCCCATGAGGATAAAATATGGAGTCCCATACAGATGGAACTATAGTTGCTTTACGGAATTAAATTAGGTGGCGCCAAGAAGACTTGTTTGACCCAGTCTTGGTGCCACCTAAGGAGAGTTTTGAGGGTCTCTAGTCAATTTGGATCAGATGATGTCATCCCATCAATAAGATTTAGATCTAATTGCATAAAGGGCCATGATTGGCCAGGATAATGTGGCACTGCATGGTGCAGTAGGGTCTATATAAATCCTATCTGCACCTAGAATTTAATTCTTCTGCCTTTAGCCCATGCCACATAGCCCCTCTCCCTCCTTCTCTATGCCACCCTCTAGTCCTCTCTCTCCTCTCCATGCCTAAGGGACTTTGGGCATGAAGAAGGAGCGATCCAAGCAAGTGAAAGGCATCAGGAAAGGAAGAAGGCAGCACTACTGCAAGAGACAACGACTGTTCTTCAAAAGCCATTTTGAAGATATTCAAGATCAGATCTAGATCTGATTTTAGAGGATTGATTAAGAAGAAAAAGATCTTCAGATCCTACTTGAGTGGATACTGATAGAGGCCAGGCACTTACGTGGCTATATCCAGAATCTCAGGCAAACATCAAGATCATCATAGGATAATTGAATTATCCAAAACAAAGATATAATTAAATTAAATTTATTTTTATTTTTTTATTTTTATTATCAGATCAATAAGATTATATCTGAAGAGTCTTAGATCTAATCAGGATCTTAGAGAAAAAAATTTTTGAAATATTCCTCCTGATCCAATCGGATCTGAACAAACCTGATCTGAAAAATAGATTTTTCCCTTCAACTGGTATCAGAGCCAGGTTCCATAATTCATTAGATCTAATTTTAATTTATTTTTGATCTAATAATTAGATGATTTTAGATAACACATTAGATGTGATTAGATCTAAAATCAAAAAAATAAAAATTAAATAATCTAGATCTAAGATTTATGAGATGCATGACTAGACTAGGAATAGAATTATTCTATATGTAGTCTAGCATGATCATAATTTTAATTTAATTAATTATAATTTTTAAATATATTTATTTATTTATTAATATTATAAATATTATAATTAGATCTAAAAATTAAAAAATAAATTTATTTAATTTTTCATATGAGATATGATAAATGCATGTTTAGACTAGTTGTAGAATTATTCTATAAAGTTGTCTAGAATAAATTTTAATTTGATATGATCAAATTTAAATCTTATTTTTTAGATATTTATGAGATAATTTAGATCTAAAATTATGCATGACATGATACATGAGATGTATGCAAAATATGTTTTTAGTTAGATTAATTTTTATATATGTGATATATGATGTAGATCTAACTAGTTTTGTAGATTCATCATGTTTTTGATTAAGGTGTTTCCCTTGGCCGTCCGATCATAAGAATGAAGTAAGATTTAAAGATCCTCTCCTCTCATTCTATGGGATGTTCTTATGGTGTGTAGGGGTGCTGCATGTTTGACCTTAATCAAAAATTAAAAATTTATTTTTTGCAAAATCCAAGATCCTGAAACCCTAGAATTTTATATACATGTTTTATTTATGAATCCTAAACTTAATTAAAAATTAAGATTATAAAATATATTAGGTCTAAAATTAAAAATTTTTTGATCTAAGACATATTCATAAAATTGGATTCGGGCTTGGATAGCTTAATTAGGTCTAGCAGTTGATCAAACTAAATCAAGAGTTGGTTAGATGGGATCAAGAGTACATAAATTGACCAACCTAATAGGATTAAGTCTAGGTCAAGGTCGAGTCACCTAAGTGATCGATCAAGTTAAGATCTAATTAGGCTCAGTGGTTAGAGTCTGGATTATAGGCTAACCCAATTGATTCTGGCTTAACAATTTGGGATCTAAGGTAAGTTTGGTAGACACGATCGACTGATTTTTAATTGAGAGCTACTCAACTCGAATGCATTCTTGTCGAGTTAATGGCATATTCCTTCCACTGATCTCACTTGCCTAGCAATATTTGTCGGCCCAGTCCTGATCTAAGGTGGCTAACAATACGAGCTAACCCATGCCACTAGGTTAGTTATAATGGTTATGGCTATGTCAAGTCAAGTTTAAAAAGACCTAAATTAAATCTTCCTAAGAAAAGATTAAGTCTAAGATCTTCCACCATTGTAGATGTATGGGCCCTTTTTGGGGTTGATTGCTCTCGACTGATCACAGTGGTTCAGTTGCATCGAAAAGATGCAACCATGTCTATTAGGCATTGGATGCTACAGGCTGGAGGATGGATTGGGCTCAATATTTCGAATACGATAAGAGATCCAATTAAGAATCCAATCTGTACAAATAGTGGGTCTGACTTAACTAAGGAGTGGATCAATATTCTGGGCATAGTGAGATTCATGAATTAGAGACCAAGTCTGGATGCACCATGATTAGAAAATCATTAGATAAGAGTTGTTCACTCATTGGCTAACCCATCACCAATAAATGTTAGGTGAGATGATGAGTCAGTTGGTGGGACTGCACCACCCACTAGAATCAGTAATCATGAAGATTTTTGCATCTCTACAGAGTGAGTGTAGGGATCCGAGAAAATAGTAGAAGCTAATTTATTTAAAAATCAAACTCCTAAATAAATTGCTCAAGTCTTAATTACAAAATCTAACTAGAAACTTTAACTCTCTACAGGAAAAAGAAAAATATCAACATCCAATCCACTAGCCCGAATCTTAGACACCCACAGATTGATTGGATCCAATTACAAGGACTGGCTTCGAAACTTCAAAATTATTTTGGATTCCAAGAAGTTGACTCATGTATTGGACCAAGATCATCCCACCTTACCAACTCGTCTATCTGCTGAATAGAGAGCATCTCTTGATAAATGGATGAATGAAGATAATAAGGCCAGATACTACATGTTGGACTCGATGTCTGATGAGCTTCAGTGCCAACATGAAGATATCAAGACTGTTCATTAAATATTGGCTCACCTACAAAAGTTGTTTGGTGAACAGAGTCACACAACCAAATATCAGATCACTAAATGATTATTTAAGACTAAAATGCATGATGAGTAGTCAGTTTAAGATCATTATCTGATGATAATTAAGAACTTGGAAGAGCTTGAGAAGCTCGAAGTGAAGTTAGACCAGGATCTGCAGAATGATATAATTCTACAATCCTTGACTGATGCATATGGGTAGTTCATCATGAACTACCATATGCATAAACTTTAGAATACTCTGACTGAGCTTATGAATATGCTGGTTACTGCTGAGCTTTCCATAAAAGGTTCTAAAGACTCAATACTTGCTATGGAGCGAACTTCTTTCAAAAAAAAGTCTTTTGGAAAGAAGAAATCTATGAAAAAATAAAAGATGGAAGGTGGAAAGAAAAAGAAGGCAGAGCTGAAGAAGAAAGTAGCTGACAAAGAAAACTATTTTCATTATAATACTGACGACCACTGAAAGTGGAACTACCCTACATACCTGGCCACCCTAAAGAATAAGAAGAAGACAAGTCCTTCTAGAGGTATGCTCGTTATTGAATCTAACCTTATGATTTCTTTTACATCCAGTTGGATGCTTGACTCTAATTCTAGTGCTCATTTGTGCACTTCTATGCAGGATCTTGAGGATAGCAGGAGGCTAAGGGATGGTGAGATGATCCCATGCATCGAAAATAGAGCAAAGGTTGCTGCTGTGGCTGTGGGAACCTATCCTCTTTGACTATCATCTGGCTTAAATTTAGTACTTAGGGATTGTTATTATGTGCCTGCTACAAGCAGGAATTTGATTTCTGTTTCATGTTTAGCACAAGAAGGCTATGTAATTAGTTTTCTTAAGGACCATTATAATATTCTTTACAAAAGAAATAAAATTGCAAGTGACTTCGTCATTAACGATCTCTACCAGTTACATATGGATGTATCTATCTTTAATATCGAGCAAAATATGAATGCCATAAGATCAAAACAATCCAGGGATAGTCCAAATGATAGGTATCTATGACACCTAAGGCTAGGTCATATAGCAGAAGATAGGATTAACAAATTGAAGAAAATTAGACTATTGAGTCTGTTGACTTCCAAGTCATATCCAATTTGTAAATCATATCTTCATGGCAAAATGACTAAGCTCCCTTTTGTAGGACATGGAGAAAAGACCATGGAACTACTTACCCTAGTACATACTGATATGTGCAACCCATTTGATGTGCCGGCTAGAGGCAAATTTGACTACTTCATAACCTTTACCGATGATTTATCTCTGTATGGGTATGTGTATCTTATGAGACACAAGTCTGAAGCCTTTGAAAAGTTTAAGAAATTTAGACATAAAGTTGAAAAGCAAACTAGAAAACCCATTAAGATTCTTCGATCAGATCGAGGAGGTGAATACCTTAGTCAGAAATTCTTAGACTATCTCAAGCAAAACATGGAACACCTCAACTCAACAAAATTTCAGAATGGAGGAATCGAACCCTGTTAGATATGGTCCAATCCATGATAAGCTTCATGGACCTTTCTGATTTTCTTTAGGGACATAGTCTATTAACTGCTATATATTTACTGAATAGGGTTCTCTCTACAACCGTTCCTACCACATCATATGAGATATGGCATGGTAAGAAACCAAGTCTGAGTCATCTCAGAATTTGGGGTTGTCCAGCTCATGTCAAAAGACAACAAGCGGATAAGTTAGACTATAGGTCCTTTAGAGTTTGATTCATAGGATATTCTAAAGAGTCATTAGGATATTAATTCTACATTCTAGAAGACCACAATGTGATTGTGAGTCGGCATGCCATCTTTCTTAAAAAATAGTTTATTCAAGATGGTGGCATTGAAAAGCAGATCAAGCTCGAGGAGAAAATCTTACAAGAGCAATGAGCTAAGGACCCTAAGGAACCAAATTAGGTTAAGCCAATACAATCACTACCTCCTCCACCTCATAAATCGAAAAGGGTTTCCAATCTCTCTGAGAGGTACTTAGGTACTATTTTAGAGGAAGTAGAGGAAATATTTCTCATAGGTAATGAAGTTCATGGTGATGAACCCAAAACCTATGATTAGACGATATTGGATATCGACTCTGAGAAATGATTAGAGGCAATGAAGTCAGAAATTGACTCGATGCACTCAAACCAAGTCTAGACCGTGGTAGATCCACTAGAAGGCATAATACCTATTAGGTGTAAATGGATCTATAAGAGAAAGATTGGTACAGATGGAAATATAGAGACATTCAAAGCTAGATTAGTGGTAAAAGGATATAGTCAGCACGAAGGAATTAACTATCAGGATACCTTTTTACCAGTAGCCATGCTAAAATCCATCCGCACATTGTTTGTTGTTGCAGCCTATTTCAGTTATGAAATATGACAAATGAACGTGAAAACGACATTCTTAAATGGATACCTTGAGGAAGATATCTATATAGAATAGCCACTAGGTTTCACATCCAGTGATATTGATCACAAAGTATGCAAGCTGCAAAGGGTCATATATGGACTTAAGCAAGCATCTCGGAGCTGGAATACTTATTTTAATGATGTGATCAAATTATTTAGTTTCATCAAGAACGAGGAGGAACCATGTGTTTTCAAAAAGATCAGTGAGAGCACTATTGTCTTCCTCATACTATACGTGGATGATATCCTTCTTATTGAAAATGATATTTCTATGTTGACCATAGTTAAAATGTGGTTATCTAAAGAATTTTCTATGAAATACATAGGAGAAGCATCCTTCATTCTAGGAATTATGGTCTATAGAGATAGACCGAATAGGATGCTAGGTATTTCATAGAAGATGTACGTAGAGGAAGTGCTAAAGAGGTTTAGTATGAAAAACTTCAAGAGGAAATTGGTACCCTTCAGACATGGCATTCATCTCTCTAAGAAAATGTGTCCCAACTGAAGGGAAATCCTAATTTTCCGGTCTAGGTTCGTCCAGATCTGATTAGATCAAGAGATATATTTCAAAAATTTTCTCTTGATCTCAATCAGATCTTGATAAGTTTCAGATTTGATTATTATTATTTTAATAAATAAAATAAAATAAGATAAATTAAATCAAATTTAATTTACCTGATTTGGGTAATCCTATTATCCTATAGATGATCCTGATTGCAGCGGAAGGTTCTGGATCTTAGCCACGCAAGCGCCTGGCCTCTACCGGTATCCACTCGGGTTGGATCTGGAGATCCTCTTCTTCTCTATCACACCTCCAAAAATCAGATCTGGATCTGATCTGGAGGATCTTCAAAACTCTTTTGAAGATCTGCAGTCGTCCTTTTGCAGCAGCGCAGCCTTCTTGCTTTTGATCGCCTTTCCTTGATCTGAATCGCACCAACCTAAGTCCAAAACACCTTTTGGACGTGGAGAGCAAGGGGAGAAGAGACTATGGCATGGAGAAGGAGGGGAGAGGCAGCCTTGGGGCATGGGAAATCTCTATTGAATTAGGGTTGGGCGCAGGGTCTTATTTATAGACCTCTTGTGATCCAACTCCTCTTCCTCTCAACCAATCACAACCCTTTGTGAAATCAGATCTAAATCTGATTGGTTGGAATAGAGACCCCTGGATTCCTCCTTAGAGGGCGCCTAAGACCAGTCAAACTGGATTCTTAGTAGAACTCTGATTGGAATCCAAAAGGGAGGTGGAGTCCTTGTCCAACAAGGACTCCTAGGCGCCTCCTACTTGGGCTCACGCCACCCTTGGCGTGCGCCCTTCTCCTTGCCAGGTTCTGGCAGGGGGACAGGCCCCCACCAGCTCTCCAATAGGTGCATGACATGTGGTCAAAAGTCAAAGGGTGAATGGTCAACGTTTGACCAGTCAAAGGTAGACTTTTGACCAAAGTCAAAGAACAAGAAATGGCAGGTGACCAAAAATGGCAGGTAATGTCTTACAAATAAGACAACCTATTCTGACTTGGACAACCTCCAGTCAGACCATATGAAGGCCTCTGATTGAGCACAAACTCCTTTGGCTCAGTCAGGACAACTTATTTATGATAGTAAAAGAAGAACGTTAGGTTCAATCGAGTGCTAGCACGATTTCCTTGAACCTAATTGAATCTCATTCAGATCAATTGAACTAGATCAGTTCAATTGATGATCACCAGATTCAAACCCTTGTTTGTGTGACCCAGTTAGGTTCAGTTCTGTATGGTAATGGGATATGTCATGATCTCTATCATAGACATCATCGAAACTCCTTTCGATGGATCAGAACTCTTCTGATTCGAACAGCTAGAATGATCGATCATCTAAATCATTCTAATTGCTCCCAAAATCCACCAGTGACACCTAGCAGTATATGGTGGCAACCCATCAGAGCTGAATGCGAACCTCTTGGTGCAGCTACCTGTGTGATTAAGTTCTTCTATCTTGAGCCCCGATCAGATTAGGGTTAAGGTGAACTCGTCAAACCCTAGTCTCTGTCATATGATGTAATCATTCGATTCGAGTCCAATGTGAAAATCTAAATAGAAACTCTTTCTATTATTTCACTCTACCATGGCCATGGATTTCTGGACTTGATTCTCATGATCATCATAGGGCTACTCCTCTACCACCGAGGTAGATAGATTCCCATCTTGATGCAATCCAGTTCCTACAATGAACATGCTATAGCCAACATACACCTCAGGGTTCCATATGGCTAGGAGACCGAGTAATGGTGTAGTCAAACTATAACACCCTCAAGGTGAACTGCCGATGCATCTCAGGTCAAAGAACCAGACACACTACTGCAGCATCGAGTCAGTCATTGACGAGAAGGTAGACTTCCTAATGACTACTCGAGGTGGTCACGCTCAGTGCCCTCGTTCTCTAACGAGTACCTGTACTCTCGCTCCGGTGTCTCCACACCGTAGACTCAAGACTCATCTACTAAAGAGAAGCGATCGTACACCAACCTTCCGGATCAATCACCATCCTCGTGATGATCCTATGGTCGGGAGCTGTTTATGAGTTAATAATGATTATTCATGTCTTAAATTTTCAACTCTTGAAAATATGAATTATCATTACCATTAACTCAAAGGATGTATCACAGACACTAAATACACATGTGTGATAGAAAATAACCCATTTCATTAATTATAGTCAAAATTATAATTTTGCCCCTAGAAGTGTATTACAAGTGTCAGCCAATTCTGGCTTCTAGGGCACATATATCTAACAATCTCCCACTTGTCCTAAAGCCAATTGGCTACAAGTCTAAGTCCCATCTTCTCAAGGTGGGCTTCGATCTTCTGCTGGCCCAACGGCTTTGTAAGTGGGTCTGCCACATTATCTGCGGAGTTGACTCTCTTGACCTCAACGTAACCTTTCTCAAGGTAATCGCGGATGAGATGATATCGCCGCTCAATGTGCTTGGACTTCTGGTGAGACCTCGGCTCCTTAGCAAGGGCTATGGCGCCATTGTTGTCGCAGTAAAGAGGAATGGCATCTGATGGCATTACTCCAATTTCTGCAGCAAACTTCTTGTACCAGAATGCTTCCTTTGCAGCCTCTGATGCAGCTATATATTCTGCTTCCATGGTGGAATCTGCTATCACAGTTTGCTTGGAACTCTTCCAGCTGACAGCTCCACCATTGCACACAAACAGACTTCCAGATGTCGACTTTCGATCATCTATATCGGACATGAAGTCCGAGTCTGTGTATCCTGAACTTGGAGTTCTCCATTACCAAAGACCAACATCATATCCTTAGTTCTTCTCAAGTACTTAAGGATACATTTCACAGAAGTCCAGTGTTCTTCACCTGGATTTGACTGATATCTGCTTGTGACACTCACAGCATGGGCTATATCAGGTCGTGTACATAGCATGGCATACATGAGGCTCCCTATTGCAGAAGCATAAGGGATCTTGCTCATGCGTTCTATTTCCTCAGGTGTGCTGGGGCACATCTTCTTGGAAAGATGAATACCATGTCTGAAGGGTATTAATCCCCTCTTAGAGTTTTCCATACTAAACCTCTTTAGTACTTCCTCTATGTACATCTTCTGTGAAAGTCCTAGCATCCTATTCGGTCTATCCCTATAGACCTTAATTCCTAGAATAAAGGATGCTTCACCTAGGTCTTTCATGGAGAATTCCTTGGACAACCACATCTTGACTGATGTCAACATGGGAATATCATTCCCAATAAGGAGGATGTCATCCACGTACAATACGAGGAAGACAACAGCGCTCCCACTGACCCTTTTGAAAACACATGGTTCCTCTTCATTTTTGATGAAACCAAACTTTTTGATCACATCATTGAAACGAGTGTTCCAGCTCCGAGATGCTTGCTTAAGTCCATATATGGACCTTTGCAGCTTGCAAACCTTGTGATCAGTATCACTGGATGTGAAACCTAGCGGCTGTTCCATATAGATATCTTCCTCAAGATATCCATTTAGGAATGCCGTTTTCACGTCCATTTGCCATATTTCATAATCGAAATAGGCTGCAACAGCAAGCAATGTGCGGATGGATTTTAGCATAGCTACCGGGGAAAAGGTATCCTGATAGTCAATGCCTTCACGTTGACTATAACCTTTTGCCACCAGTCTAGCCTTGAATGTCTCCACATTCCCATCTGCACCAATCTTTCTCTTGAAGATCCATTTACACCCAATAGGTACTATACCTTCTGGTGGATCTACCAAGGTCCAGACTTGGTTTGAGTGCATCGAGTCAATCTCTGACTTCATTGCCTCAAGCCATTTCTCGGAGTCGATATCTGATATCGCCTCGTTGTAGGTTTTGGGATCATCACCATGAGCACCATTACCTATGAGGAACATTTCCTCTACATCCTCTGAAATAATACCTAAGTATCTTTCAGGGGGACGGGAAACTCTTTCCGATCTACGAGGTGGAGGAGGTAGTGTTCTTATTGGCTCAACCTGATTTGGTTCCACTTGGTCCTTAGCTCGTTCTGCTTGTGAGACTTTCTCATCAAGCTTAATCTGCTTTCCAATGCCACTATCTTGAATAAACTATTTTTCAAGAAATATGGCATGTCGACTCACAATCACATTGTGGTCTTCTGGAATGTAGAAATAGTATCCTAATGACTCTTTAGGATATCCTATGAATCGAGCTCTAAAGGACCTAAACTCTAACTTGTCCGCTTGTTGTCTTTTGACATGAGCCGGACAACCCCAAATTCTGAGATGACTCAGACTTGGTTTCTTACCGTGCCATATCTCATACGGTGTGGTAGGAACGGTTTTAGAGGGAACCCTATTCAGTAGAATAGATTGAAGTTAATAATGAATGTCCCCAAAGAAAATCAGGGAGGTCTGTGAAGCTCATCATGGATCGAACCATATCCAATAGAGTCCGATTTCTCCATTCTGAAACCCCGTTGAGTTGAGGTGTTCCTGGTGGAGTCCATTGAGAGACTATGCCATTTTCCTTAAGATAGTCTAGGAATTCCCGGCTAAGGTATTCACCTCCTCGATCTGATCGAAGAACCTTAATGGGTTTTCCAGTTTGTTTTTCTACTTCATGTCTGAATTCTTTGAACTTTTCAAAAGCTTCAGACTTGTGTCTCATAAGATACACATACCCATACCTAGACAGATCATCGGTAAAGGTAATGAAGTAGACAAAATTGCCTCTAGCCGGCACATCAAATGGGCCGCACACATCAGTATGTACTAGGGCAAGGAGATCTGTGGCCCTCTCCCCATGTCCAACAAAAGGGAGTTTAGTCATTTTGCCTTGAAGACAAGATTCACAAGTTGGATATGACTCAAAAGTCAATGGACTCAATAGCCCATTTTTCTCCAATTTGTTGAATCCTATCTTCTGCTATATGACCTAATCTCAGGTGCCATAGATATCTGTCGTTTGGACTATCCCTAGGTCGTTTGGCATTCACGTTTTGCTCGATAGTTAGAAACAGGTACATCAATATGCAACTGATAAAGACCATTAATAAGGAAACCATTTGCAATTTTATTTCTTTCATAAAGAATGTTACAATGGTCCTTAAAGAAGGTGATCACATAACCTTCTTGTGCTAAGCATGAAACAGAAATCAAATTCCTGCTAGCTGCAGGCACATAATAACAGTCTTTTAAAACTAAGTCTAAACCAGATGGTAATCGAAGAGGGTATGTTCCCACGGCTACTGCAGCAACTCTTGCTCCATTACCGATGCGTAGGATCATGTCTCCATCCCTCAGCCTCCTGCTATCCTCAAGACCCTGCATAGAAGTGCACAGATGAGCACTAGAACCAGAGTCAAGCACCCAACTGGATGCAGAAGAAACCGTAAGGTTAGACTCAATAACGAGCATACCTCCAGAAGGACCTTCCTTCTTGTTCTTCAGGGTGGCCAGGTAAGTAGGGCAGTTCCGCTTCCAATGGCCGTCGCTGTTGCAATGGAAACACTTTCCTTTGCCATCGGCCTTCTTTCTTCGGTTCTGCCTTCTTCTTCTTTGATCCTTCCACCTTTTGCTTTTTCACAGACTTCTTTTTCTTTCCATAAGACTTTCTTTTGGAAGAAGTCCGTTCCATAGCAAGAACTGAGCCTTTAGAACCTTTCATAGAAAGCTCAGCGGTAACCAGCATATTCATTAACTCGGCCAAGGAATTTTGAAGTTTATGCATGTGGTAATTCATGATGAATTGCCCATATGCATCAGTCAAGGATTGCAGAATAATATCGTTCTGCAGGTCCAAGTCCAACTTCACACCGAGCTTCTCAAGCTCTTCCATGTCCTTGATCATTGTCAGACAGTGATCTTGGACTGACTGCCCATCACGCATCTTAGCCTTAAAAAGTCATTTCGTGACTTGATATTTGGCTGCGCGACTCTGTTCACCAAACATCTCCTGCAGGTGAGCCAACATTTGGCGAGCAGTCCCGATATCTTCATGTTGGCGCTGGAGCTCATCAGACATCGAGCCCAACATGTAGTATCTGGCCTTATTATCTTCGTCAATCCATTTTTCCAGAGACGCTCTCTGTTCAGTGGATGGACGAGGCTGGTAAGGTGGGAGGGTCCTGGTCCAAAACATGTGGTTAACTTCTCTGAACCCAAAATAATTTTGTAGTTCCTGAGCCAATCTTTATAATTGGGTCCAGTCAGTCTATGTGTGTCTAGGATACGTGCCAGTGGGTTGGACGCAGACATTTTCCTGTAGAGAGTCAAAGATTCTAGTTAGATACTGTAATTTT
>QRFJ01002049.1:68265-93263 GCA_006176705.1 Cocos nucifera | reverse complement strand
TCTTCCGTGCAATATCTCAATACGATTGTGTATGGAATGGTCCTTACAGAGAATCCTATTCGTAATAAATTGAAGTTAACAATGAATGTTCCAAAGGAAAATTAGGGGGTCTGTGAAGCTATCATGGATCGAACCATATCCAATAGGTTCGATTTCTTCGTTCTGAAACTCATTGAGTTGAAGGTGTTCCTGGTGGAGTCCATTGCAGAGACTATGCTATTTTTCTTAAAGATAGTCTAGAAATTCTGGCTAAGGTTATTCACCTCCCCTCGATCTGATCGAAGAACTTAATGGGTTATCCCAGTTTGTTTTTTCTACCATCATGTCCGAATTCTTTGAACTTTCCAAAAGCTTTACAAGTGTCGTGTAGCACAGCACTGGAAACCAAGTCTGAGTCATCTCAAAATTCGGGTTGTTCCGGCTCATGTCAAAAGACAACAAGCGGACAAGTTAGAGTTTAGGTCCTTTAGAGCTCGATTCATAGGATATCCTAAAGAGTCATTAGGATATTATTTCTAATTCCAAAGACCACAATGTGATTGTGAGTCGACATGCCATCTTTCTTGAAAAATAGTTTATTCAAGATAGCGGCATTGAAAAGCAGATCAAGCTTGATGAGAAAGTCTCACAAGTACAACGAGCTAAGGATCAATTGGAACCAAATCAGGTTAAGCCAATAAGAACACTACCTCCTCCACCTCATAGATCGGAAAGAGTTTTCCATCCCCCTGAAAGATACTTAGGTATTATTTTAAAGAAGTAGAGGAAATGTTCCTCGTAGGTAATGGTGCTCATGGTGATGATCCCAAAACCTACAATGAGGCGATATCAGATATCGACTTCGAGAAATGGCTAGAGGCAATGTAGTCAGAAATTGACTCGATGCACTCAAACCAAGTCTGGACCTTGGTAGATCCACCAGAAGGTATAGTACCTATTGGGTGTAAATGGATCTTCAAGAGAAAGATTGGTGCAGATGGAAAATGTGGAGACATTCAAGGCTAGACTAGTGGCAAAAGGTTATAGTCAACGTGAAGGCATTGACTATCAGGATACCTTTTTCCAGTAGCTATGCTAAAATCCATCCGCACATTGCTTGCCGTTGCAGCCTATTTCGATTATGAAATATGGCAAATGGACGTGAAAACGATATTCTTAAATGGATATCTTGAGGAAGATATCTATATGGAACAGCCGCTAGGTTTCACATCCAGTGATACTGATCACAAGGTTTGCAAGCTGCAAAGGTCCATATATGGACTTAAGCAAGCATCTCGGAGCTGGAACACTCATTTCAATGATGTGATCAAAACGTTTGGTTTCATCAAAAATGAAGAGGAACCATGTGTTTTCAAAAAGATCAGTGGGAGCGCTGTTGTCTTCCTCATATTGTACGTGGATGACATCCTCCTTATTGGGAATGATATTCCCATGTGACAACAGTCAAATTATGGTTGTCCAAGGAATTCTCCATGAAAGACCTAGGTGAAGCATCCTTTATTCTAGGAATTAAGGTCTATAGAGATAGACCGAATAGGATGCTAGGACTTTCACAGAAGATGTACATAGAGAAAGTACTAAAGAGGTTTAGTATGGAAAACTCTAAGAGGGGATTAATACCCTTCAGACATGGTATTCATCTTTCCAAGAAGATGTGCCCTAGCACACCTGAGGAAATAGAATGCATGAGCAAGATCCCTTATGCTTCTGCAATAGGGAGCCTCATGTATGCCATGCTATGTACACGACCTGATATAGCCCATGCTGTGAGTGTCACAAGCAGATATCAGTCAAATCCAGGTGAAGAACACTGGACTTCTGTGAAATGTATCCTTAAGTACTTGAGAAGAACTAAGGATATGATGTTGGTCTTTGGTAACGGAGAACTCCAAGTCCAGGGATACACAGACTTGGATTTCATGTCCGATATAGATGATCGAAAGTCGACACTGGGATCTGTGGAGTCAGCTGTTTGTGATAGCAGATTCCAATGGAAGCAGAATATATGCTGCATCAGAAGCTGCGAAGGAAGCATCAAGAAGTTTGCTGCTAGAGTAATGCCAAGAGCCATTCCTCTAACTGCGCAAACGCCCTTGTGAGGTCTACCACCTCATCCGCGATTACCTCGAAAAGGATTATGTCGAGGTCAAGAGAGTCAACTCCACAGATAATGTGGCAGACCCACTTACAAAGCCATTGGGCCAGCAGAAGATCAAAGCCCACCTTGAGAAGATGGGACTTAGACTTGTAGCCAATTGGCTTTAGGACAAGTGGAAGATTGTTAGATATATGTGCCCTAGAAGCCAGAATTGGCTGACACTTGTAATACACTTCTAGGGGCAAAATTATAATTTTGACTAATATCAATAAAATGGGATTATTTTCTATCACATATGTGTATTTAGTGTCTGTGATACATCCTTTGAGTTAATGGTAATGATAATTCATATTTTCAAGAGTTGAAAATTTAAGACATGAATAATCATTATTAACTCATAAAATGCTCCCGACCATAGGATCATCACGAGGATGGTGATTGATCCGGAAGGTTGGTGTACAATCGCTTCTCTTTAGTAGATGAGTCTTGAGTCTACGGTGTGGAGACATCGGAGCGAGAGTATAGGTACTCGTTAGAGAACGAGGGCACTGAGCGTGACCACCTCGAGTAGTCATTAGGAAGTCTACCTTCTCGTCAATGACTGACTCGATGCTGCAGTAGTGTGTCTGGTTCTTTGACCTGAGGTGCATCGGCAGTTCACCTTGAGGGTGTTATAGTTTGACTACACCATTACTCAGTCTCCTAGCCATATGGAACCCTGAGGTGTATGTTGGCTATAGCATGTTCATTGTAGGAACTGGATTAGCATCAAGATGGAATCTATCTACCTCGGTGGTAGAGGAGCAGCCCTATGATGATCATGAGAATCAAGTCCAGAAGTCCATGGCCATGGCAGAGTGAAATAATAGAAAGAGTTTCTATTTAGATTTTCACATTGGACTTGAATCGAATGATTACATCATATGACAGAGACTAGGGTTTGACGAGTTCACCTTAACCCTAATCTGATCGGGGCTCAAGATAGAAAAACTTAATCACACAGGTAGCTGCACCAAGAGGTTCGCATTCAGCTCTGATGGGTTGCCACCATATACTGCTAGGTGTCACTGGTGGATTTTGGGAGCAATTAGAATGATTTAGATGATCGATCATTCTAGCTGTTCGAATCAGAAGAGTTCTGATCCATCGAAAGAAGTTTCGATGATGTCGATGATAGAGATCATGACATATCCCATTACCATACAGAACTAAACCTAACTGGGTCACATAAACAAGGGTTTGAATCTGGTGATCATCAATTGAACTGATCTAGTTCAATTGATCTGAATGAGATTCAATTAGGTTCAAGGAAATCGTGCTAGCACTCGATTGAACCTAACGTTCTTCTTTTGCTATCATAAATAAGTTGTCCTAATCTGAGCCAAAGGAGTTTGTGCTCAATCAGAGGCCTTCATATGGTCTGACTGGAGGTTGTCCAAGTCAGAAAAGGTTGTCTTATTTTGTAAGACATTACCTACCATTTTTGGTCACCTGCCATTTCTCATTCTTTGACTTTGGTCAAAAGTCTACCTTTGACTGGTCAAATGTTGACCATTGATATATTTTGACTTCTGTCCACATGTCACGCACCTATTGGAGAGCTGGTGGGGGCCTATCTTCCTGCCAGAACCTAGCAAAAAAAGAGGGCACATGCCACCCTTGGCGTGTGCCCAAGCTGGAGGCACCCAGGAGTCCCTGTTGGATAGGGACTCCATCTCCTTTTTGGATTCCAATTAGAGTTCTCCTAAGAACCAACTTTGACTGGTCTTAGGGCCCTCTAAGGAGGAATCCAGGGGACTCTATTCCCACCAATCAGATTTAGATCTGATTTCACAAAGAGTTGTGATTGGTTGGGAAGAAGAGGAGTTGGATCATAGTTAGTCTATAAATAAGACCCTACGCCCAACTCAAAGAGAAATTTGAATTAATTGAGATCTCCATGCCCCAAGGCCTTTTCTCCTCTCCTCCTCCATGCCAAAGCATCTTCTCCCTCTCCTCTCCACGTCCAAAAGAGTTTTGGACCTTGGTTGGTGCAATCTAGACAAGAGAAAGGCGACTGAAAGCTAGAAGGCTGCACTGCTGCAAAGGACGACTGCTGATCTTCGAAAGGAGTTTTAAAGATCCTCCAAATCAGATCCAGATCTAATTTTTAGAGACGTGATAGAGAAGAAGAGGATCTCTAGATCTAGCTTGAGTGGATATCGGTAGAGGCCAGGCACTTGCGTAGCTTGATCCAGAACCTTTCGCTGCTTGTAGGATCATCAACGGGTAATAGGATTACCCACATCAAGGTAAATTAAATCTGATTTAATTTATCTAATTTTATTTTAATTTCTAAAATAATAATAATCAAATCTAAAATATTCCAGATCTAATTAGGATCAAAGAAAAAAATTTTTGAAATATATCTCTTGATCCGATCAGATCTGAACGAACCTAGTCCGAGAAATTAGGATTTTCCTTCAAATCTATCCTTAGATGTATATGGGTGGACCAACCAAAGTTGGATTCATGTACAGTCTATGTGGATTCTAGTATCCACTAAGGAATTAGGATAATTTCTCGAATTGAAGGTAGAGACTACCAAATCGAATAAAATAGTGGGAGAAATCTTTTGATTAAAATCCAAATCTTTAGATTTAATGAATCAATTACTATTAGATTTTGGTTTTCTTTTATGCAGACATGGCCACTTCCCTATCACTCCGATCATTGTTGGTTGGTGGGACCTAACTTCGGTAATTGATACCGAAAGTTGAAGATTGTTCTGGAGCACGAACGGATCATATATGTACTGATGGATCCTGCACTTGAGGAGCCAGCTGCCAATCCACATGGAATAGTCAGAGACACTAATCAGAAGTGGCTCAATGATTGAATCATGGTGCACTGCATTATGCTGGCTACAATGAGCGACAAGTTCAGTAGCAGGTTTGAGATAGCTCAGCCAAATGAAATGCTCCAAATGTTGGAGGATTCTTTTGGCACACGCGATGACGTTGAGAGGCACAAGACTAGTTACACCATCTTCAATGCCAGAATGCGAGATGGAGCCTCTGTCACTGATCATGTACTATATATGATCGAGCTGATAGAGCACTTGAGCAAACTCATCTTTTTCTTGCATGAACAACTTGGAAAAGATGCAATACTGAACTCGCTATCAAAGTCCTATCTCCGTTTTCTTACTCAAAGCCTGAAGTAAACTACCATGGCTTACTGGGGTTACTTCAGAACTTTGAGAAGGATCACCAACTCCATAAAGAGTTAGTGAACTTAGTGGGAGGTTTATCTTTTGGTTCTTGACCCTTTAGAAAAGGAAAGAAGAACAAGAAGAAGAAAACAAAGAAGGTGCAAGTTCAAGCTGGGACATCAGTGTAGGGCCAGACCAGGAAGATCAAGCTCGATAAGAGTCAAGCTAAATACTTCTTTTGCAAGAAGCGAGGGCACTAGAAGAGGAACTATCCTTAGTACATTGCCTCCCTAGACTCGAATAGGCAGAGAAAGAGGCGAGCTATTGCTGGGCAAGGTATTTATATGATAACTCCTTGCAATTTCTCTATTTATGATATTACTGACTGAGTTTGGATATCGGTAGCCCTTACCATATTTATAATTCATTGCAGGGGTTGCAGGTCAGTCAAATATTCGAGCAAGGCAAGAGATTCCTAAATGTTGGAGATGGAAGACCAGTTTTAGTTCTAGTTTTAGGAATTTTGAAACTTGTATTTGAATCTCATACCATTGTTCTTAGTGATTATCATTTCTATCCTAGTTTCTTTTTAAATATCATTTCTATAGGCCTTTTGGCCATGAACAATTATGAAATTTCAATAAAAAAATGAGTTTGTAATGTTATTGTGAATGGTGTTACTGCTTTCTATGGATAATTGAATAATGGTGTATATATGTTATCACAACCTGTTAATGTAGTATATTCTACTGGCAAGCACCCAGATTAGATAGTATATCAAATATCTACTTATGGCATTATAGGCTAGGTCATATAAATAAGAATATGGTAAACAGATTGACTCAAGAGAAAATCCTCAAAGTTAATGATTGTGAATCACTTCCAACCTATGAGTCCTATCTTCTTGGTAAATTGACCAAGTCACCTTTTACTGGAAAAGGTGAGAGAGCCAATGAGCTCTTAGGTCTAGTACATATTGATGTATGTGGACCAATGAGCACAAGTGCTAGAGGTGGATATATCTACTTCATCACTTTCACAGATGATCTATCTAGATATGGATATGTCTATCTGACGAAACATAAGTTGGATTCTTTTGAAATATTCAAACGATTCTGAAGTAAAGTAGAAAAATAAACTGAAAAGATTATTAAAACTCTTCGATCTGACCGAGGAGGAGAATACCTTTCTGGTGAGTTTCTCATATATCTAGGAGAGAATGAAATTCTCTCCCAATGAACTTCTCCTAGAACACCACAGCATAATAGTGTGTCTGAAAGGAGGAATCAGACTTTATTAGACATGGTCTGATTCATGATGGAATTTGCCAGCTTGCCGTTATCCTTCTGGAGATATGCATGCGAATCGGCTTGTTATCTATTAAATAGGATTTCAAGTAAGTCTATAGTTAAAATCCTATATGAGATATGGATAGGACATAAACCAGCACTTTGACACTTTAGGGTTTGGGGGTGCCCAGCTTATGTCAAATGGTTAGTTACAGACAAACTTGGACCTAGGTCTGACAAGTGTACATTCATAGGGTACCCAAAAGAGATCAAAGGATACTATTTCTACCATGATAATGAACAAAAGGTGTTCGTCAGCCTTAGGGCAATCTTTTTGAAAAAGGAGTTCCTTGGTGAAGGAACTATTGCCTCTAAGGTTGAACTTGATGAAGTTCAATAGGTAGAAAGTCTGACACAGAATGTTGAACCTAAATCAGATTTGATCAGATCAGATTCGAAGCCTAGTGAACCTGCACTATTAAGGTGATCTGGTAGAATACCGCGCCATATGAACAGATACTATGGATTCTTGATCAAGGATGGTGATCCCATCGAACTCGATGAGAATGATGAGGACCCGATCACTTATTTGGATGCGACGTAGCGATCCGACTCTAAGAAATAGCTATTAGCCATGAGATTCAAAATGGATTCCATGAAGGTCAATGATGTATGAACATTAGTTGACCCACCTAAAGAGGTTAAACCCATTGGGTGTAAATGGGTCTTCAAAAGGAAGAGGGATGCAGATGAAAAGGTGGAGACCTATAATTTTCATCTGGTTGCCAAAGGATATTGTCAACATTATGGTATTGACTATGATGTTCTCTTCTGTGTCAATACTCAAGTCCATTCGGATCATGCTTGCCATTGCTGCCCATCTGGAGTATGAGATCTGGCAGATGGATGTGAAGACAACTTTTCTAAATGGAGAGTTGACCAAAGAGGTGTATATGATACAACTTGAAGGATTCACATCCATAGATGAGACCAAGGTGTGCAAGCTTTAAAGATCCATTTATGGATTGAAGCAGCCATCTTAGAGTTGGAACATGCATTTTGATAAAGTGATCAAAACATATGACTTCATTAAGATCGGAGAAGAACCGTGCATTTACAAATGGGCCAATGGTCTAGTAGTGGTATTCCTTATTTTGTACGTGGATGACATTCTCCTAATCAGGAATAATATCCCTGCACTACAAGGAATAAAAGTCTGATTGTCATCATAGTTCTCCATGAAGGACTTGGGTGAAGCATCCTACATGCTAGGAATGAAGATCTATAGGGATAGATCTAAAAGGATGCTTGGTATATCTCAGTCCACGTACATAGAAACTATGCTGAAGAGGTTCAGCATGAAGAATTCCAAAAAGGGCTATCTCCCGATAGGCTAAGAAATTTCTCTCTCTAAGAAGGATTGTCCAACAACTCCTGAAGAGAGAGAGCGTATGAGTAGAATCTCATATGCTTTGGTAGTGGGGTCTATTATATATACAATGATATGTACGAGATCAGACATAGCATACTCACTAGGAGTGGTGAGTAGATACCAGTCTGACCCTAAAGAAAATCACTGGAAGGTGGTTCAAACCATCCTTAAGTATTTGAGAAATACTAAAGACCAATGGTTGGTTTATGGTGAGTCAGATCTGAAGCTTGTGGGATTTATAGACTCCAGCTTTCAATCTAACCATGATGATAGTAAAAGTGTCGGGGTATATCTTTACTCTAAATGGTGGAGCCATCTACTAGAAAAGTTTCAAGCAGCATATAGTGGCTGACTCTATTTGCGAAGCAGATGGCAGTCTCAGATATAATAAAAAAAGCTGTGTGGTTGAGGAAGTTCATCACTAAGCTTGGAGTAGCACCCTCCATTGATGGTTCAGTCCTACTCTACAGCGACAGCACTGGCATCATAGCTCAAGAAAAGGAACCAAAGGCACACCAGCGGACAAAGCATATTCTATGCCACTTTCATTTGGTCCATGAAATCATGGATCATACTAACGTCGACCTTCAGAAGATCGACGAAAAAGACAACCTAGCCGACCCCTTCACTAAAGTCCCGACAATCAAGGAGTTTGACAACCATAAGTCGGAGATGCGTATTAGATACTATGTCGAGCGACTTTAGGATAAGTGGGAGTTGTTGAAAATTGTGTCCCAAAGTCAATCATCAGCCTATTAACGGTTGAGCTATTTTATAATTATAATTAATTTATTAATTAATAAAAATATTTTGGCATCTTTTTCATCATAAGTTTGCATCTTTTAATAAACTCCATTGTTGTGATGAAATCCTTAGGACTGTTTAGTTTCGATAAAGAGAGGATTTATCGATTAGTCCTTAAATTTATTCATGACCAAATGATAGATTGTTAATTAGGATAATAGCGTCTATCGAGCATAGATCATTATATGCCATATAGGTTAGTTGTCCTCTTAACCAAGGAGTGTAGAGACATAGGTATGGCATACAGGTGAGATGTATGGGTACATCGTCATTGAATGTGACCAACTCTAGAGCATTCTGCTGTCAAGAATGTCTCTGATGGGATATAAGTATAAGTATCCCTTAGACCTGAGATCACCTCAGTGACTTGCAAGCAACTTACTGTGCTTTTATATTGGACTAATTGAATTTCTAATTCAGCAATGGAAGGCTTTTGGACACAGTCAAGTACTTATGAAGTTAGAGTATGATCAAGATGGAATTGACCACTCTAAGAGTTGGAGAAGAATCTATCACTGTATTTCAATATAGCATAACCTTGGCCAGGGTAATCCATCAGGTGGATTTCATATTTTAAAATACAATGTGGACAATCTGATTAGAGTTAACAGTTGAACACTGAGGTGTCCTATGAGCATTATGGTCAAGGGGATGAATTATATGAAAACTATATCCGCATGAGTTCTAAGGATGGTGTTCTACGCCTTCGACCTATCCAACCATTGGGTATCATTGCTAGATGATCATTTCAATCAGTACAAAAATTTGATTCTATGCTATTGACTTAGGTTCAGACCTATGAGATCACACACATTAGAGCTTACGATCTGATCGGATGGTTGATCAATGATTAAGAATCATTCTAGGGTTAAACAATCAATACGATTGGTGTTTAATCGAGTGCAAGTATTGCAGGAGGATCGATTAACAATTAAATTTTTAATTGGCTTAATTTGATTAAATAAATTGGGTAAGATTAAGTCTAATTAAATATGATTTAATTAGATTTGGTTTGGACTTGATTGGATCAAGTCCAATTGGTTTATTGGATAAGCCAAGTGCAAGGAAGAACTAATCCTAGTCTAACTAGGACTCGGATTAACCCAATTTTCTAATTTGATTAGAAAAAAAAATTAAAATTAAATTAAATTAAATTTAATTTAATTAAGTTCTTAAATGGGTTAGGGCTTTATTTAATTGGGTTGGTTTAATCTTGATTTTATTTGGTTAAAAGATCTTGTTTGACCAAGTTAAAACAGGAGTCCTAGTGTGACTAGGACTCCCTATCACTTGTGCCACATAATCCTCATGCCCCATGCCCTTTTTGTTTTTTTTCTTACATAAAAATTATCCACTCCCATGGCTTCTCACACCCTCTTTCTCTCTTCCTTTTCTCATAAGGCAATTTGTTGAAAGACCAAGTCAAAAGAGGAGTTAGTTTTGCTTAGGATTCTATGAGATAGAATCCTTGTTGACCAAACACCTTCCCTTAAGTGTCGGCCCCTCTTTTAATTAATTCTTCTCTTATTCTATGAAAATAATCTCCTTCTTCATGCACCCTCCCTTGCTAGTCTATGCCAATAATTGTGGAGGAGGCGCCCAACCTAACAACTTCCCATGTTTGGATATTCCTAGTCTAGAATTTTGATCTAAATTGGACTCTTCTTTTTCTCTATTTATTGGATGAATTTTGTTCTAATTTTTTTATGAAATATAGAGATTTGGGAGAGGTTTAGGGTGTGAAAAGGTTAGAGGAAGAGGGTCCTTGGGCATGGGGGTTCCATAGGCACCAAACTTGGTGTCTAGGAGAGAGAAAAGAGAAGAAGAAGAGGGTCTTCTTCTAGGGCTGTTTTATTTTTAATCTCTCCTCATTTTTTTTGAGTTTTTCTTATGAGAGTCTCTGATCAGTAAACTCTCATCTTCTTTCTCATATTTTGAAGAATTCAAATTTTGAAGAAGAAAGTATCGGATCCACCGTCGAAAAAGGATCAGCACAGTACTAGCATGCTGTACTGATTTCCTGTATTGAACTTCAAATCAGAGATCATAGGCTCATGTGGACGACTCCTAGAGGCCAGATGCATGTGCAGCTTGTGACTTCATCCTTAAGCCTAGATCAGCAAGTTAGAACGTCTAACTTGCTCAGATAATAGATCTGACCTATTAACTTTTACATGCATTTGATGTAGTGTAGATCTAGGTTGATTTGATCAATTTTTTTCTTTCTTAATTGATTTTAATTTTTGATTTAATATCATGCCTTGATCATGTAATAGATCTGAGATCTAGGTGTTTATATTTTTTTTAAATAAATATTTAATTTATTTAATTCTTTCGCTGTAAGATCTTGAAATTTTTTTCAAGATTTACCTATAAAATTCTAGATCTGGTTCCTTCAGAACTTCATCAAGTTCAATCTTAGAGGCAACAGTTTCTTCACCAAGGAACTCCTTTTCCAAAAAGGTTGCCCTAAGGCTGACGAACATCTTTTGTTTATCAGTATGGTAGAAATAGTATCCTTTGGTCTCTTTTGGGTACCCTATGAATGTACACTTGTCAGACCTAGGTCCAAGTTTGTCTGTAACTAATCGTTTGATATAAGCCAGGCACCCCCAAATTCTAAGGTATGAAAGTGTTGGTTTATGCCCTGTCCATATCTCATATAAGATTTTAACTATAGACTTATTTGAAATCCTATTTAATAGATAACAAGCCGATTCGAGTGCATATTCCCAGAAGGATATCGACAAGCTGAAAAATTCCATCATGGATTGGACTATGTCTAACAAAGTTCGATTCCTCCTTTTAGACACACCATTACTATGGTATTTCAAGAGGAGTCTATTGAGAGAGAATTTTATTCTCTCCTAAATATGTGAGAAACTCACCAGAAAGGCATTCTCCTCCTCGGTCAGACCCAAGAGTTTTACTACTCTTTTCAGTTTATTTTTCTACTTCACTTTGGAATCGTTTGAACATTTCAAAAGAATCCGACTTATGTTTCATCAGATAGACATATCCATATCTGGATAGATCATCTGTGAAAGTATGAAGTAGACATATCTTCCTCTAGCACTTGTACTCATTGGTCCGCATACATCAGTATGTACTAGACCAAAAAGCTCATTGGCTCTCTTATCTTTTTCAGTAAAAGATGACTTAGTCATTTTACCAAGAAGATAGGACTCACAGATTGAAAGTGATTCACAATCATTGACTTCGAGGACTTCCTCTTGAGTCAACTTGTTTATCCTATTCTTGTTTATATGACCTAGCCTATAGTGCCATAAGTAGATATCTGATACACTATCTAATCAAGGGTGCTTGCCAGTAGAATAGACTACATTAACATGTTATGATAACATATATATATCATTGTTCAATTATCCATAGAAAGCAGTAACATCATTCACAATGACATTACAAACTCATTTCTTTATTGAAATTTTATAATTGTTCATGGCTAAAAGGCCTATAGAAATGATATTTAAAAAGAAACTAGGATAGAAATGACAATCACTAAGAATAATGGTATGAGATTCAAATACAAGTTTCAAAATTCCTAAAGCTAGAATTAGAACTGATCTTCCATCTTCAACGTTTAGGAATCTCTCAACTTGCTCAAATCTTCAACTGACCTGCAACCCCTGCAACAAATTGGAAATATAGTAAGGGCTATCGGTATCCAATACCCAGTTAGTAATATCACAAATAGAGAAATTGCAAGGAGTTATCATATAAATACCTTGTCCAGCAATAGCATGCTTCTTTTTCTTCCTGTTCGGATCTAGGAAGGTAATGTACTAAGGATAGATCCTCTTCCAATGCCCCCGCTTCTTGCAAAAGAAGGATTTAGCTTGACTCTTATCAGGCTTGATCTTCCTAGTCTGGCCCTACACTAATGTCCCAGCCTGAACTTGCATCTTCTTTATTTTCTTCTTCTTGTTCTTCTTTCCTTTTCTAAAGGGTCGAGAACCAGAAGACAAACCTCTCACTAAATTCACCGACTCTTTATGGAGCTGGTGATCCTTCTCAAAGTTCTAAAGTAATCCCATTAAGCCATGGTAGTTTACTTTAGGTTTTGTCATTCTGTAATGAGTAGGGAAAGGGAGATAGGAATTTGGTAGTGAGTTCAGTATTGCATCTTTCCTAAGTTGTTCATGCAAGAGTTTGCTCAAGCGCTCTATCAGCTCGATCATATACAGTACATGATTAGTGATAGGAGCTCCATCTTGTATTCTAGCATTGAAGATGATGCCACTAGTCTTGTGCCTCTCAACATCATCGAGTGTGCCAAAAGAATCCTCCAACACTTAGAGAATTTTATTTGGCTAAGCTATCTCAAACCTATGACTGAACTCATCGCTCATCGTAGCCAGCATAATGTAGCGCACCATGATTCGATCACTAAGCCACTTCTGATAAGTGTCTCTGACTATTCCATGTGCATTAGTAGTTGGCTCCTTAGATGTAGGATCCATCAGCACATATAGGATCCGTTCATGCTTCAGAATAATTTTCAACTTTTGGTACCAGCTATCGAAGTTGGGTTCCTCCACTTATCATTGTCTAGTAATGATCGGAGCGATAGGAAAGTGGCCATGTCTGCACAAAGAAAAATCAAAACCTAATTAGTAATTGATTCATTAAATCTAAAGATTTGGACTTCAATTAAAAGGTTTCTCCCACTATTTTATTCGAATTGATAGCCTCTACCTTCAATTCGAGGAATTATCCTAATTCCTTAGTGGGTATTAGAATCCACATAGACTGTACACGAGCCCAACTTTGGTTGACCCACCCATGTACATCTAAGCATAGGTTCATAACCAATTATTTCTTCAAATAATTTTTAGTAATTAAATTTTGCCCCAAGCCCTGATCAGTTGGCTTGGGCCTTCTCAAAAAAGAGTCCAGTTAGGTCCAACCATTAATATGATCATACTTGGCCCATCCAACCAATGAATTATCAGGCCCAACATTGGTTGGTCCGCCTGACCACCATTTAAAAAGATGTATCCAAGAGATCATATAATGAATGATAATTCCATCAATCGATAAGCACCAGGCCTTTGGGCCTCCAATGATTATCCAACTGATGGATTCATTATCATCCACTTTAATGGGAGGCTATGATCTAGTTATCATATAACTATTTCATTTTAGGGACCTAATGATTTTAGAGGATTTAATTTATAGAAGTGAGTAGATCAGATTAACCAGCTTGTCATGATCCTCCCACTAACTTCTTCAAGTCAGCTTAAGGGAGATTATTAATAGGTTGGTCTAGGAGCACCTCAATCAGTCAAACTGATTTACCTAGTTGACATCGGTTAGCTTGAATAGTTAAGTGATCTGATCAAAACATAATCTTACCAAGAGGCTAGATAAGTTTGATCAGTGGAAGGGGCTGTCAGGCTTGCCTTAGACACCTTCAAAAATGGCCAGGTAAGCGAGCTGCCAATTAAAAACCACTGCTCTGATTTACCTTACACACCAACTGATTTAATTAGTTTCAATTAGATCAACCTAACAGTTCATGCTAGACCACGTAGCTAAGAATCAAGTCCATCTTTGGTCTTGTTAAAGACATGGACTTGACCAACTACAACTTTTGTATTTGATCTAGAGAATCCTTGACCTAATCTAAGACAATAATTGATTAGATTTAGTCAATTCTCTAATTAAGTTTATTCTTTAATCTAACCCTAGGTCTAACCTAATTAATGGACTTAATCCTCACTAACCCATTAACCTAATGTGTTATGATTTGTGTCATAGGATTTTCAATTTACAATCCTAGAACCTAATCAAACAACTTCTTAATTCTTAATTAAGTTTTGGGCTGAGAGTTAAGGTTTGGCTTTCCAAAAATAGTTTTTATATTTATAAAATATTTTTACAACATGGTTCTATCAACCAAGTTACATGTTTTATTCATAATCAATATGCAAGTAATATAAATATGAATCTACTTTAGATCTAATCTAAACAGGTTCATGTAATTAAAATAGTTTTAATAATAATCAATCATAAATCTTTTTAAATCAAATCTAACATAGTTATGAAGATTAAAACTATATTAAAATATTTTTAATCATATCATAAAATTTTTTAGATCTAATTTAAAATTTTATGATCAATATTTTAGATCAGTACGTACTAGGACAACCTATTCACTGTATGGGATAAACCTTATAGTAGGACAACATTATGGCACTCCGTGCAATCTATAATATTTTATTTTTAGATCTAAAATTATTTTAAATCTATTAAATTATAAATAAAATTAGATCAAATCTAACAAATTTATGATTAGAATCAGATCATCACGAACTAGGACAATCTATTCACTGTAAGGGCTAAACCTTACAGCAGAACAACCTTATGGTAGTTCGTGAGATCTAAATTTTTTAACTTTAAATTTTATAATTAGATTATAAATTAAATTTAATTTAAAAAATAATCTAAACATGCACGAAAATCATGTAATGACAACCTGGCTCTGACACAAATTGAAGAGAATAGATCTAGGGTTTTACAAGTAGATCTTGAAAACTTTTTCAAGATCTTATAGCGATAGACTTAAATAAATTAAATATTTATTTAAATAAATATGTAAATATCTAGATCTCAAATCTATTATATGATCAAGTTATGATATTAAATAAAAAATTAAAATCAAATAAAAAAATAAAAGATTGATCAAATCAACCTAGATCTACACTACATCAAATACAGGTATGAAGTTAATAGATCAAATCTATTACCTGAGCTGTTCGACTTGTAGGAGTCATCTACACGAGCCTACGATCTCTGATCTAAAGTCTGATGCGGAAAATCAGCATAGCATGCTAGTACTATGCTGAACCTTTTTCGATGATCGATTTGATGCTCCCTTCTTTAAAATTTGCACTCTCCAAAACATGAGGAGGAAGATGAGAGTTTACTGATTTGAGACTCTCTTAGAAAAAACTCAAAAGAAGGAGGAGAGATTGAAAATAAAATAGCCCTAGAAGAAGATCCTTTTTTTCTTCTTCTCTTTTCTCTCACCTAGACACCTTGTTTGGTGCCTATGGAACCCCCATGCCCAAGGATCCTCTTCCTTTGATTTTTGTACATCCCAAACCTCTCCTAAAGCTCTATATTTTATAAAAAAATTAAAATAAAATTTATCCAATAAATAGAGAGAAAGAAGAGTCCAAGTTAGATCAAAATCCTAGACTAGGAATATCCAAACATGAAAAGTTATTGGGGTGCCCAACCCTTGGGCACCTCCTCCAAAATTATTGGCATGGACCACCAAGGGAGAGTGCACAAAAAAAGAATATTATTTTTCTAGAATAAGAGAAAAATTAATTAAAAACTGGGGCAGCACTCAAGGAAAGGTGTTTTGGTTAATAAGGATTTTATCTCATAAAATCCTAAGCAAAACTAACTCCTCTTTTGACTTGGTCTTCCAACAAATTGCCTTATGAGAAAAGGAGGAGATAAGGAGGGCATGAGAAGCCATGGGAGTGGAGAATTTTTACATAAGAAATAAAACAAAAAGGAAATGGGGCATGAGGATTAAGTGGTGCAAGTGATAGGGAGTCCTAATCACACTAGGACTCCTATTTTGACTTGGTCAAACAAGATCTTTTAACCAAATAAAATCAAGATTAAACCAACCCAATTAAATAAGGACCTAACCCATTTAAGAACTTAATTAAATCATATTAAATTTAATTTAATTTTAATTTATTTTCTAATCTAATTATAAAATTGGGTTAATCCGAGTCCTGGTTAGACTAGGACTAGTTTTTTCTTGAACTTGGCTTATCCAATAAACCAATTGAACTTGATCCAATCAAGCCCAAACTAAATCTAATTAAATCATATTTAATTAAACTTAATCTCAATCAATTGGATTAATTAAATTAAGCTAATTAGTAATTTAATTGCTAATCAATCCTTCTATAATAATTGCACTAGGTTAAACACCAATCGTATTGATTGTTTAACCCTAGAACGATTCTTAATCGTTGATCAACCATCCGATCCGATCGTAAGCTCTAATATGTGTGATCTCATAGGTCCGAACCTAAGTTGATAGTATAGAAATAAATTTTTATACTAATCAAAGTGATCATCTAGCAACTATACCCGATGGTCGGATAGGTCAAAGGTATAGAACACCATCCTTAGAACCCATGCGGATATAGTTTTCATATAATTCATCCCCTTGACCACAATGCTCGTAGGATACCTCAGAGTTCAACTATCAACTCTAATCAGGTTGTTCATATTGTATTTTAAAATATCAAATCTATCTGATGGATTATCCTGGCCAAGATTTTGCTATATTGAAATACACTGATACATTCTTCTCCAACTCTTGGAGTGGTCAATTCCATCTTGTTCACACTCCAACTTTGCAAGTACTTGACTGTGCCCACAAGCCTTCCATTGCTAAATTAGAAATTCAATTAGTCGGGTACCAAAGCATAATGAGTTGCTTGTAAGTCATTGAGGTGATCTCAGGTCTATGGAATATTTATACCATTATCCCATCAGAGACATTCTCGACAGCAGAACGCTCTAAAGTTGGTCATGTTCAATGATGATGTATCCATACATCTCATCTGTATGCCATACCAGTATCTCCATACTCCTAGGTTAAGAGGACAACCAACCTATATGGCATATAGTGACTTATACTCGATAGACGCTGTTATCCTAATTAACAGCCTATCATTTAGTCATGAATAAATTTAAAGACTAATCGATAAATCCTCTCTTTATCAAAACTAGACAGTCCTAAGGACTTGATCACAATAATGAAGTTCATTAGAAGATGTAAATTTATGATGAAAAAAATACCAAAATATTTTTATTAATTAATAAATTAATTATAATTATAAAATAGTACAACCATCAACAGACTAATAATTAGCTTTGGGATAGAATTCCAAACAACTCCCACTTATCCTAAAGCCACTCGGCATAGTATCTAATACCCATCTTCGACTTATGGTTGTCGAACTCCTTGATTGCTCGGGCTTTAGTGAAGGGGTCGGCTAGATTCTCCTTTCCATCGATCTTCTAAAGGTCGATGTCACATGATCTATGATTTCACGAACTAAATGAAAGTGGCGAAGAATGTACTTTGTCCATTGGTGTGCCTTCGGTTTCTTTGCTTGAGCTATGGCACCAGTGCTGTCGCAGTAGAGTAGAACTAGACCATCGATGGAGGGTGCTACTACGAGCTCAGTGATAAACTTCCTCAGCCACACAGCTCTCTTTGCTACATCTGATGCTGCCATGTATCTGCTTCATAAACAAAGTCAGCTACTGTATGTTGCTTGAAACTTTTTCAGTAGATGACTTCACCATTTAGAGTAAAGATATATCCCAACATACTTTTACTATCATCATGGTTAGATTGAAAGCTAGAGTCTGTAAACCCCACAGCTTTAGATCTGACTTACCATAAATCAACCATTGGTTCTTAGTATTTCTCAAATACTTAAGGATGATTTTAACCACCTTCTAGTGATTTTCTCCAGGATTAGACTGGTATCTACTCACCACTCTTAGTGAGTATGCCACGTCTGATCTCGTACATGTCATTGCATACATAATAGATCCCACTATCGAAGCATATAAAATTTTACTCATTTGTTCTCTCTCTTCATGAGTTTTTGGACAATCCTTCTTAGAGAAAGAAATTTCTTGGCCTATCGGAAGATAGCCCTTTTTGGAATTCTCGATGCTGAATCTCTTCAGCACAGTTTTTATATATGTGAATTGGGATATACCAAGCATCCTTTTAGATCTATTCCTATAGATCTTCATCCCTCGGATGTAGGATGCTTCACCCAAGTCCTTTATGGAAAACTATGATGACAACCAGACTTTTATTCCTTGTAGTGCGGAGATATCATTCTCGATTAAGAGAATGTCATCCACGTACAAAATAAGGAATACTACTGCTGGACCATTTACCCATTTGTAAATGCAGGGTTCTTCTCCATTCTTAATGAAGCTATACATTTTGATCACTTTATCAAAATGCATGTTCCAACTCCGAGATGCCTGCTTCAATTCATAAATGGATCTCTAAAGCTTGCACACCTTAGACTCATCTGTAGATGTGAACCCTTCAGGTTGTATCATATACATATCTTCGATTAGCTCTTCATTTAGAAAAGCTGTCTTCACATCCATCTATCATATCTCATAGTCCAAATGGGCAGCAATAGCAAGTACGATCCAAATGGACTTGAGCATTACCATAGGAGAGAACGTCTCATCATAGTCAATACCATAACATTGATGATACCCCTTGGCAACCAGATGGGCCTTATAGGTCTCCACATTTCCATCTGCATCCCTCTTTCTTTTGAAGACCCATGTACACCCAATGGGTTTAACCCTTTTAGGTGGGTCAACTAATGTCCATACATCATTGACCTTCATGGAATCCATTTCGGATCTCATGGCTTCTAATCATTTCTCAGAGTCAGATCTCTGCATCACATCCATATAAGTGATCAGGTCCTTATCATTCTCATCGAGTTCGATGGGATCACCATCCTAGATCAAGAATCTATAGTATTTGTTCGGATGGTGCAGTACTCTATTGGATCACCTTAATGGTGCGGGTTCACTAGGCTTCGGATCTGATCTGATCAAATTTGATTTAAGTTCTATATTTCATGTCGGACTTTCTATCTATTGAACATCATCAAGTTCAATCTTAGAGACAACAGTTCCTTCACCAAGGAAGTCCTTTTCTACAAAGGTTGCCCTAAGGCTGACGAACATCTTTTACTCATCAGCATGATAGAAATAGTATCCTTCGATCTCTTTTGGGTACCCTATGAATGTACACTTATCAGACCAAGGTCCAAGTTTGTCTGTAGCTAACCATTTGGCATAAGCTTAGCACCCCCAAACCCTAAGATGTGAAAGTGCTGGTTTACGCTTGTCCATATCTCATATGGGGTTTTAACTACAGACTTACTTGGAATCCTATTTAATAGATAATAAGCTAATTTGAGTGCATATCCCTAGAAGGATATCGGCAAGCTGGCAAAACCCATCATAGATTAGACCATATCTAACAAAGTCTGATTTCTTCTTTCGAACAAACCAATATGCTGTGGTGTTCCAGGAGGAGTCCATTGGGAGAGAATTTTATTCTCTTCTAGATATGTGAGAAAGTCACTAGAAAGGTATTCTCCTCGATCAGATCGAAGAGTTTTAATACTCTTTGTAGTTTGTTTTTTAACTTTACTTCGGAATCGTTTGAACATTTCAAAAGAATCCAACTTATGTTTCATTAGATAGACATATCCATATCTGGATAGATCATTTGTGAAAGTGATGAAGTAGACATATCCACCTCTAGCACTTGTGCTCATTGGTCTACATACATCAGTATGTACTAGACCTAAGAGCTTATTAGCTCTCTCACCTTTTTCAGTAAAAGATGACTTAGTCATTTTATCAAGAAAACAGGACTTATAGGTTGGAAGTGATTCATAATCATTGACTTCAAGGATTTCCTCTTGAGTCAACCTGTTTATCCTCTTCTTGTTTATTTGACCTAGCCTACAGTGCCATAAGTTGATATCTGATACACTATCTAATCTAGGGTGCTTGCAAGTAGAATAGACTATATTAATAGGTTATGATAACATATATACACCATTGTTCAATTATCCATAGAAAGAAGTAACACCATTCACAATGATATTATAAACTTATTTTTTTATTAAAATTTTATAATTGTTCATGGCCAAAAGGCCTACAGAAATGATATTTAAAATAAAACTAGGATAGAAATTACAATCACTAAGAACAACGATATGAGATTCAAATATAAGTTTCAAAATTTCTAAAGCTAGAACTGAAACTGGTCTTCCATCTCCAATGTTTAGGAATCTCTCACCTTGCTCGAATCTTCCACTAACCTGCAACCTCTGCAACGAATTGCAAATATGGTAAGGGCTACCAGTATCCAATATCCAGTCAGTAATATCATAAATAGATAAATTGCAAAGAGTTATCATATAAATACTTTGACAAGCAATGGCTTACTTCTTTCTCTGCCTGTTTGGATCCAGTGAAGTAATGTTCTAAGGATAATTCCCCTTCCAGTGCCTCCGCTTCTTGTAAAAGAAGCATTCAGCTTGACTGTTATCGGACTTGATCTTCTTGATCTGGCCCTGCACTGATGTCCCAGCTTGAACTTGCACCTTCTTTGTTTTCTTCTTCTTGTTCTTCTTTTCTTTCCTAAAGGGTCAAGAACTAGAAGACTAACCTCCCACTAAGTTCACTGACTCTTTATGGAGCTGGTGATCCTTCTCAAAGTTCTGAAGTAACCCTAGTAAGCCATGGTAGTTTACTTCAGGCTTTGTCATTCTATAATGAGTAAGGAAAGGGAGATAGGACTTTGGCACCGAGTTCAGTATTGCATCTTTTCCAAGTTGTTCATATAAAGAAAAGTCGAGTTTGCTCAAGCACTCTATCAGCTCGATCATATACAGTACATGATCAGTGATAGAGGCTCCATCCCGCATTCTGGCATTAAAATGGCACAACTAGTCTTATGCCTCTCAACATCATCGGGTGTACCAAAAGAATCATCCAACACTTGGAGCATTTTATTTGGCAGAGCTATCCCAAACCTGCAACTAAACTCATTGCTCATTGCAGCCAGCATAATGTAGCACACCATGGTTTGATTAGTGAGCCACTTCTGATAAGTGTTTTTGACTGTTTTATATGCATTGGCAGCTGGCACCTTAGGTGCAGGATCCGTCAACACATATAGGATCTATTTATGCTCCAGAACAATCTCCAACTTTTGGTACTAGCTACCTAAGTTGGGTCCCACCAACTTATCATTGTCCAATAATGATTAGAGCGATAGAAAAATGGCTATGTCTGCACAAAGGAAAATCAAAACCTAATTAATAATTGATTCATTAAACCTAAAGATTTGGACTTTAATAAAAAAAATTCTTCTACTATTTTATTCTAATTGGTAGCCTCTACCTCTAATTCGAGGAATTACCCTAATTCCTTAGTGGGTGCTAGAATCCACATAGACTGTACATGAGCCCAACTTTGGTTGGCCCATCCATGTACATCTAAGGATAGGTTCATATCCAATTATTTCTTTAAATAATTTTCAGTAATTAAATTTTGTTCTAGGCCCTGATCAGTTGGCTTTGGCCTTCTCAGAAAAGGATCCAGTTAGGTCCAATCATTAACATGACCATACCAAAAGGATTATGCCCTCAAGCCAATTTATTTTTGGGATGTTCTTTGTCTTCCAGACTCATGTAATGACATTTTTAATAAATAAAGGCAATTATTTTATCATATGCAGTATCTTATTATTATGATGAACCCTATAAATTAGGACTATGATTTTAGGATTATGATGAGATCATACTAGTGAGACCTAAAATCTTAAAATCCTAAAATCCTAATTTAAATATTCCTAGTCGATGAGACATTGAGTTAGGGATCAATATTTTTCGATAAGACTAGCACATTCTTTGTATGCTTAATTAAAAGGGTGATTGATCTCACAATAATCTGTGTATGATACTAATACAAGAATATGGGTGCTCATTAGAGAATGAGTTCACTGAATTGATCCAAATTGAGAATATCTAATGGAGTCTTATCTACATGTCAATAGATGGTTCTCATAGTGGAATTTGTGCATGTAATCCTTTGACCTGAAACTATCATAGAATCTTATATATATAAATCCATATTTTGGTTCAATACTCATTCATGACTCAGTTATGTATGGGATGATCTGGATATGGTAGATTATATATATGAAGGTTGTGAGTAGGTTAACATGGAATCGATCTTTCCTGGTAAGAGGAAATAGCATCCTACCTGCTTCAAACAAATAATGATTCAAGAAGACTTTGATCAAAGCATGATGAAAATTAGAAATGGTTTCTAATGTTTCATTAAATGAATCATTATCATAAGATTGAAAGAGAAATGAATATGATATTGGGGTTGACATATTTCCATACCCAGAGTCATATTCAGGATGCAGGGAAGATCGAAGGATCTAGTTGCATGGTAAATTTCACTGAAGGATATGTTTGGTATTTCCATCAAAATTTCACATCTTTCGGGTAGTCATGATACGTTGCTAGACGTCAATCATGTCTTGTGAGTTCGATCAAGTTAAAATTTTAATTTGATCATTAAATTAGAAAGTGTTCTAATTTAAGTCAAATTGGGTTGGCTAGTTTTGACCTAAATCGGTTTGGTTGAGTTCTAACCAGATTAGGTCAAATCACACCCAAACTCACTACTGGTTAGATGTGGAACCCAATGGGTCACACACAAAGAGAATTGATTAAGGGTCTAATTAGATTAGACCATGTTTGCAAGATGAATATGCTAGCACATATAGCAAACCCTAGCACCAGGATTCGAATTGGATTCGAATCAGCTTCCGATTTGGGCTAATTTAGATCCGATTTGAGCCAAATAGGATTTGGTCTTGAGTTGGATTAATCTAGATTGATTGGGCTTCAGATTGGGTGCCTCATATCTGCATCCCACATGCCAGAGAGTCTCTCTCTTATGCGTGGGAAGTATTTCATGCGCAAAGGACACTTTGGCGCATGGAATAAGATAACGCCTACCTTCTTTGACTTTTCCCATATATTATGTCACATGTAATTTTTTTTTAATTAGTGTGGACATCAGATATGGAGCATAGAAGAGTCCTTCTACAGATAAAAGACTTCTTTTTCTTTTAAATTTTTTTGCCCATGTTGTTTTGTCGCCCAAGATACCTTGCCGCTCAAGAGCCCATGCCGCCTACTCCTCCTTGACGTCTCTTGGACCAAGTCAAAAGCTCTTGGGACTTTGACTATTCAAAGTTTATCTTCCATGCCTTCTCGCTGAATGGGCATCCCTTTTTAGAGCCATTGGATGGCCTTTGTTTCATGATCTAATGGATGAAAAGGGTGGCGCCAAGGATGAAGCATCGCGACTCTTCATAAAAAATACGTAGAATTAGTCCGAAGAGTCTTTCTACTTTAAGGCACCTCTTGGACTAAGTCTATATCTCATTTTTTCTAATAAGGCATGAGATTGGCTGATGGGGCATGAGAAATGGAAAAGGAAAGGGATGTGAGATTTTTGTTGGCATCCTTACGTACATTATAAATAAGGGTGTGCATCAAGAGTCCGATGATGTGAACATTATCTTTTCTTTCTTACAAGAGTTTCTTTTTATCCAATTTTCTTTCTTTCTTTCTCTTGTCTAGACCTTATCTTTATAAGGACAAGAAGTCATCTTAAGACTAAGAGATTAGGAAGGAAAATTAAGAAGACAAAAGAAAAAGAAAGATAGATAAGGAAAGGCAAGGAAGGTGACATAAAGGCTTAAGAAGGTCTTGCCCATTTAATTAAAGTTCTTATTACAAGAATTTTAATTATATAAATCAGAGGTGCTGGTGTCTTGATCAAGTCTCTGTGTGGATCAACGTTGGAGGGTGAACACGTGGGCACCTGGTGGAACCCCTGACAGACTACTACCGACAATCAGGGTTAATTTAGGGTTTAGCGATAAGAGGTATGTTCTAATACTTTCTTTTATATTACAATTGCATGTTATATGATTTAATTGCTAATAAGGTGGTCCTAGGGTTTTGGGTTTGGTTTGTTTTGATTTCATATTTTGCTTTGAAATCCATGCTTCCATCATGTACACCAAACCTATCGTGGTATCAGAGCAAGCCTCATTAGGTTAAATCATATAATGCTTTGCTTATAGTATAATGGCATGAATGAAAAATATGATATAATATTTTAGCATGTTTTTATTTATATGATGAGATCATATTCTTTTACTTATCATAATGAGATTATGTTGTATATATTATTCTGTAAAGGTTGCCCTGATATAGTGGAAAGAATTCACTATATAATGATGGTTGTCCTACAATAATTATGCATGTTAACAGATACATATATTTTATTGATGCTATTAGATATTTAGTTTGATTTAAATCGGTATGTATATCAAGACCATTTAAATCCCTCTATAAAAAAAAAATTATATCTAAGTTGTAGTGTAATTAATCTATAGCTGAATCAATTAGGATGTCTAATTGATCAATCGGTGTCTAGGAAAAT
>QRFJ01002049.1:0-67404 GCA_006176705.1 Cocos nucifera | reverse complement strand
TTAAACTATTTCAAAATGAGATAGAGAAGCAAATTTGAAAGAGTATTAAAACTCTTCGATCTGACCGAGGGTATGAGTATCTTTCTAATGAGTTTCTGACATATCTAGGAGAAAATGGAATTTTCTTCTAATAGATCCCTCCTGGAACACCACAACATAATGGTGTGTCTGAAGGAAGGAATCGAACCCTGTTGGACATGGTTCGATCCATGATGGAGTTTGCTGCTTTGCCGATCTTCTTATGGGGATATGTGCTTGAGTCAGCTTGTTACATTCTAAATATGATTCTGAGTAAATCTGTTAATAAAACATCATATGAGATATGAGCAGGGCATAAGCCAGTGCTCTCACACCTTAGGGTTTAGGGGTGTCTGGCTTATGTCAAACGTTTAATGACAGACAAGCTTGGACCTAGGTCTGATAAGTGTAGTTTTATAGGTTACCCAAAAAAATCAAAAGGTATTACTTTTATCTTGTTGATGAGCAAAAAATGCTTGTCAGCCTTAAGACAGTCTTTTTAGAAAAGAAGTTCCTTGGTGAAGGAACTAATGCTTCTAAGGTCAAACTTGATGAAGTTTGGTAGGTGGAAGAACATACACAAGTTATTGAACCTAAGATGGATCTGATTAGATCAGAACCAGAACCCATTGTAGATGCATCCTTAAGATGATCTAATAGAGTACCATGTCAACTGGATAGACACTACGGTTTCTTGGTCCGGGATGGGGATCCTATCGAACTCGATGAGAATGATGAGGATCCGATCACCTACATGGATGCAATATAGAGATCTAACTCTAAGAAATGGCTTGAGGCCATGAAATCCAAAATGAAGTCCATGAAAGTCAATGATGTATGGACATTGGTTGACCCACCTAAGGGAGTAAAATCTATATGGTGTAAGTTGATCTTCAAAAGAAAAAGGAGCGCAGATGGAAAGGTGGAGACCTATAAAGTCTGTTTGGGTGCCAAGGGATATCATCAACATTATGGTATTAACTATGATGAGACATTCTCTCCTTTGGCAATGCTCAAATTCATTCAAATTATGTTTGCCATTGCTGCCCATTTGGACTATGAAATCTGGTAGATCGATATAAAAATTGGCTTTGCTAAATGGAGAGTTAGATGAAGAGGTGTATATGATACAGCTTGAAGGATTCACATCCGTAGATGAGTCTAAGATGTGTAGGCTTCAGAGATCCACTTATGGACTAAAATAGGGATCTCGAAGCTAGAACATATGATTTGATAAAACAATCAAAACGTATGGCTTCGTTAAGAATAAAGAGGAGCCCTACATATACAAGTGAGCTAATGGTCTAGCAATAGTTTTTCTAGTATTGTATGTAGATGACAATCTCTTAATCGAAAATGATGTTCCTATATTATAAGGAATAAAGATCTAGCTGTCATCATAGTTTTCTATGAAAGATCTGGAAGAAGCTTCCTACTATTAGGAAATGTTTTCCAAAACCAATCGTCAATCTGTTGAAGGTTGAGCTACATTGTATATGTAATTAATTCATTAATAAATAAAATATATTTTTGATATTTTTCATCATAAAGTATTCATCTTCTAATGAACTCCATTATTGTGATGAAGTCCTTAGGATAATATAGCTTTGATAAAGAGAGGATTTATCGATTAGTCCTTAAATCTATTCACAACCAAATGATAAGCTGTTAATTAGGACAACAATATCTATCGAGCATAGGTCATTATATGCCATATGGGTTGATTGTTCTCTTAACCAAGAAATATGGAGACACTGATATGGCATACAGGTAAGATGTATGGGTACATAATCATTGAATGTGACTAACTCCAGAGCATTCTACTATCGAGAATGTCTCTGATGGAATTTACGTATAAGTGTCCCTTAGACCTGAGATTGTCTTAGTGACTTGCAAACAACTCACTATGCTTTAGAACTGGACTAACTAAATTTCTAATTCAGTAACAAAAGACTTCTGGACACAGTCAAGTATTTACGAAGTTAGAGTATGATCAAGATGAAATTAACCACTCCAAGAGTTGGAGAAGAATGTATCACTGTATTTCAATATAGCAAAACCTTGGCCAGGATAATCCATCAAATGAATTTGATATTTTGAAATAAAATGTGGACAACCTGATCAGAGTT
The DNA here is from genome assembly GCA_006176705.1 of Cocos nucifera. Classification (NCBI taxonomy): domain Eukaryota; kingdom Viridiplantae; phylum Streptophyta; class Magnoliopsida; order Arecales; family Arecaceae; genus Cocos; species Cocos nucifera. The sequence goes on along the minus strand of QRFJ01002049.1, from coordinate 65,257 downwards.
GATAGTTGAACTCTAAGGGGTACTACGAGCATTTTGGTCAAGATGATGAATTATATGGAAACTATATCCGCATGGGTTCTAAGAATGTTGTTCTACACATTCGACCTATCCGGCCATCGGATACCATTGCTAGATGGTTACTTTGATTGATACAAAAATCTATTCTTATACTACCAGCTTAGGTTTGGACCTATGAGGTCACATACATTAGAGATCATGATCTGATCAGATGGTTGATCAACGACTGAGAATCATTCTAAGGTTAAACAATCAACACGATTGATGTTTAACCTAGTGCAAGTGTTGCAGGAGGATTGATTAGCAATTTGATTGCTAGTTGGCTTAATTTGATTAAGCCAAAGGGCTAAGATTAAGTTTAATTAAATATAATTTAATTAGATTTGATTTGGGCTTGATTGGATCAAGTTCAATTGGCTTATTGGATAAGCCAAGTGCAAGGAAAAACTAGTCCTAGTTCAACTAGGACTTGGGTCAACCCAATTTTCTAATTTGATTAAAAAATTAAATAAAAATTTAATTTAATTTAATATAATTTAATTAAATTCTTAATTGGATTAGAATCTAATTTAATTTGGTTGACTTGGTTTTGATTTAATTTGGTTTGAGAAACCATGTTTGACCAAGTCATAGATGGAATTCTAGTAAGACTAGGATTTCACCTTGCACCACCTTAGCCCTCCATGCTCCACACCCTATTTTTTCTCTTATTTTGTGCAACAAATCCCTTTCTCCCTGGTCTTCATGCATGCCCCCTCTCTCTCTCTCTTTCTCATATGGTAATTAGGTGGAGGACCAAGTCTAAGAAGGAGTTTGTTTTGATTTTGGATTCTATGAGATAGAATCGTAATAAACCTAAACTCTTGCTAATAGGTGCTGCCCCATCTCCCAATTATTTTTTCTCTTATTCCATGTGGGAAAGGCCCTTTTTTGTGCATCCCTCCTTGCTGGTACATGCCAAAAATATTAGAGGGGGCACCCAAGAGTTGGGCGCCCCTTGACTTGCCCTGTTTGACCTTTCCTTATCTAGTATTTGACTTAGATAAGGACTCTTCTTTTTCTATATATTTTGGATGAATTTTGATTTAAATTTTTATAGAATATAGACCATTAAGAGAGATTTAAGGTGTGCAAAAATTAGAGAGAATGAACCTCTGGGTGTGGGGATTTCACAGACACCAAACTAGGTGTCCAGATGAGAGAAAAGAGAAGAAGAAGAGGGTCTTCTTCTAGGGCTATTTTGATTTTCTCTTCTCCTCCTTTTGAGATTTCTTTGAAAGAGTCTCAGATCTGAAATCTCTCTTTTTCTTTCTGATATTTTGGAGTATCTTAGTCTCAAAGAATGAAGCATCGAATCAACCATCGAAGAGAGATTAGCATAGTACTAGCTTGCTATGCTGATTTCCTGCATCAGGATCTCAGATCATATTCATGGGCTCGTGTGGATGACTCCTAGAGGCCGAATGTATGTGTAGCTCATGACTTCATCCTCATGCTTGGATCAGCAAGTTAGAATGTCTAACTTGCTTAGGTGTTAGATCTAATCTATTATTCTATAGCTACATTAGATGTAGTATTGTAGCATGTTGATGAGATCAACATGTTAATCTTTCCTTTGTCTTTTTTATTTTTGATTTAATATCATGTCTTGATCATATAATAAATCTTAGATCTAGAATATTTTTATATTTTTTTAAATAAATATTTAATTTATTTAAGTTTTTCACTGTAAGATCTTGAAAAAGTTTCAAGATCTACCCGTGAAACCCTAGATTTGGTTCCTTCAATTGGTATCAGAGCCTAGGTTCTTATTACATGATTTTCTTGAGTATATTTAGATTATTTATTGGATTATATTTAATTTATAATCTAATTTTTAAATCTAAAATTAAAAATTCAAATTTCACGAACTGCTATAAGGTTGTCCTACTTTAAGGTTTATCCCTTATAGTGATAAGGTTATCCTAGTTCGTGATAATCTATTCCTAATCATAAATTTATTAGATTTGATCTAATTTTATTTATAATTTAATAGATTTAAAATAATTTTAGATCTAAAAATAAAGTTTTTAAATTGCACGGACTGCTATAAGGTTGTCCTACTGTAAGGTTTATCCCTTACAGTGAAAAGGTTGTCCTAGTACGTGTTGATCTAAAATATTGATCATAAAATTTTAGATTAGATTTAAGAGATTTTATGATCTAATTAAAAATATTTTAATCTAATTTTAATCATCATAAATATGTTAGATTTAATCTAAGTTGATTTATGATTGATTGGTATTGAAACTATTTCAATTATATGAACCTGTTTAGATTAGATCTAAAGTAGATTCATATTTATGTTATTTGCATTTTGATTATAAATCAAACATGCAACTTGATTGATAGAATCATATTATAAAAATATTTTACAAACATAAAAATTAATTTCAAAAACCCAAACCCCAACCCTCAGTCCAAAACTTAATGAAGAATTAAGAAGTTATTTGATTAGGATCTAGGATTGTAAATTGAAGATCCTAAGACACGAATCATAACACATTGGGTTAAGTGGGTTAGTGAAGATTAGGTCCATTAATTGAATTAGACCTAGAATTAGATTAAAGAATAGACTTAATTAGAGAATTGACTAAATCTAATCAATTATTGTCTTAGATTAGGTCAATGATTCTCTAGATCAAATATACTAGTTGTAGTTGGTCAAGTCCATGTCTTTAACGAGACCCAAGATGGACTTAATTCTTGACTATGAGATTTAGCATGAACTATTAGGTTGATCTAATTGAAACTAATTAAACCAGTTGGTATCTAAGATAAACCAGACTGGAGGTTTTTAATTGGCAGCCCACTTACCTGGCCATTTCTGATGGTGTCTGAGACAAGCTTTGGCAGACCCTCCCACTGATCAAGCTTACCTAATCTATGGTAAAATTATATTTTGATTGGATCACTTGACTATTCGAGCTGACCCTGTCAGCTAGGTAAATCAATATGACTAATTTAGGTGCTCCTTGACCAGCCTATTAATGGTCTTCCTTAAGCTGACTTGGTGAAGTCAGTGGAAGAGTCATGATAAGCTGGTTCATCAGACCCTCTTCCTCTAAATCAAATTAATTAAATCTTCTAAAATTATTAGATCCATAAAATAAAATAGTTATGGTGATAACTAGATCATAGCCTCCCATTAAGTGGATGATAATGGGTCCATTAGTTGGATAATCATTGGAGGCCCATAGGCCTGGTGCTTATCCACTAATAAAATTATCATTCATAATATAATTTTTTGGATGCATCTCTCTAAATGATGGTTAGGTTGACCAACCATAGTTGAACTTAATCATTCATTAGTTAGATGGACTAAGTATGATTATGTTAATGGTTGGACCTAACCAAGACTTTCAGCGAAGGCCTTAGCCTATTGAAAAGATACCTGAGGTAAAATTAAATTACTAAAAATTATTTAAAAAAATAATTGATTATGAACCTACCCTTAGATGTACATGGGTTGATCAACCATAGTTGGGCTTATGTGCAGTCCATGTGGATTCTAGTACCTACTAAGGAATTAGGGTAATTCCTTGAATTGGAGGTAGAGACTATCAATTCAAATAAAATAGTGAAAGTCATCTTTTGATTAAAATCCAAATCTTTAGGTTTAATGAATCAAGTACTAATTAGGCTTTTGGTTCTCCTTTATGCAGTTAAACCCAAACCATAGTTGCTTCATTCACTGTTAGACAGTGATTAACTTATGGGATCCAACTTCGATAATATGTATCAAAAGTTGAATGTTGTTCAGCAGTACAAAGTGGTTTGTGCTAGGGCCTCTATGCCCAATTTAAATATAAGATCCAAGAATAACCTAGATCAGGCAAAATGCTTCTACTGTAAGAAGTAGGGATATTAGAAGAGGAATTATCCTCAGTATCATGATTTTCATGACCCCAACAGGCTGAATAAGAGAGATAAGCAAGTTGTTGCTAATCAAGAATATTATATGATAACATCTTATAATTTTTCTATTTATGATATTTCTACTTGGTATTGGATATTGAAAGCCCAGTCCATTTTTGCAATATGTTGCAAGGACTTCAAGTTAATAGAAAATTTGAAAATAATGAGTGATTCCTAAATATTGAAGATGGAAGGTTTGTTCTAATTCTAGCTATGGGAATAGTTCAACTCATTTTCAATACTAATATCATTTCTTTAAATGAATGTCATTATTGTCCTTCCTTTCTGATGAATATAATCTCTGTTGGCCTTTTGGCCAAAGATGGTTATCATTTGTCAATAAAAGAAGATTATTGTGACATATTATGAATAACATTATAATAATGCAAGGACAATAGAGAAATGGTATTTACATTTTATGGTATCCTGTGAGTGTAATGTATACTTCTAGAAAATATCCTAGATTAGATAATATCTCTGATATCTACCTATGGCACTGTAGGCTAGGTCACATAAACAAGAACATGATAAACAGGTTGAGTCAAGAGGGAATCCTCAAAGTTAGTGATTATGAATCACTTTCAACCTATGAATCTTGCCTTCTTGGTAAAATGACCCAGTCATCTTTTACTGAAAAAGATAAGAGAGCTACTGAGCTCTTAGGTCTAGTACATACTGATGTATGTGGATCAATGTGCATTGATACCAGAGGTGGATATTTCTACTTTATCATTTTCATAGATGATCTATCCAGGTATGGATATATTTATCTAATGAAACATAAGTTGGATTCATTTGAAATGTTCAAAAGATTTCGAAGTGAAGTAGAAAAATAAACTGAAAAGAGTATTAAAACTCTTCGATCGAATCAAGGAGATGAATATCTATCCAGTGAGTTCTTGACATATCTAAAAGAGAATGGAATTCTCTCATAGTGGACTCCTCCTGGCACACCACAGCATAATGGTGTATCGAAAAGAAGAAATCGAACCTTGTTGGACATGGTTCGATCCATGATGGGATTTGCTAGTCTGCCTATTTCATTTTGGGGTTATACTCTTGAGACTACATGTTATATATTGAACAATGTACTAAGTAAATCTATCGCAAAGACTCCATATGGGATATGAACTAGGCGTAGGCCTACACTCTCCTACCTACAGGTTTGGGATTGTCTAGCCTATGTCAAATGTTTACATACAGATAAGCTTAGACCCCGATCTGATAAGTGTGTGTTTGTAGGATATCCCAAAGAAAGTAAGGGTTACTATTTCTACCATGCTAAAGAACAAAAGGTGTTCATCAGCCTTAGGGTAATCTTTTTACAAAAGAAGTTCCTTGGTGAAGAAACTATTGCCTCTAAGGTTAAACTTGATGAAGTTCAATAGGTACAAAAATCGACACCTATAGCTGAACCTAAGTCAGATTTGATTAGATCAGATTTGGAATGCAATGTACCTGCACCATTAAGGCGATCCAATAGAGTACTACATCATCTAGATAGATACTATGATTTCTTGATCCAAGATGGTGATCCCATCGAACTCAATGAGAACGATGAGGATTCGATCACCTATATGGATGCTATACAGAGACCTAATTCCAAAAAATGACTTGAGGGCATGAAATCCAAAATGAAGTCCATAAAGGTCAATGATGTGTGGACATTGGTTGACCCACCCTAAGGGATTAAATCCATTGGGTGTAAATGGGTCTTCAAAAGAAAAAAGGATGCAGACAGAAAGGTGGAGACCTATAAAGCCCGTCTAGTTGCCAAGGGATATTTCAACATTATGGTATTGACTATAATGAGACATTTTCCCCTGTGATAATGCTCAAATCCATTCATATTATGCTTGCGATTGCTATCCATCTGGACTATGAGATTTGGCAGATGGATGTGAAGATAGCTTTTCTGAATGGAGAGTTGATTGAAGAGATGTATGTGATACAACCTAAGGGGTTCACATCCATAGATGAGTCCAAGGTGTGCAGGCTTCAGAGATCCATTTATGAATTGAAGTAGGCATCTCGAAGTTGGAACATGCACTTTGATAAAGTGATCAAAACATATGGTTTCATTAAGAATGGAGAAGAATCCTGTATTTACAAATAGGCAAATGGTCTAGTAGTAGTATTTCTTATCTAGTATATGGATGATAATCTCTTAATCGAAAATGACATCCCCGTACTATAGGAAATAAAAATATGGTTGTCATCATAGTTCTTCATGAAGGACTTGGGTGAAGCATCCTACATCATAGGGATGAAGATCTATAGGAATAGATCTAAAAGGATGCTTGGGTTATCTCAGTCCACGTACATAGATACTGTGCTTAAGAGGTTCAGCATGAAGAATTCCAAAAAGGGCTATCTCTTGATAGGCCATGGAATTTCTCTCTCTAAGAAGGATTGTCTGACAACTCCAGAAGAGAGAGAGTATATGAGTAGAATCCCATATGCTCTGACAGTAGGATCTATCATGTATGCCATGATATATACGAGACCAGATGTGGCATACTCACTAGAAGTAGTAAGTAGATACCAATTTGATCTTGAAGAAAATCATTGGAAAGTAGTTAAAGCCATACTTAAGTATTTGAGAAATACGAAGGACCAATGGTTGGTACATGGTGAGTTAGATCTGAAACTTATGGGGTTTATAGACTCTAGCTATCAATCTGACCATGATGATAGTAGAAGTGTGTCTGGATATATCTTTACTCTGAATGGTGAAGCTATCTACTGGAAGAGTTTCAAACAGCATACTATGGTAGACTCTATTTGCGAAGCAGAGTACATCGCAGCATCAGATGCCGCGAAGAAAGCTATATGGCTGAGAAAGTTTATCACCGAGCTCGGAGTAGCACCCTTCCTTGATGGTCCGGTCCTGCTCTACTGCAACAGCACTGGTGCTATTGCTGAGGCGAAAGAACCAAAGTCACGCCAATGAACAAAGCACATTCTATGCTGCTTCCACCTGATTCGAGAGATCGTGGATAGAGATGATGTGAACCTTTAAAAGATCGATGAAAAGGAGAACCTAACTGACCCCTTCACTAAAGCCCTGGCGATAAAGGAGTTCGACAACCATAAGTCAAAGATGGGTATTAGATATGGTACCGAGTGGCTTTAGGACAAATGGAAGTTGTTGAAAAATGTGTCCCAAAGCCAATCATTAGCCTATTAATGATTAAGCTATATTATATCTATAATTGATTCATTAATAAATAAAATATATTTTTGATAATTTTATCATAAAGTATTCATCTTCTAACGAATTCTGTTATTGTGATGAAGTTCTTAGCACTATTTAGCTTCGATAAAGAGAGAATTTATCGATTAGTCCTTAAATCTGTTCATGACCAAATGATAGGTTGTTAATTAGGATGACAGCAACTATCGAGCATAGGTCATTGTATACCATATGCGTTGGTTATCCTCTTAACCAAGAAGTATGGAGACATTGATATGGCATATAGGTGAGATATATGGGTACATCATCATTGAATGTGACCAACTCTAGAGCATTTTGCTGTTGAGAATGTCTTTGATGGGATATAGGTATAAGTGTCCCTTAGACCTGAGATCACCTTAGTGACTTGCAAACAACTCACTGTGCTTTGGTACTGGACTAACTAAATTTCTAATTCAGTAATAGAAGTCTTCTAGGTATAGTCAAGTACTTGCGAAGTTTGAGTGTGATCAAGATTGAATTAACCACTCCAAGAGTTGGAGAAGACTGTATCACTGTATTTCAATATAGCAAAACCTTGGCCAGGATAATCCATCAGATGGATTTGATATTTTGAAATATAATATAGACAATCTGATTAGAGTTGATAGTTGAACTCTGAGGTATCCTATGAGCATTTTGGTCAAGGGGATGAATTATATGGAAACTATATCCACATGGGTTCTAAGGCTGTTGTCCTACACATACGACCTATCCGACCGTTGGGTACCGGTGCTAGATGGTTACTTCGATTGATATAAAAATTTATTCCTATACTACTAGCTTAGGTTTGGACCTATGAGGTCATATACATTAGAGCTCACGATTTGATCGGATGGTTGATCAATGATTGAGAATCATTTTAGGGTTAAACAATCAATATGATTGATGTTTAACCTAGTGCAAGTATTGCAGGAGGATCGATTAGCAATTTGATTACTAATTAATTTAATTTAATTAAGTCAAAGGGATGAGATTAAGTTTAATTAAATATTATTTAATTAGATTTAGTTTAGGCTTGATTGGATCAAGTTTAATTGGCTTATTGGATAAGCCGTGCAAGAAAAAACTAGTCCTAGTTCAACTAGGACTTGGGTCAACCCAATTTTTTAATTTGATTAAAAATTAAATCTAATTTAATTAAATCTTTAATTAGATTATAACCTAATTTAATTTGGTTGACTTAATTTTAATTTAATTTGGTTTGAGAAACCATGTTTGACCAAGTCATAAATGGAATCCTAGTAAGACTAGGATTCCACCTTGCGCCACAGCCCTCCACTCCCCACACCCTATTTCTTGTCTTATTTTATGCAATAAATCCCTTTCTCCCTGGTATTCATGCATGCCCCCACTCTCTCGCACTTTCTCATATGGTAATTGGATGGAGGACCAAGTCTAAGAAGGAGTTTGTTTTGATTTTGGATTCTATGAGATAGAATCCTAACAAACCTAAACTCTTCCCAATAGGTGGCACCCGCTCTTCCTATTATTTTCTCTCTTATTCCATGTGAGAAAGGCCCTTTTTTGTGCACCCCTCCATGCTAGTACATGCCAAAAATATTAGAGGGGGCACCCAAGAGTTGGGCACCCCTTGACTTGCCCTGTTTAACCTTTCCTTGTCTAGTATTTGACCTAGAAAAGGACTCTTCTTTTTCTATATATTTTGGATAATTTTGGCTTAAAATTTTTATAAAATATAGATCATTAAGAAAGCTTTGAGGTGTGCAAAAATTAGGAGAGAGAACCTCTAGGCATGGGGATTCCATAGACACCAAACTAGGTGTCTAGGTGAGAGAAAAGAGAAGAAGAAGAGGATCTTCTTCTAAGGCTATTTTGATTTTCTCTTCTCCTCCTTTTGAGATTTCTTTGAAAGAGTCTTAGATATGAATTCTCTCTTCTTTCTTCTAATATTTTGGAGAGTCTAAGTCTCAAAGAAGGAAGCATCGAATCGACCGTCGATAAGAGATCAGCACAGTACTAGCAAGCTGTGCTGATTTCCTGCATCAAGATCTCAGATCATGTTCGTGGGCTCGTGTGGATGACTCCTAGAGATCGCATGTGTGTGCGGCTCATGACTTCATCCTCAAGCCTGGATCAGCAAGTTAGAATGTCTAACTTGCTTAGGTATCAGATCTAATCCGCTATTCTATAGCTACATTAGATGTAGTATTGTAGCATGTTGATGAGATCAACATGTTAATCTTTTCTTTATATTTTTAATTTTTGATTTAATATCATACCTTGATCATGTAATAAATCTTAGATCTAGAATATTTTTAATTTTATTTAAATAAATATTTAATTTATTTAAGTCTTTCGCTACCTGATCTTGAAAGAGTTTCAAGATCTATCCGTGAAACCCTAGATTTGGTTCCTTCACCTACATCCTAGGGATGAAGATCTATAGAGATAGATCTAAAAGGTTGTTTGAATTATCCCAATCTACGTTCATTGATACTGTGCTGAAACAGTTCAGTATGGAGAATTTCAAGAAAGGCTATCTACTGATAGGCCATGAAATTTTTCTTTTAAAGAGGGATTGTTCTACAACACCTCTAGAAAGAGAGCATATGAGTAGAATATCATATGCTTTGGTAGTGAGTTCTATAATATATGCCATGACATGTACACAATCAGATGTCGTATACTCACTAGGGGTAGTGAGTATATACCAATCTGATCCAAGAAAGAACCACTGAAAAGTTGTTAAAACCATCCTAAAGTATTTAAAAAATACTAAGGACCAGTGTCTTGTATATGGTGAATCGGACTTAAAATTTATGGGGTTCATAGACTCCAGTTTCTAGTCTAATTATGATGATAGCAAGAGTGTGTCGGGATATATATTCATCCTTAATGGTGGGACCGTCTGCTGGAAGAGTTTCAAGTAGGATACTGTGGTCGATTTAGTTTGCGAGATGGAGTATATTTTTGCATCAGATGCTGTCAAAGAAATGGTGTGGCTAAGAAAATTCATCACCGAGCTTGGAGTAGCATCCTTCCTTGATGGTCCAGTTCAGCTCTATTGCGACAACTCTAGAGCCATTGCTCAGGCGAAGGAATCAAAAGCACACCAGCGGATGAAGCATATTCTATATCGCTACCATCTTGTTTGAGAAATCATGGATCAAGATGATATCGATCTTTAGAAGATCGATGAAAAGGAGAACCTGACCGATCCATTCACTAAAGCTATTGTGGTGAAGAAGTTCAATGACTTCAAATCGAAGATAGATATTAGATACTGCACCAATTGGCTTTAGTCTAAGTAGAAGATTGTTGGAAATATATCTCAAAGTCAATCATAAATCTATTGATGGTTGGACTATACATTTATAATTATATATAAATTAAAAATTAATAAAAATTATTTTAATATTTTTTATTATAAATTTTATTATCTTCTAATGAACTCATGTGTTGTGATGAAGTCCTTAGGATTATCTAGATTTAATAAAGAAGAATTTATCATTTAGTCCTTAAATTATTTGCGATCAAATGATACGTTGTTATTGAGGATGATAATATTTATCGAGTATAGGTCGTTGTATGCCATATAGGTTGGTTGTCCTCATAACCAAGGAGTGTTGAGACACTGGTATGGCATACAAGTAAGATGTATGGATACATCTGCACTGAATATGACTAACTTCAGAGCTTTTCTCCTATCAAGATTTGCTCTGATGGAATATGGGTATAAGTGTCCCTCCGACATCACCACGGTGACTTTCAAGCAACTCACTATGCTTTGGTGCCAGACTACTTGAATTTCTAATTCAGTAATGAAAGGTTTTTGGGCACAGTCAAGAACTTAAGGAGTCGGTGCGTGTATCAAGATGAGATTGACCAATTTTGGATTCAAGAGTTGTGTACAATGGTGTTTCAATTAGCAAAGCCTTGGCCAGGGTAGTCCTTGTGAGGGGTCATAGGACTAATTGCTTTGAGATATGATTTGGATGTATCTTCTAGGGTTGACAGTCAAACCCTAAAATCATCTTGTGCACAAAGGTCAAAGGGATGAATTATACGGTAACCATATTCGCGTAGGTTCTAAATATTGCGATTGTGACTATTTGACCTATCCGAACATCGGGTACCATTGCTAGATGGTCATTTCGATTAGTATAGAAATTGGTTTCTATACTACCGGCTTAGGTTTGGACCTATAGAGTCACACACATTAGAGGTTCCTACCTGATCTGATGGCTGGTGAGGAGTCCCACTCGACTGAGACTCTATGGTAAAGAGTCCCACTAGATTGGGACTCTTCGATCGAGAGTCCTACTATGTTAGGACACTGAGTCTTAATATTTGGAAGTCTGTGGTGAAGAGTCCCACTGAACTGGGACTCTTCGACTAAGAGTCCTAATGCTCTTGAACTCTGAGTCCTACATGTCTGAAACTCTGTGATTGAGAGTTGAGACTCTACAATCATGAGTTCCACTTGTTTCAGACACTGGGATCAAGAGTTCCACTGGTTTGGGACTCTTTGATCAAGAGTTTCATTTTGATGGAACTCTGTTATCCGGATATCCACTAAATTTGGACTCTAATTTTATGAAAGATTTTATTAGTGATTTGATCACTAATTAACTCAAATTTAATTGAGTAATTATTTTTTATTCAAGTCCAATTGAATTGGGTTCAGTTGGGTTTGACCCGATTAGGTCACGAGTTGACCATCAAGGAGTTCTGAACCCTGATTTGATCAGAGGCTGGGCTTGATCAATTCTTGATTTTATTGGAATACAATTAAGCCTAATTAAGCCTAAATTTGTTGGATTTGATTTAGTCTAATTGAACCTAACCAATTTTGATTGGGTTGGTTCAGTTGGTTGAAGTTTAGAATTCAAAGACTAGTTTGACTAGGCTTCCCATGCGCCACATTTAGCCCCATGCCCCATTTAAATTCTCTCATACCTTTTTTTCCATGCACATAAGAGGTTTCGATTGGTCTTTCCATGTCCTCAAGGGATACGTTATGGTTAGTTGCCATTCAAAATCAAAAAGAGTTTGAATTTGGATTAGCAACAACCACATCTTATCCCTGTGCCACCTAAACTTTTGTGCACCTATTATCTCCATGTGAAGGGGGTTTCTCATGGACTTTTCTTTGCTGAAGAGTGGGTGCACAAGTCCTTTCCACATCCCAATTAAGTTTAAATTTAGTTGGTTGAACTTTTGGTTTAAAATGAGATTTGAATTCAAAACTAGCGACCAACTTGTTCTCATCTTCCCATGCGTATGTGACACTATTTGGTGCAAAATAAAAAGGGGAGAGTTTTGGGATGTGTGCAATTGATCTAAAACGAAGTAGAGGACTTCTATGAGCCTTTGGTGTGCATGAAAAAAAGGTTTAAAATTCTTGTGAGAAGAAAAAATTAGAGAGGGGCCAACACAAGGGTTTTCATTGAGTGCAACCCTAGGTATTTGACCTAGGGTTTGGGAAGATATTGCATGAGCTACGAGCATCCAAAGCCCATGCAACTTTAGAAAGAATCTTCTCTATCTCTCTACTACATCTACCAGCAACCCAGAGCATCCGTGAATCCCATAGACGAAGATCAAAGTCATTCGATCAAAATAGCCCCTAAAAGACTCTCGTGTCGAGCTAGCATTCTTGGGGAGACGATCAAGACCAGAAGCCTTATATGGACGATCCATGGAGGCTAGACATCTATGTGGCTGCATCATGACCAGTGGACCTCCTCGATGGTAATCAAATCATGGCGATCGACTACCCATGAAAAAGATATTGTGTTCTAAATACATTAATGTAGTAAATAGTTTGCCGCATAGTTTTACTTTTCAGATCTATATGAATGCATGCATATTATGTTTAGATCCTTAGTGTAGGATTTAATATTTTGATATAATCAGTAGATAATTAATTAGATTAATAACTTCTTTCGATGCATCTTTGCTATTTTTGAAATCTTTTTTCGAAAGTAGCAATGCAAACCCTACACTGCATCCTTCATTATCTTCATAACTTTGTCATTTTAAGAACCTAATAATTTTAAAGGATTTAAATTTATTTATGATTTAAGGATAGATAAGACATGGACTGATTTGCTCCCATTGACTTCACCAAGTCAAGTCCTCCCATGGCTTCTCAAGTTTTTGACAAGGATTAGGATCAATATCGGTCCATAGGCACCTAGATCAGTCTCACTAATTTCCTATGTGACATGGATTAGCACGAGTCAATGAGCAACCTAATCAAAATCTGATTAACCATATTGGCCAGATAAGTGAGATTGGTTGAAGGGTCTATCAAGGCTTGCTATAGACACCATTAGAAATGGTCAGATAAGCGGGCTGCCAATTAAAAACCATCAAATTAGAATGCCAGACTTATCTTAGACATCAATTGAATTATCAGTTTTGATTTGGTCTGCCTAGAGACTCGGGCTCGACCACTGAGCTACAATCAGTATCCATTTATTAGATGTATAGACTTTGATCAACTACAACTATTGAAGTGATCTACAGAAAAGAAATGATCTAATCCTAATTAACTATTAACTAGGTTTGATCAATTTCTTAACTTAGTTCATATTTAATCTAACCCTCGGTCTAACCCAGTTAATGAGCTGATCAAAGCTAACCCATTATCCTTTAACCCATGTTTTATGAAATTATCTTAGGATCTTTAAATCACAAACCTAGATCCTAAACAATCACTTAATTCTCAATTAAGTTCAAAGCTTATGAGTTTGGGTTTATGAAACCTCAGAACTAATTTTTGATTTGATCATTTGAAATATTTTCAAATTATAAAGTTTACATTGAATCATATTAAATATATGGTTTTAGATCTAATTTATTTTAAAATTTAGATCATGTCCTATGATTTTGAATCTAAAATTTTGTAGAAAGTAAGTTCTCAATTTAAATTCTACAAAATAAATATATCATACATATACATTCTAGATTCAAAACAAAAAATACATATCAACATATGCAATAAGAGAATCTAGATCTAAACATAAAACACATAACATGGATCATATCATAAATTATTTAAATTTAGATTTAAAATTTAAAAATAAATCATAAATTATTTTAGATCTCATCTAATATATTTATGATTTATTTAGGTCAGCACGAACTAGGACAACCTCTCTACTGTAAGGGATAAACCTTACAGCAAGATAACCTTATAATCAGTATGTCTGATCCGATATTATTTAGATCTAATTTAAATAATTTAAAATAGATCTAACATCTATTTAATATTATATTTAAAATTAAAAAATGAATCATAAAAATTATTTAGATCATATTTAACTTATTCTTGATTCAAGAATAGATCAGCACATGCTAGGACAACCTCTCCACTGTAAAGGATAAACCTTACAGCAGGACAACCTTATAATCGGTATGTGTGATCTTTTGAGTTTTATTTTTTAAATTTATTTTAATGCAAATATGATTATGTTATAAAAGAACCTAGATGCTTAGATACCACTATTGAAAAATATGCAGGGTTTCATGCTTGAATTTTAAAATAATTTTGAAATAAATCATAGCGAAAGATGCAGATTAAATTATCTAATCTACAAAAGCATGTAATCTAATTTCTAAACCCTATATCTAGAATCTATAACATATCATAATACATACATAAATTAAAAAATAAATATTTTGATATTAATCAAATCAATACCCTAGATCTAGAACAGTTCTAGATCTAAATCCTAGATCGCATCTAGATGAGAGAAGAGATCAAATCTCTTACCTTCGCATGGATCGAAAACTCCATGATTGATTTTTGTTGTTACTTTTGGAGCCGCACACCCATCAGGCCTCTATAGAAAGTCCATACGAGACTACAATATAAATCAGAGGTTTGTTGAACGAAGATCTATTCAAAGTGTTAGCTTCTCATGGATCCTTTCTAATAGTTAATCTAAAAATTATTCTTTGGATCTCTTGAATACTCCAAGAAATGAAGAGTAAGAGGAGGAATAAGGAAGAAATCCAGCCCTTGGATAATCCAAAAATCAAAAAATAAAAATAAAAAAAATCCTAAGAGAAGATAGATCTTCTCTTTCAGGACATCAATGATTGATGTCCTGAAAACATCTCTATGTTAGGACAAGAGGAGACCTTCTCCTCTAGATTTTTTCTATACTTCCAGATCTAATATTCTTTGATTTTTATCATAGAAAAAACCCACCAAAATTAGAGAAGAATGGTTCTCAAAGAAATCCTAAGAGAAGATCTTTCTTTTCTTATTCTTCTCTCATCAGGACATGAAAAGATCATATTCAAAATGGACCACCAAGCCCCAATATCTTGGAGCACTCAAACCCATGTGCAATTCCTCTCTCTCTCTCTCATAGATTTTTTATCACATAAAAAATATATAAAAGAATGAGAAGCAAATACTTAAAATAAAAAATAGGAGAAGACAATCTTCTCTTACCTTTGTCCCTTCAAGACATCAACTTTTGATGTATAGAAGAAGACCTTTTCTCCAAGGAACTTGGCGCTCATAACCCCCATGCCAACTCTCCTTTTCCTTCTAGTTTTATCATGAAAATCTTAGAATTTTGACACTCAAAAATCATTAGAAGAAGCCATCCCCTATTATTATGCAAGACTAGGTAAAACCTAGTCAAATAAGGAGACAAAGGAGGAATTTGGGGGGCGTCCAACTCTTGGATGCCTCTCCTTAAAATTATGGCATGAGAAATCTGAAATCCATCACACCAAATGAAAAGAAAAAGGGTGACAAAATAACATATGGGGCATGGGTTAATTTCCATAGCAAGAGAAGAGGAGTTTTAACAAATTAAAACTCTTAATTAGTTTGACTCATTCAAACTAACTTTCAAATATGACCAAGTCAAATTTGTATCTAAATTTACTAGGATATGGGGCATGAAAAATCAATCTTAGGCATGGAAAACATCACGTAAAATCTAAAAATAAAATAGGTGGGTGTGGGCTCAAAGGTAGCGCAAGGAAGGAGTGAGAGTCCCAGTCCAACTGGGACTCTTCTTGTTTGACCAGATCAAAACTATTTTGAACCTAATTCAAATCAAATTAAATGCAACCTAATTAAAGATGATCCTAATCAAATTAAAAATTTAATTAAATTAGATTAAATTATATTTAATTTTAATTTTAATTCTAACTTAATTAGAAATTAGGTGCACTCAAGTCCTAGTCGAACAGGGACTTATTCTCCTATGTAATTGGCTTATCCAATAAACCAATTAGACTTAATCCAATTAAGTCCAAATTAATTTTAATTGAATCTAATTTAGTTAGACTTGATCTCAACATAATTGCTCAATCAAATTGAGCTAATTAGCAATCCAACTGCTAATCGATCCTCCTACAATACTTGCATTAGGTCAAACATCAATCACATTGATAGTTTGACCTTAGAATGATTCTCAATCGTTGATTAACCGTCTAATCAGATTACAACCTCTTATGTGTGTGACCCCACAGGTTTGAACCTATGTTGATAGTATAAAAACTAATTTTTGTATCAATCAGAATGACCATCTAGCAATGGTATCCGACATCTGGATAGGTCGAATGTATGCAAAACAACATTCTTAGAATCCAGGTCTATGGTTAATGTATAATTTATCCCTTTGATCAATAATGCTTAAGATGACTTCGAGTATGCTATCAATACTCAAAATAGTCATCTCTATTATGTTTCAAAATTTTGCAAATCCCATGACTCCTCACGAGAATTATCTAGGCCTAGATTTTGCTAAATTGAAACACAGCGAGTCATTCTCTTCCTGAAGTTAATCAGGAGTGGTCATTTCCATCTTGACTCATACACCAACTTTATAAGTACTTGAATGTACCCAAAAACTTTTCGAACCTATATTAGAAATACAGGCAGTCCGACACTAAAGTATAATGAGTTGCTTGTAAGTCATCATGGTGATCTAAGATCGGAGGGACACTTATACCCATTAGCCTAAGCTAGCTACTCTTAATAGTAGAGTGCTACATTGATCATGTTCAGTGTACATGTACTCCTACATCTCACCTGGATGTCATACCAGTATCTCCACACTACTTGGTTACGAGGATAACTAATGCATATGGTATACAACGACCTATACTCGATAAGTTATCATCCTTGTTAATATCTTATCATTTGATCGTGAACAGTTTAAGAACCATCCGATAAATCCTTCTTTATTGATTGATTATGGTTCTAGGAACTTCATCATAATTTAGAAGTTTATTTAAAAAAAATAAAATTTTTATAATGAACCAGCCAAATAACTATTATTATTAGATAATTCATATACTAATTCCAATCATCTACCACTTAGATGATTGACTTTAAGATACATTTCTCAACACCTCCTTAATTTCTTGACTACTTCCTTAAACCCATGGTCGGTGACCAAGATTCACCAGATTCATTGCCGGTGGGCCACCAACTGCACCCAAACACTGACGGCTGGATTTTCGATGAGTGTGCCAGCTATAAGCTAGCCGATTGAAAGGTTCTTACCTTCGTGGTCGGTCGGAGATGGAGGAGCTCAACCCGATGCTCCTTTCTAAACTCCCTTTTCTCGATCACTTGTAGTGGAGGAGGCACTAGCCAAATGGCCCCTCCCCGATGATGTGCCGGCTGGCGACCGCCGAAGGTGCCCAAATCATTAGGCATCATGATCTCTCAGGGCTTTAGGATTGGACGTATGTGGATGGGCTTCAACCAGCATGCCTCGCACCAAATCTGAGTCGATGGCTACCAGAAGTCGGAATCGATGGACCACCACCCCTTCCTAAGGACCTGTTGCCGTTGATTGGGAGGGAAAATTATCAGTTTACCGAGATCCAACGATCTTAGAAGATCTCCTATTCTTCCTAACCCTTTTTTTTTGTTTGACCAGTGGATGGCTTCCAGAGGGGAGGATCATCGGCATCTTGAGTGGCTGCCAGATGCAGACCAGAGGTCCGACCACCATCTTAAGTCTTTTGACTGATCTTCACCAATGGTCATGAGGAACAACCATCGGTGAACAAGATCCACAGCTCTCCTTTTTTTTAATTCAAAGATTTATCTAGCCTAAAAATAAATCATAAATCTTTTAAAATAAATAAAATATAAATCTTTATAGAGCCCAAAAATAAATCTAGATCTAAGTGACTACGGTCATAAAACCAACCATGGGAAGAAGAAATGAATGCCTCTTTTATTTTTTTTATTTTATTTATAAATAATCTTTAATATACCAAAAAATAAATCTAAAATATGGCATATCAAATTTTGTAGATCATGGACTAAACAAAACAACATAGACCTGGCTCTGATACCACTTAATGTAGGAAATCATAAGCTTGAATGCAAAAAAATTATACCTGTAGCCATTATTATTCAAGTCCTAAACAAATCCTCTTTGCAAAGCCTGTAATTGCAGTGATATGTAACCTACGATTATAAGAAAATATACTAGATGCTTCTTGCAAACAACGAGCAGTGCCTTGGTTTTTCTAATCCTATTCTTAGTAGACCCGATGGGGAGGATCTTACAACCTCTCAGATTAGTAGGAGACCAAGTCCGTAGATGTCTATTTATAATGTATTTCATCCATCAAAGATAGTATCTAAATCAGTCGCAAAGACTGTAAGATAGATGTTATCCACGATGGTTGAATAGAGCTCAAATTTATCAAACCATCTAATATATCCCTATCACTTAATCGGAGGTTTATCTTTAGTCAGAGTCTAGATTAATTAAAACATATAAAACAAATCCTGATACGTATTAGTGTGGGCTAGATTTGGATGGGTCTAATTAGAGAAATCACAACATCGTCTGCCATCTATGGTCCTCTGTCGATGAAACCCATGATTCCTTTCAATTTTTCATGAAGTAGACTCGAAGAACCACCATCGAATTCACCACTGTTCATAATTGAAATTAAGGAATGGGGTCATGATTTCTCTCTCCATCTTCCAATCTCTCAACCACCATCTATGACTTGATTTCCACCAATGAGTCACCAGATTTGATGAAGAAATATAATTCACCACTGTTCATAACCGAAGTTAAGGAATGGGGTCATGATTTCTCTCTCCATCTTTCAATCTCTCAACCACCATCTATGACTTGATTTCCACCAACGAGTCATCAGATTTGATGAAGAAATATGATCCTTTGTTTCCCCTTATTTTGTTCTTCTTCTTTCCCTCCACCAGACCAATTGTGATCGATTGATTGCTAGGCATAGCCATGCTTGAGTGTTTGAGGGCCAAAGCCATTAGAAGGGGGGGATTGCCATCTGGGGTTGCCATTGTGGGATGGTTGGTCGAGATCTTCCCCTCCCCTATTTCCATGAAGAGAAGGAAGAAGAAAACAAGAAGAAAACCAAAAAAAAAAAGAAGAAAAAGTAAAGAAAAGAAGAGAGAGAGTTTTCTCTCTCTTTGCTCCCTTTTTTCTCTACCTTCTCTCTACTCTCTCTCTTCAAGTTTCTCTCTCCACTCTCTCACTAGAATTTTCTCTCTCTTGATTGATTCTCATACTTCATGAATTTCTCTCTCTAGATGTCTTCTGAACTAGTGGATGGTCCAAATATTTTGGTAACTCAAATCATGATTGACTTTAGAAGGAAGCTTAGATGAATATTGATACGATTACCTATTGTACTAATTTTCCATCCTAAATTTTATAAACACCATTCAATGACAATGCTTGTCTTGAATCCATTGAATTCTCACTATTTGATCTGCTAGTTAAGTTATCATGATCTGATCTACTTGGACTACCAATCATTATTGTTCTAAATGGCCGGATCCTTTCTCTCTCCTAATCTTTCCATCATGATCCTATTATTTTATGATTTTTCTAGTTATTAGTTTCGATTATATATGGGAATGATCACTTAAATAGGAGATGCTGAGTAGAGAGATTTACATTCTAATCTCAAAATCAAGATAAATGTAACTAGTCATGTCTTAGATAGCATCAAGAAATTTGAGATTAAGAGTAAATTAGAAATTAAAGATTGAAAATATGAGTTTAATAATAATTTATTATTTCTTATGCAGATGGTTGATCGAGGATGTCTTGAGATTATGTTATTGGTTGGATATGCTAGTCATGGACCGATAAAGCCGGTTCCAGAGTTGTCATCAATAAAGGTAAGAATCCTATATATGATCATCAATATATGTACTATTTTTACTATTGGATTTATCTCATTGGATTTACATCGTGAACCCTGGTTTGGATAAGAAAATAAGAATTTCTATACATGATCATTAATAAATATACTATTTTCATTATTGGATTTTCATCGTGAACCTTGGTTTTCGTAAGAAAATATGGTTATGTAAATTTTAACATAATTAGTATTTATATTGTTTTTATGCAAAAGATATACCATGTGGCATGCAACTTAAAATTATCTTGAAATTTTGAAAAGAAATTATGGATCAATTTGGAATCAATAGACAAAGAGTAAATCATAAATAATCAAAAGAATATAAAATGGTTTGGATTAGCCTCATCATGGGATAGCCTATCAGGAGCTTATTGTTATGTCTATGGCTGCTCGAAGCCACAGTCGGAGATCCAATCTCTTGCATAGAATCTAGGTATTAATCCAGCAAATCAAAAAAGATCTAAGAAGAAGAGAGAAAGGGGATGGCACCTAAGGTTTTGGCATTGGAACTAGAGAGAGAAAAGAGAAGAGAGTTAGAGAGAAAAGCTATATCATATTCCATTCTTATAATTGTTACATTACAATAGTATATATATACCCTAGGGTTACCAAATGAATCCTAATAAACCCCAGCCGAAAAACTCCTCTTGGCTAATCCAATACATGAAAGCACTCATCCAAACCCATGTACACCCATGGTTTTACATGCTCTCATCTCTTGGATCTAAACCTAATTTATACATAAATTAGCCCCCCTTAAGACTAAAGGAAAAAAAACTTTTCCACCGCAGGATCGATCTGATCTAATCTAATTTATAGCAAAAATTTTTTAAATTTTTTTTACAAGTCCTAATCAGATTAGAGAGTTCTTGGATCTGATCCTAGTGATCTGATATTAAATTTAAAAATTAAAATTAAATCAGATATAATTTTATACCTGATTAGATAATCTAATTATCCTACCGATGATCTGCTACACCTGAAATTTTGGATCAAGCCACGCACCTGCCTAGCCTCTATCGATATCCACATGGGCTAGTTCTGGGTATCTTCTCCTTCTGAATCAGATCTTCAAAAATTATATCTAGATCTGATTTATAGAACTTTAAAACAATTGCAGAAGGCAGCACGCTCGTCTCTTGAACAAGATTGTCTTCTTCCTGATCTTGGCGACAAAACTTCTTTGGAACCTTGCTAAATTATACCCAACTTCTTGGGTGTGGAGATGAGAGAGAAGACCAAAGGATGGGGCAAGGAGAGGAGTTGGGGGTGGCAGCCTTTTGGCTCTTGGTCGGCATAGGAATGAAACCCTAGGCGTTAGGAAGGTTTAAATAAACCCTATTGCACCATTCAATGTCACACAGGTCCAACTAATCAAATTGCTTGAATTAATCAGATCTAAATCTGATTGGTGGTGCCAACACACCTAATCCAATCAGATGAGAGACCCCATAAACCCTCCATAGGTGGTGCCAATATAGGATAAGGATGAAGTCTTGGCACCCAACTCTTTGATCTCATCAAGAAACCTTAGATTCCCATCTACAAGGGACTCCTTCTCTTATCCTCATTGGCGCATGCCAAGAGTGGGCATGCACCCTCTTTGAGTCCTTATTTAGTAGGGGGACATGCACCCTAGGTGCTCTCCAATAGGCACATGCCACATGGCCCCCTGTGCAAATATCCAGGGTCAACTGTTGACCCATGTCTAGAAAAGTTACAAGAATTGGCAGATCTTGTCCTAAATCCATTCGATGGATTAAGACAAGGCTAGATCAGGTTAGGATAACTCATTTTTGATCTAGACGAGCTCTAGTTAGACTTGGACAAACCTCTATAGGGTTTTCGGATGAGCTTAGTCCAATTTGGCTTAGTCGAGATGAACAAGAATGATTATAAAAGGAGAATATTAGACTCAATCATGTGCTAGCATGATTTTCTTGAACCTAATTGGATCCAATCCAAATCAATCAAACTGAGTTAGATCAATTGATCACATCCAGGCCTAAATCCTTATTTGTATGATCCAGTTAGGTTCAATTTTGTATAGTAATGAGATATATTGCAATCTCTATTATCAACATCATCGAAATACCTTTCGATGGACCAAAACTTTTCTGATTTATCCAATTAGAATGATCGATCATCAAGATCATTCTAATTGCTCTCAAAATCCATCAGTGATACCTAGCAGTATATGGTGGCAACTCATTAGAACTGAATGCGAACTTCTCGATGCAGCTACCTATGTGATTGAGTTCTTCTATCATTAGCCTCGATAGGACTAGGGTTAAGGTGAACTTATCAAACCCAACATCCTGTCATATGATTAAATCATTCGATCCGAGTTTGATGTAAAATTCTAATAGAAACTTCTTTCATCATCTTCACACTACCATGGCCATGGACTTATAGATTCGATCTTATGATCATCATAGGACTACTCCTCATCTACCGAGATAGATAGATTGCTTATTGGTGCAATCCAATTTCTACAATGAACATGCTATAGCCAACATACATCTCAGAATTTCAAATGGCTAGGAGATCAGTTATGATATAGTCAAACTATATTACACTCAAGATGAACTATCGATGCATCTCAGGTTAAAGAACTAGACACACCTACTACAACATCGAGCTAGTCATCAACGAGAAGGTAGACTCTCTTATGATTGCTCGAGGTGGCCATGCTTAGTGCCCTCGTTCTCTAACGAGTACCAGTACTCTCACTTCAATATCTCTACACCATAGTCTCAAGACTCATCTATCCTAAGAAAGCGATCATACATCGATCTTCTGGATCGATCACCATCCTCATGATGATCCTATGATCAAGAGCATTTTATGAGTTAATTATGATAATAGATGTCTTAAATTTTTAATTCTTGAAAATATGCATTTTTCATACCCATTAACTCAAAGGATGTATCACAGATACTTTAAATACATAATGTAATAGAAAATAATTCTTTTATTAATTTATAGTCAAAATTACAAAAATGCTCCTAAAAGGTATATTACAAGTATTAGCCAATCTGACTTCTAGGGAATATATCTAACAAACTTTCACTTGATCTAAAGTTAATTGGCTATAAATCTAAGTTTCATCTTCTCAAGGTAGGCTTCGATCTTATGCTAGCTCAATGGGTTCGTTAGTAGGTCAGCCACATTATCTGTGGTGTCGACTTTCTTAACATCAATGTATCCTTTCTCAAGGTAATCGTGGATTAGGTGATATCGCCACTCGATATGCTTCAACTTTTGATGAGACCTTGGCTTCTTAGCTAGGCTATGGTGCCATTGTTGTTG
The DNA here is from genome assembly GCA_006176705.1 of Cocos nucifera. NCBI lineage: Eukaryota > Viridiplantae > Streptophyta > Magnoliopsida > Arecales > Arecaceae > Cocos > Cocos nucifera. The sequence continues at coordinate 41,565 of QRFJ01002049.1, read as the reverse complement.
CAATATAGAGAGACGGCATTCGATGGCATCACTCCGAGCTCTGCAGCAAACTTCTTATACCAGAATGCTTCTTTCATAGCTTTCGATGTAGTGATGTACTTAGCTTCCATTGTAAAGTTTGCGATCATGATCTGCTTTGAACTCTTTTAGCTCACGGCACCATCATTGCATATGAACAAACTTTCAAATATCGACTTTTAATCATTTATATCAGACATAAAGTCTGAGTCTTTATATCCCTGGATCTGGAGTTCTCTATTATCAAAGACTAAAAATATATCCTTAGTTCTTCTTAAGTCCTAAAGGATACACTTCACAAAATTCCAATGCTCTTCATCTGGACTTGACTGATATCTGCTCGTGACACTCACGACATGGGCAATATCTAGTCGTGTACATAGCATAGCATACATGAGGCTTCCTATTATCGAAGCATAAGAGATCTTGCTCATGCGTTCAATCTCCTAAGTTATATTAGGGCACAACTTTTTGGAGAGATGAAAGCCATGTCTAAAGGAAACAAGTCTTCTCTTAGAGTTTTTCATGCTGAACCTCTTCAGCACCTCCTTTATATACTGAAGGAACCAGATCTAGGATTTCAGGGTTAGATCTTGAAACTTTTTCAAGATCAGATAGCAAAAGATCAGAATAAATTAAAATTTATTTATAAATTAGAAAAAATCCAAGATCTAAGATTCTATTATATGATTATGGCATGAGATTAAATCAAAAATTAAAAACATAAGAAAAAAAAAAGATGTTGATCGCATCAACATAGATCTACACTAGATTTATTGCAGGTATGTAACAAAGGATTAGATTCATATTATCTATGCAAGATAGACATTCTAACTTATTGATCCAAGCTTGAGGATGAAGCTCTGAGCTACATACGTATCCATCCTCTAAGAGATGTCCACATGAGTCCATGAATCTCGATCAAAAGTTTGATCTTCGAAACTCAACACAGTATGCTAGTACTGTACTGATCCTTCTTCGATGATCGATTCAGTGCTTCCTTCTTCAAGATTTGGACTCTCCAAAGATCAAAAGGATGAGAAGAGACTTTAGTTCTATGACACTCTCAAAATAAATCTCAAAGATGAAGGAAAAGTGATGAACAGAAGAAACCCTAGAAGAAGACCCTCTTCTTCTTCTTCTTTTTTCTCTCACCTAGACACCTAGATTGATGTCTATGAAATCCCAACACCCAAGAAGTTTTTCCCTCTAATTTTCATATTCCTAAAACCTTTCTCAATGATCTAGAATTCTTAAAAAAATTAGCCTAAAATTTATTTTAAATAATAAGATATCGAGGAGTCTTGTCTAGGTAAAATTTCTAGACAAGGCAGGTCCAATTAAGGAAATAAGTTAGGGCGCCCAACACTTGGGCGCCCCCTCCTTTCTTTTTGGCATGGACCAGCAATAAAGGGCACACAAAAGATGCCTTTCTTACTAAAGAAAATAGGAGAGAAAATAGGGTGAGGGGACGGCAAGATAAGGGAGGAGTTTTGATTTCTCAAAACTCTATCCCATAGAATTTGAAACCAAAACAAAATGCCTCTTTTGACTTGGTCCAAAACAAATAGCCAAATAAGAAAGAGAGAGGGAGAGAGAGCATGTGAGAACATAAAAGAGAGGGGGATTCAAGACACAAAATTAAGGAGAAGAGGGCATGGGGGTGTTGGGGCTAAGATGGTGTAAGGAGGGAAGTCATAGTCACACTAGGACTTCCAATTTGACTTGGTCAAACAAAGTCTTTTAACCAAATTAAATCAGAAATAAATCAACTCAATTAAAATATGTCTTAATTCAATTAATAACTTAATTAAATTAGATTAAATCAAACTTAATTTTGATTTAATTTTTTAATCAAATTAAAAAATTAGGTTGATCCAAGTCCTAGTTGAACTAGGACTAGTTCTTCCTTGCACTTCACTTATCCAATAAACCAATTGAACTTGATCCAATCAAGTCCAAACAAAATTTAATTAAATAATATTTAATTAAACTTAATCTCAGCTCTTTAGCTTAATCAAATTAAGCTAATTAGTAATCTAATTGCTAGTCAATCCTCCTACAATACTTGCATCAGGTTAAACATTAATCATATTGATCGTTTAACCTTAGAACGATTCTTAATCATCGATCAACCATCTGATCAGATCATAAACTCTAATGTGTATGACCCCATAGGTCTGAACCTAAGTTGGTAGTAAAAAAATAAATTTTTATACCAATCAAAGTGACCATCTAGCAATGTACACGATGGTCGGATAGGTCAAATATGTAGAACAACATCCTTAGAATCCATGTGGATATAGTTTCTATATAATTCATCCCCTTGACCAAAATGCTCATTAAACACCTCAAAGTTCAACTGTCAACTTTGATAAGGCTGTCCATATTGTATTTCAAAATACTAAATCTATCTCATGGATTATCTTGGCCAAGATTTTGCTATATTAAAATACAGTGATACATTCTTCTCCAACTCTTGGAGTGGTCAATCCTATCTTGATCACACACCAACTTTACAAGTACTTGATTATGCCTAGAAACCTTTTATTACTGAATTAGAAATTTAGTTAGTCTGGTACCAAAGCATAATGAGTTGCTTCAAGCCACTGAGGCGATCTTAGATCTAAGAGATACTTATACCTATATCCCATCACAGACATTCTCGATAGTAGAATACTTTGGAGTTGATCAAGTTCAATGATGATGTACCCTTACATCTCATCTGTATGCCATACCAGTGTCTTCACACTCCTTGATTAAGAAGACAACCAACCTATATGGCATACAGTGATCTATGCTCGATAGATGCTGTCATCCTTATTAATAGCCTATCATTTGGTCGTGAACAGTTTTAAGAACTAATCGATAAATCCTCTCTTTATAGAATCTAAGTAGTCCTAAGGACTTCATCATAATAATGAAGTTCATTAGAAGATAAAAACTTTATGATGAAAAAATATCAAAAATATATTTTATTTATTAATAAATTAATTATAATTATAATATAGCTCAACCATCAATAGGCTGATGATTGGCTTTGAAACATATTTTTCAGCAACTCCCACTTGTCCTAAAGCTACTTGGCATAGTATCTAATACCCATCTTCGACTTGTGGTTATCGAACTCTTTTATCACTAGGGCTTTAATGAAGGAGTCGGTTAGGTTCTCCTTTTCTTTGATCTTCTGAAGGTCAATATTATTTCGATCCATGATCTCCCAGACCAGATGGAAGTGGTGCGGTATGTGCTTCGTCCGCTAGTATGCCTTGGGTTCCTTCGCCTGAGCAATGGCACCAATACTGTCGCAGTAGAGCAGGATTGGGCCATCAAGGGAGGGTGCTACTCCAAGTTTGGTAATGAATTTTCTCAGCCACATAGCTTCCTTCATGGTATCTGATGCTGCGATGCACTCTGCTTTGCAAACAGAGTCTGCCACAATATGCTGCTTAGAACTCTTCCAGTAGATGGCTCTACCATTTAGAGTAAAGATGTAACTCGACATGCTTCTACTATCATCATGGTCAGATTGAAAGCTAGAGTTAGTGAATCCCATAGTTTCAAATTTGACTTGCCATAAACCAACCATTAGTCCTTAGTATTTCTCAAATATTTAAGGATAGCTTTAACCACTTTCTAGTGATTTTCTTTAGGATCGATTGGTATCTACTCATTACTCTTAGTGAGTATGCCACATCTGATTTTGTACATATCATGGCATACATGATAGATCCTACTACCGAAGCATATGGGATTCTACTCATACACTCTCTTTCTTTAGGAGTTGTCAGACAATCCTTTTTAGAGAGAGAAATTTCATGGTCCATCGGGAGATAGCGCTTTTTAAAATTCTCCATGTTGAACCTCTTCAGCACAGTATTTATGTACATGGACTAGGATAACCCAAGCATCCTCTTAGATCTATTCCTATAGATCTTCATCCCTAAGATGTAGGATGCTTCACCCAAGTCCTTCATGGAGAATTGAGATGACAATCAAACTTTTATTTCCTATAGTATAGGGATGTTATTCTTGATTAAGAGAATGTCATTCATGTACAAGATAAGTAATACCATTGCTAGACCATTCACCCATTTATAAATGTAGGGTTCTTCTCCATTCTTAACAAAGCAATATATTTTGATCACCTTATCAAAATGCATGATCCAACTCCGAGAAGCTTGCTTTAACCCACAAATAGATCTCTGAAGTTTGCACACCTTGGATTCATCTGTAGATGTGAACCCCTTAGGTTGTATCATATATACCTCTTCGGTCAGCTCTTCATTCAGGAAAGCTATCTTCGCATCCATCTTTCAGATCTCATAATTTAGATGGATAGCTATCGCAAGCATTATCCGAATGGATTTGAGCATTGCTATAAGAGAGAATGTCTCATCATAGTCAATGCTATAATGTTGATGATACCCTTTGGCAACCAAATGGGCTTTATAGATCTCCATCTTTTCATCTGTGCCCCTCTTCTTTTTGAAGATCCACTTACACCCAATGGATTTAATTCCTTTGGGTGAGTCAACTAATATTCACATATCGTTGACCTTCATGGAGTCCATTTCGGACTTCATGGCCTCAAGCCATTTCTTGAAATCAGGTCTCTATATTGCATCCATATAGGTGATCAAATTCTCATCGTTCTCATCAAGTTCGATGGGATCACCATCCCAAATCAAGAAACCATAGTATCTATCCAACTGACGCAGTACTCTATCAGATCGTCTTAATGATGTAGGTACATTAGACTCTAGATCTAATCTAATCAAATCTAATTCAGGTTTAGCTATAGGTGTCGATCTTTCTACCTATTGAACTTCATCAAGTTCAACCTTAGAGGCAACAGTTTCTTCACTAAGGAAAAGAATTATCTTAAAATTGATGATCACCTTTTGTTCATTAGCATGGTAGAAATAGTAACCCTTACTTTCTTTAGGATATCCTATAAATACATACTTATCAGACCAGAGTCTAAGCTTATCGATAGGCAAACATTTAACATAGGTCGGACAACTCCAAACTCATAGGTGAGAGAGTGTAGGCCTACACCTAGTCCATATCTCATATGAAGTCTTTGCGATAGATTTACTCGGTACATTATTCAATATATAACATGTAGTCTCAAGAGCATAACCCTAAAATAAAATAAGTAGACTAGCAAACTCCATCTGGATCGAACCACGTCTAAGAAGGTTCAATTTCTTCTTTTTGATACACCATTATGCTATGGTATTCCTAAAGGAGTCCACTGTGAGAGAACCTCATTCTCTCCTAGATATGTTAAGAACTCACTAGATAGATATTCACCTCCTTGATCTGATCGAAGAGTTTTAATACTCTTCCCAGGTTGTTTTCTACTTCACTTCGAAATCTTTTGAATATTTCAAATGAATCCGACTTATGTGTCATCAGATAGATATATCCGTACTTGGATAGATCATCTATAAAAGTAATGAAGTAGAAATATTCATCTCTAGCACTTATACTCATGGATCCATATACATCAATATGTACTAGACCTAAGAGCTTAGTGGCTCTTTCATCTTTTTCAATGAAAGATGACTTGGTCATTTTTTCAAGAAGATAGGACTCACATATTGGAAGTGATTCACAATCACTGACATCAAAAATTTCTTCTTGGGTCAACCTATTTATCCTATTCTTATTAATGTGACCTAGCCTACAGTGCCATAAGTAGATATCAGAGATATTATCTAATCTAAAATATTTTTAGAAGTATACATTACACTCACAGACTATAATAAAATGTAAAATATCATTTCTTTGTTATCCTTGCATTATTGTAACATCATTCATAATGATATCATAATAATTTTTTTTTATAGATAAATGATAACCATCTTTAGCGAAAAGACCAATAGAGATTACATTCATCAGAAAGGAAAGACAATAATGACATTCATTTAAAGAAATGATATTAGTATTGAGAATAAGTTAAACTATTCTTATAGCTAGAACTGGAACAGACCTTCCATCTCCAACATTCAGGAATTGCTCATTATTTTTAAATCTTCTACTAATTTAAAGTCTTTGCAATGTATTGTAAATATAGACTGGATTTTCGGTATCCAATATCCAAGTAGAAATATCACAAATAGAGAAATTCAAGGTGTTATCATATGACATCCTTGATCAGTAATTACTTGCTCATCTCTCTTATTTAGCCTGTTGGGGTCATCAAAATATTGAGGACAATTTTTCTTCCAATGCCCTTGCTCATTACAGTACTCTGCCTAATCTAGATTATTCTTGGATCTTATGTTTAATTGGAGCATAGAGGCCCCAGCATGAACTACTTCATGCTGTTGAGAAATATTCAACTTTCGATATTTATTATCAAAGTTAGGTCCCATAAGTATATCGCTATCTAACAATGAATAGAGCAACTATAGTTTGTGTTTAACTGCATAAAGGAGAACCAAAAGACTAATTAGTAATTGATTTATAAATCCTTAAGATTTGGACATTAATCAAAAAGATTCTTTCATTATTTTATTCGAATTGTAGCCTCTACCGCCAATTCAAAAAATTATCCTAATTTCTTAATGGGTACTAGAATCCACATAGACTACATACAAGTCCAACTATGGTTGGTCAACCCATGTACATCTAAGGATAGGTTCATAACTAATTATTTCTTCAAATAATTTTTAGTAATTTAATTTTATCCCAAGTATCTTTTCAATAGGCTAGGACCTCCACAGAAAGTTTCGATTAGGTCCAACCATTAACATAATTATACTTGGTCCATCTAACTAATGAATGATTAAGCCTAACTATAATTGATCAACCTAACCATCATTTAGAGAGACGTGGCCAAGAAATCATATTATGAATGATAATTTCATTAGTAGATAAGCACAACGTCTTTGGGGCTCCAATGATTATCCAACTAATGGACCCATTATCACCCATTTAATGGATGGCTATGATCTAGTTATCACCATAACTATTCATTTTAAGGACCTAATAATTTTAGAGGATTTTAATTTAAGAAAGAGAGAAGATCAGATGAACCAGCTTGTTATGATCCTTCCATTGGCTTCACTAAGTCAGCTTAAGGAAGACCATTACTAGGCTGATCTAGGAGCACCTAAATCAGTCACATTGATTTACCTAGCTTACATAGGTCAGCTCGAATAGTCAAGTGATTCGATCAAAACAAAATTTCACCAAGAGGCTAGATAAGTTTGATTGGTGGGAGGGTCTGCCAAAGCTTGCCTTAGACACCATCAGAAATGGTCAGGTAAGTTGGCTGCCAATTAAAGACCACCAATCTGATTTACCTTAGATACCAAATGGTTTAATTAGTCTTAATTAGATCAACTTAACAATTCATGCTAGACCACGTAGCCAAGAATCAAGTCCATTTTTGATCTTGTTAAATATATGGACTTGACCAACTACAACTATTATAATTGATCTAGAGAATCCTTGATCTAATATAAGATAACATTTGATTGTTATCTAATTAAGTCCATTCTTTAATCTAACCCTAGGTCTAACTCAATTAATGGACCTAATCCTCACTAATCCATTTAACCAAATGTGTTATGATTGGTGTCTTAGGATCTTCAATTCATAATCCTAAATCCTAATCAAACAACTTTTTAATTTTTCATTAAGTTTTGGACTAAGGATTGGGGTTTTGCTTTTTGAAAATGATTTTCATATTTGTAAAATATTTTTACAACATGGTTCTATCAATCAAGTTGTACATTTGATTCATAATCAATATGCAAATAAGATAAACATAAAACTACTTTAGATCTAATCTAAATAGGTTCATGTAATTGAAACAGTTTCAATTCCAATCAATCATAAATTATCTTAGATTAAATCTAACATATTTATGATGATTAAAATTAGATTAAAATATTTTTAATCAGATCATAAAATTTTTTAGATCTAATCTAAAATTTTATGATCAATATTTTAGATCAGTATGTACTAGGACAACCTCTCCACTGTAAAGGGTAAACCTTATAGCAGGATAACCTTATAATCGATCCATGCAATCTAAAATTTTTAATTTTAAATATAATAAATTATAAATAAAATTAGATCATATCTAATAAATTTATGATAAGAAATAGATTTACACAAACTAGGACAATCTCTCTACTATAAGGAAAAAACCATATAGCAGGACAATCTTATAATCAGTTCGTGTGATCATAATTTTTAATTTTAGATATAATAATTAGATTATAAATTAAATTTAATCTAAGAAATAATATAAATATATATCTATAATCATATAATAATCAACCTAGGCTCTGATACCAATTGGAAGAACTAGATCTAGGGTTTCAGGGCTAAATCTTAAAATTTTTCAAGATCAAGCAGCGAAAGATTGGAATAAATTAAAATTTATTTATAAAATTAAAGAAAACTCTAGATCTAAGATCCTATTATATGATTATGATATGATATTAAATTAAAAATTAAAAACATAAGAAAGAAGAAAAGGTGTTGATCGCATTAACATAGATCTACACTAAATCTATTATAGGTTTGTAACATAGGATTAGATCCATATTACCTATGCGAGTTAGATGTTCTAACTTACTGATCCAAGCTTGAGAATGAATCTCTTAACTGCATATGCATCCAACCTCTACACGAGTCCATGATTCTCGATCAGAAGTTTGATCTTCGATAATCAGCACAATATGCTAGTACTGTGCTGATTCCTCTTGGACGATCGATCTGGTGCTTCTTTCTTCAAGATTTAGACTCTCCAAAGGTTAGAAGGAAGAGAAGAGACTTTAGATTTGAGACACTCTCAAAATAAATCTCAAAGATGGATGAAAAAGAATGAATAGAAGAAACCCTAGAAGAAGACCCTCTTCTTCTTCTTTCTTCTCTCACCTAGATACCCAGATTCGTGTCTATGAAAACCCAACGCACAAGAAGTTTCTCTCTAATTTTTACATGCCCAAAACCTCTCATAATGATCTAGAATCTCAAAACAATCAGTTTAAAATTTATTTTAAATAATAAGATATGGAGGAATCTTGTCTAAATCAAATACCAAGATAAGGCAGGTTTAATTAAGGCAATAAGTTGGGGCGCTCAACACTTGGGCACCCCCTCCTTTCCTTTTGGCATGGACCAGCAATAAAGGGTGCACAAAAGATGCCTTTCTCACCAAAGAAAATAGGGAGAGGGGGCGGCAAGATAATGGAGGAGTTTTGGTTTCTCAAAACTCTATCCTATAGAATTTGAAACCAAAACAAAATGCCTCCTTTGACTTGGTCCAAAACAAATAGCCAAATAAGAAAGAGAGAGGGAGAGAGGGCATGTGAGAACATCAGGAGGAGGGGGATTCAATGCACAAAATTAAGCAGAAGAGGGTGTGGGGGCATTGGGGCTAAGGTGGCACAAGGAGGGAAGTCCTAGTCACACTAGGACTTCCAATTTAACTTGGTCAAACAAAGTCTTTTAACCAAATTAAATTAGAAATAAATTAATCCAATTAAAATAGATCTTAACCCAATTAAGAATTTAATTAAATTAGATTAATTTTAATTTAATTTTTTAATTAAATTAGAAAATTGGATTGACCCAAGTCCTAGTTGAACTAGGACTAGTTCTTTCTTGTACTTGACTTATCCAATAAACCAATTGAATTTGATCCAATCAAGTCTAAACTAAATCTAATTAAATCATATTTAATTAGACTTAATCTCAATCCTCTGGCTTAATCAAATTAAGCCAATTAGTAATCTAATTGCTAATTGATCCTCTTGCAACACTTACAGTAGGTTAAACATTAATTGTATTGATCATTAAACCCTAGAATGACTCTTAATCATTGATCAACTATCTGATCAGATCATAAATTCTAATATGTGTGATCCCATAGGTCCGAACCTAAGTCCGTTGCATAAAAATAAATTTTTATACCAATCAAAGTGACCATCTATCAATGGTGCCCGATGGCCGAATAGGTTGAATGTGTAGAATAATATCCTTAGAACCCATATGGATATAGTTTTCATATAATTCATCCTCTTGATCAAAATGCTTGTAGGACTCCTCAGAGTTCAACTATCAACTCTGATCAGGTTGTTCATATTGTACTTCAAAATATCAAATTCATCTCATGGATTATCCGGGCCAAGGTTTTGTTATATTGAAGTACAGTGATACATTCTTCTCTAACTCTTGAAGTGGTCAATTCCATCTTAATCATACACCAATTTTATAAGTACTTGACTGTGCTCAGAAATCTTTTGTTACTAAATTAGAAATTCAGTTAGTTCGATACCAAAGTATAATAAATTGCTTGCAAGCCACTGAGGCGATCTCAGATCTAAGAGACACTTATATCTATCCCATCAGAGATATTCTCGATAGTAGAATGCTCTAGAGTTGGTCATGTTTAATGATGATGTATCCTTACATCTCACCTGAAGGAAATAGCGCATTATTTGCAGTGCTACTTTCAAAAAAAATTTTAAAAATAGTAAAAATATAGTAAAAAAAATAATTAATCTAATTAATTATCTTCTAATCATATCAAAATATTAAACTCTATACTAAGAATCTAAACATAATATGCATGCATTCATATAGATCTGAAAAAATAAAACTATGCAGTAAACTATTTACTACATCTATGTGTTCAGAACATAATATCTTTCTACGAATAGTCGATCATCATGATCTGATCATCGTTGAGGAGGTCTACTAGTCACAACATAACCACATGATATCTGGTCTCCATGGATCATCCACACGAGGCTTCTGATCCTAATTGGCTCCCTATGAGTGCTAGCTCGACATCGGAGTCTTTTAGGGGCTGTTTTGATCGAACAACTTTGATCTTTATCTACGGGCTTTGTAGACACTCCAAGTTGCTGGTAGACATAGTAGAGAGGCAGAGGAGATTCTCTCTAAAATTTCATGGGCTTACGACACTCGTAGGTCATGAAATGGCTTCCCAAAACCTAGGTCGAATACCTAGGACTGCACTCTCCCTGAAAACCTTGCGCCCCTTCTCTCTTGGTTTTCTCTCTCTTAAAGATGATTGAAGCCTCTTCCCATGCACCAAATGAATCTCACGAAAGTCCTCTCTTCAATAGGTGTTAGCACACATCCCAAAAGCCTCACCATTTAATATTTGTGCAAAGAACAACTTCTATGTGTGTGGGGAACCAAAAACTAGTTTTAATGCTAGTTTGAATTCAAAACTCTTTTTAATTCAAACTTCATCCAAACCAATTCAAACTTATTTGGGACATGTGAAGGAGTTGTGCACCCACTCTTCAGCAAGGAAAAGTCCATGTGAAACCCCTTTCACGTGGAGAAAATTGGCGTACAAGAGAAGGGTGGCGCAAGGGATAAGATATGGTTGTTGTCAACTCAAATTCAAACTCATTTTGAATTTGAATGTCAACTAACCATAACTTATCCATTGAGGATGTGGAAGATCAGGGCATGAGGTATTATATGCATGGGAAAAAAGTCATGAGAAAATAGAAATCAAATTTTAAGTGGGCGTGGGACATAAGTGGCAAATGGGAAGAGAAGACTAGTCAAATTAGTCTTTAAAATTCAAATTTCAACCAACTAAACCAACCTAATCAAAATTGGTTAGGCCCAATTAGAATAAATTAAACCTAACCCATTTAGACTTAATTAGGCTCAATTAAATCCCAATAAAATCAAAAATTGATCAAGCCTAACCTCTGATCAAATCAGTGCTCGAACCTCCTCGGCAATTAGGTCAACTTATGATCTAATCGGGTTAAACACAACTAAACCCAATTCAATTGGACTTGAATCAAAAATAATAACTCAATCAAATTGAGTTAAAATCACTAATTAAAACTCTCATAATCTTAAAGTCCAAATCTGATAGGTCACCAAGCAATAGAGTTCATCAATATGAAACCCTAATCGAAGAGTCCCAGTCTAGTGGGACTCTTGATCCCGATGTCCAAAATGAATGGAACTTACGATCACAAAATCCATACTCTTGATCAGAGAGTTCCATACAAGTAGGACTCAGTGTCCTAATGCTATAGGACATTTGGTCGAAAAGTCCTGATCCAGTGGGACTCTTGACCACAGCCAATAGATCAGATAGAAACCTTTAGTGTGTGTGACTCCATGGGTTCGAACCTAAGCCAGTAGCATAGGAATCACTTTCTATACTAATTGAAGTGACCATCTAGCAATGGTACCCGACATCTAGATAGGTTGAATAGTCATAATCGCAATAATCAAAACCTATATGAATATGGTTATCGTATAATTCATCCCTATGACCTCTGTGTAATAGATGACTCAGGGTTAGACTATCAACTCTAGAAAATACATCCATATCATGTCTTAAAGAAATTAGTCCCGTGACTCCTCACTAAGACTACCTTGGCTAAGGCTTTGTTAAATTGAAATACAATTGAACATAGCTCCTGAAATTAGGAGTGGTCTTGATATACGCAGCGACTCCTCAAGTACTTGACTATGCTCAGAAACCTTCTATCACAGAATTAGAAATTTAAATAGTCCGATATCAAAGCACAGTGAGTTGCTTGGAAGTCACCATAGTGATCTCAAGTTGAAGGGATACTTATACCCATATTCCATCAGAGCTAATCTTGATAGGAGAAAAGCTCCAGAGTTGGTCACATTCAGTGCAGATATACCCATACATCTCACTTGCATGCCATATCAGTGTCTCAACACTTCTTGGTTACGAGAACAATCAACCTATATGGTACACAATGATCTATACTTGATAAACATTATCATCCTAAGTAACAATGTATCATTTGGTCGTAAACTATTTTAAGGACTAAACGATAAATTCTTCTTTATCGAATCTAGATAGTCCTAAGGACTTCATCACAATATAGGAGTTCATTAGAAGACAAAAAATTTATGATGAAAAATATCAAAATAATTTTTATTAATTCATAATTCATATACAATTATAAAACTATAGCTCAACCATCAACAGGTTGATGATTGGCTTTAGGACACATCCCAACAATCTCTCACTTGGACTAAAGCCAATCGGTATAGTATCTAATATTTATCTTCGACCTAAAGTCGTTGAACTCTTTCACCATAATAGCTTTAATGAATGGATCAGCTACATTTTTTTTTCCATCAATCTTCTGAAGGTCGACGTCATCTTGATCCATGATCTCTCGGACAAGGTGGTAGCAGCATAGAATATGCTTCGTCCACTAGTGTGCCTTCGATTCCTTCGCCTGAGCAATGGCTCCAGAGCTGTTGCAATAGAGCAGAACCGACCATCAAGAGAGGATGCTACTCCAAGCTCAGTAATGAATTTTCTTAGCCATAACACTTCTTTGGCAGCATCTGATGCAGCAACATACTCTGCCTCACAAACTGAATCAACCACAGTATGCTGCTTGAAACTCTTCTAGCAGACAGCCCTACCATTAAGGATGAATATATATCCCGATACACTCTAGCTATCATCATGATCAGACTGAAAACTAGAGTCTGTGAACTCTACAAGTTTCAAGTCCAATTCATCATATACAAGCCACTAGTCCTTAGTATTTCTTAAATACTTCAGGATGATTTTAACAACCTTCTAGTGGTTCTCCCTTGGATTAGATTGGTATCTACTCACTACCCCTAGTGAGTATGCCACATCTGGTCATGTACATGTCATGGCATAGATGATAGAACCCACTATCAAATCATATGGTATTCTACTCTTACGCTCTCTTTCTAGAGGTATTGTCGAACAATCTCTCTTTGAAAGAAAAATTTCATGGCCTATCGGTAGATAGCCTTTCTTTGAATTCTCCATACTAAACCGTTTTAGCACAATATCAATGTATATAGATTAGGACAATCTAAGTAACCTTTTAGATCTATCTCTATAGATCTTCATCTCTAGGATATAGAAAGCTTCTCCTAGATCTTTCATGGAGAACTGTGATGACAATCAGATCTTTATTTCTTGTAATGCAGAGACATCATTTTCGATTAAGAGAATGTCATCCACATACAATACTACGAATACAATTGCTGGACTATTAGCCCACTTGTATATGCAGGATTCCTCTTCGTTCTTAATGAAGCCATACGTTTTGATTGTATTATCAAATCATATGTTCCAACTCCTAGATGCCTACTTTAGTCCATAAATAGACCTTTGAATCCTACACACCATAGACTCATTTATGAATCTGAACCCTTCAGGCTATATCATATACACCTCTTCATCCAGCTCTCCATTCAGAAAATCTATTTTCATATCTATCTGCTAGATTTTATAGTCCAGATGGGCAGTTATGACAAGCATAATCTGAATGAATTTGAGCATTGCCATAGGAGAGAACGTCTTGTCATAGTCAATACCATAACGTTGATAATATTTCTTGGTAATCAGATGGGCTTTATAGGTCTCCACCTTTCCATCTATGCCCCTTTTCCTTTTGAAGACCCACTTACACCCTATAGGTTTAACCCCTTCGGGTGGGTCAACTAATGTCCATACATCGTTGATCTTCATGGACTTCATTTCGAATTTCATGGCCTCAAGCCATTTCTAAAAGTCTGATCTCTGCATTACATCCATGTAGGTAATCAGATCCTCATCGTTCTCATCATGTTCGATAGGATCCCTGTCCTGGACCAAGAAATCATAATATATGTCCCGTTGACGTGGTACTCTACCAGATTGCCTTAAGAGTGCATCTACAATGGGCTCTAGGTCTGATCTAATCAGATTCAGCTCAAGTTCAACAACTTGTATCTATTCTTCCACTTGCCAAATTTCATCAAGTTTGACCTTAGAGGCATTAGTTCCTTCACTAAGGAACTTCTTTTCCAAAAAGAGTGCCTTAAGACTGTCAAACACTTTTTGCTCATCAACAAGGTAGAAGTAATATTATTTGATTTCTTTTAGATAATCTATAAAACTACACTCATCAGACCCAGGTCCAAGCTTATCTATCATTAAACGTTTGACATAAGTTGGACACCCCCAAATCCTAAGGTGTGAGAGCACTAGCTTATACCCTATCCATATCTCATATGGTATTTTATTAACAGATTTATTCGAAACTCTATTTATAATATAACAAGCTGACTCAAGTGTATATCCCCATAAAAAGATTGGCAAACCAGCAAACCCCATCATAGATCGAACCATGTCCAATAGGATCCGATTCCTTCTTTCAGACACACCATTATATTGTGGTGTTCTAGGAGGGATCCATTAGAAGAGAATCTCATTCTCCTCTAGATATGTTAGAAACTCATTGAAAAGGTACTCACCCTCTCGGCCAGATCAAAGAGTTTTAATACTCTTTTCAGTTTGCTTCTCTACCTTATTTTGAAATAGTTTAAACATTTTAAATGACTCCGACTTATGCTTCATTAAATAGACATACCCATACCTCGATAGATCATTTGTAAAGGTTATGAAGTAGAAGTATCCACCTCTAGCACTTGAGCTCATGGGTCCACATACATCTGAATGTACTAGACTCAGGAGTTTAGTGGCTCATTCACCTTTTCCAATAAAAGGTAACTTGGTCATCTTACCAAGAAGACAGAACTCACAGGTTGGAAGTGATTCACAATCACTAACCTCAAGAATTTCTTCTTAAGCTAACATGTTTATTCTATTATTATTAATATGACCTAGCCTACAATGCCAAAGGTAGACTTTGGACACATCACTAACTTTAGGGCATTTACTGAAGGATTGAACCATGCTAATAAGCATAGTTAATAAATAAATATCATTATTCAATCATCCAATAAAAATTATAACAACATTCAAAATAACATTACAAAAAAAAAAATTATTGATATTTCATAACCATTCATGGCCAAAAGGCCTGCAAAAATGATATTCAATAAGAAAGTTGAACAAAAATGACATTCATTAAGAATAACTTTATTTGAATTAATTACAAGATTCATGATTTCTAAAGCTAGAATTAGAACTTGTCTTCCATCTCTAATGTTCAGGAATTTCTTACCTTGATCAAATCTCCTATTGACCTACAAGCCCTACATAGAATTACAAATATGATAAGAGCTTCCAGTATCTAATACCTAGGTAGTAAAATCAAATTAAAAAAAATTGCAAGGTGTTATCATATAATTACCTTGCCCAGCAACAACTTGCTTCCTCCTCAGTCTGTTCGGATCTAGGGAGGCAACTTACAGAGGATAGTTCCTTTTCCAGTGCCTCTGCTTCTTACAGAAGAAGTACACCATCTGGTTTTGGTCGGACTTGCACTTCTTGGTCTGATCCTATGCAATCATCCCGGCATTTGGCTGCACCTTCTTGTTCTTCTTTTCTTTCTTAAAGGATTGAAGATCAGAAGAAGACACTCCCACTACATTCACCATCTCCTTGTAGAGTTGGTGATCCTTCTCAAAGTTCTGCAGCAACTCCAATAAGTCATGGTAATTGACTGTAGGCTTTGTCAATCTAAAATGAGTCAAGAAAGGGAGGAAAGACTTGGGCAAGGAATTAAGGATCGCATCCTTATCGAGTTGCTCATGCATAGGAAAGCCCAGCTTGCTAAGGCTCTCAATCATCTCGATCATGTACAATACATGATCGATGATTGAGACCCCATCCTTTATCCAAGCATTGAAAATGGCATAACTTATTTTGTGCCTTTCAACATCATTAGGCATGTCAAAGGAGTCGTTCAACATTTGAAGCATCTCCTATGGCTGGGCATTTTTAAACCTACAGCTAAACTCGTCATTCATTGCCGCCAGCATTATGCACCGAACGATGGTGCGGTCATTGAGCTACTTTTGGTAAGTGTCTCGTACCACCCCTCTAGCATTTGAAGCTAGCTCCTTAGATGCTGGATCCGTTAGTATATAAAGGATTCGCTCATGCTCTAGGATGATTTTTAACTTACGATACTACCTATCAAAGTTGGATCTCATTAATTTATCATTATCTAACAATGATCGGAGCGACAGGTTAGTGGCCATTTCCATACAAAAAGAAAAATCAAATCTAATTAGTATATGAATCAATTATCCTAAAGACTTAGACTTTAGTCTAAAGGTCCTCCCACTATTTTATATGAATTGGTAGCCTTTACCTCCATTTTGAGGAATTACTTTAATTCCTTAGTGGGTACTAGAATCTACATAAACTACACATGAGCCCAACTTTGGTTGGTCAACCCATGTGCATCTACGGATAGATTTAAAATTAATTATTTCTCTAAACAACTTCTAGTAATATTGATTTTGCCTCGGAGACTAATCAGTAGGCTTTGGCCTCCATTGAAAAGATCCGATTAGGTCCAACCATTAACATGACCATATTTGATCTTATCTAACCAATAAATGATCAGGCCTGACTTTGGTCGACCAATCTAACCACCATCAGAAAGATTTAACCAAATAATCATTTTATGTATGATAATTTTATTAGTCAATAATCACCAGGCCTTTGGGCCTCCAATGATCATTATACTAATGAACCCATTATCACTCAACTTAACGAGAGGCTATGATTTAGTTATCTATATAGCTATTTTATTTTTAAGGATCTAATAATTTTAGAAAATTTAATTAACATATTTTAAGAAGAGAAAGAAATTCAGCAATCTAATTTTTATTCTTCCACTAACTTCACAAAGTTAGATAAAAAATGATCTAATCTAAGCTGGTATTAGGAGCACCTAAATCAGTTAGACTGATTTACCTAATTGACATGGATGAGCCCAAATCACCAAGTGATCTAATTAAAATCTAATTCACCAGGATGGCCAGGTAAGTGAGATCAGTGGAAGGGATATGTCATTAAGTCATCAAAAATCGAATCAATGCGAGTAGCACCCAATTAAAAATCACTGACCAAAGTACCAAACTTATCTTAGACACCATCTGATTTATTAGTTTTAATTTGACCAACCTAGTAATTTTGGGTTCGACCGTGTAGCCATTAATCAAGTCCATTTGGTCCTCGTTAAAGGCATGGACTTGACCAACTACAACTATTATAATTAAGTATATAGAGTCCTTGACCTAATCTAAATTAATATTTAATTAGATTTGATCAACTACTATAAATTAGTCCATTCATTAACTAACCTTAGGTCTAACCTAATTTATGGACCTAATTCATCTAACCCAATAATCCACAAGTTTGTGATTAGTGACTTAGGATCTTAATTCATAATTCTAGATACAAAATCATTTCACTTAATTTTAATTAAGTTTATGAGCTGAGGGTTAGGATTTGATATTTTAAAAATATTTTTTAAATTTTGAAAGATTCTTTACAACTTGACATTGTTCACCAATAGAGTCAACTCACTTCAAAATTGAATCAGCTCAATTTACAAACAACACTAGTTATAGGGTTTAATTTGAAACTATGTACACTATATAATACTAAATCATGAATCAAACTTTAGATCCTATCTAAACATGCATTTATGATCAAAAATTAGATTAAAACCTAATTTATCATACATAAAAATTAGATCTAATCTAAAACTTTTATGATCAACTATAAGATTAAGCATGTACAATGACAATCTATGCACAGTAGGGTGTAAACCCTACAATAGGACAACCTGCAGTCCATGCGATCTTGATTTTAATTTTTAGATTAATTAATTAGATTATTAGATTAATATTTAGATTAAATCTAAATTATCAATCTAAACATACAAGCATATCATGTTTAGCGAACCTTCGCTCTGATACCATTTGAAGGAAATAGTATAGGGTCTGCAGTGCTACTTTCGAAAAATTTTTTAAAAATAGCAAAAATATAGCAAAAAAAATAATTAATCTAATTAATTATCCATTGATCATATTAGAATATTAAATCCTACACTAAAAATCTAAACATAATATGTATGCATTCATATAGATCTGAAAAAATAAAACTATGCAGCAAACTATTTACCACACATGTGTTCAAAATACAATACCATTTCATGGATAGTCAATCATCATGATCTAATCATTATCGAGAAGGTTCACTAGTCACGATATAGTCAGATAGATATCTGACCTCCACAGATCATCCACATGAGGCTCCTGATCCTGATCGGCTCCCCGCAAGTGCCAGCTCAACACCGAAGTCTTTCAGGGGCTGTTTTGATCAAACAACTTTGATCTTCATCTATGGGCTTCACAGATGCTTCGGATTGCTGATAGACATAGTAGAGAGGCAGAGGAGATTCTCTCAAAAATTTTGTGGGCTTACGACGCTCGTAGCTCATACACTGGCTTCCCAAAACCTAGGTCGAATACCTAGGACTACACTCTCCCTAAAAATCTTGCGCCCCTTCTCTCATGGTTTTCTCTCTCTTGGAGATGATTGAAGCCTCTTCCCATGCACCAAATGAATCTCACGGAAGTCCTCTCTTTAGAATAGGTGTTAGCACATGTCCCAAAAACCTCCCCTTTTAATATTTGTGCAAAGAACAACTTCTATGCATGTGGGGAACCAAAAACTAGTTTTAATGCTAGTTTGAATTCAAAACTCTTTTTAATTCAAACTTCATCCAAACAAATTCAAACTTATTTGGGACATGTGAAGAAGTTGTTCTCCCACTCTTCAACAAGGAAAAATCCACATGAAATCCCTTTCACGTGGAGATAATTGGTGCACAAGAGAAGGGTGGCGCAAGAGATAAGATATGGTTATTGTCAACTCAAATTCAAACTCATTTTGAATTTGAATGTCAACTAACCATAACTTATCCATTAAGGACATGGAAGATCAGGGCATGAGGTATTATGTGCATGGGAGAAAAGTCACGAGAGAATACAAATCAAATTTTAGGTGGGCATGGGACATAGGTGGCGCATGGGAAGAGAAGACAAGTCAAATTAGTCTTTGAAATTCAAATTTCAACCAACTGAACCAACCCAATCAAAATTGGTTAGGCCCAATTAGAAAAAATTAAACCCAACCCATTTAGGCTTAGTTAGGCTTAATTAAATTTCAATAAAATCATGAATTGATCAAGCCCAATCTCTGATCAAATAAGGTTTGAACCTCCCCAGTGATTAGGTCAACTTGTGACCTAATCGAGTTAAACCCAACTGAACCCAATTCAATTGGACTTGAATCAAAAATCATAACTCAATTAAATTGAGTTAAAATCACTAATTAAATCTCTCATAATCTTAGAGTCCAAATCTAATAGGTCACCGGGCAATAGAGTTCATCGATATGAAATCCTAATCGAAGAGTCCCAGTCTAGTGGGACTCTTGAATCCGATGTCCAAAATGAATGGAACTTGTGATCATAGAGTCCATACTCTTGATTAGAGAGTTCTAGACAAGTAGGACTAAGTGTCCTAATGCTATAGTACATTTGGTCGAAGAGTTTCAGTCCAGTGGGACTCTTGACCATAGCCAATAGATCAGGTAGAAACCTCTAGTATGTGACACAATAGGTTCGAACCTAAGCTGATAGCACAGGAACCATTTTCTATACTAATCAAAGTAATTATCTAGCCATGGTATCCAACATCTGGATAGGTCGAATAGTTGCAATCACAACAATTAGAACCTATGCAAATATGGTTACCGTATAATTCATCCCTATGATCTCTATGTAATAGATGACTCACGGTTAGACTGTCAACCCTAGAAAATACATCCATGTCGTGTCTCAAAGTAATTAGTCTCGTGACTCTTCACTAAGACTACCCTGGCTAAGGCTTTGATAAATTGAAACATAATTGAACATAGCTCCTAAAATCAGGAGTGGTCAATCCCATCTTGATACACGCACCGACTCCTCAAGTACTTGACCATGCTTAGAAATCTTTAATCACTAAATTAGAAATTCAGGTAGTCTGGCACCAAAGCATAGTGAGTTATTTGAAAGTTTTCATTATTGGGATAAACTATCCTCTTTCAGACCGGCATGGCCGCTGGTAATTAGCCAAGTAATAAGGAATAATCTTCTAGGATCAACGCGGAAGCAAAATAATGGATTCAAGAGAAAAGAGAGAAAGAGAGCACAAGTGTTTTTTGAAAGAAAAAAGCTTTATTTAATGAATTCAGCATCATATACAACCTTGACCTATTTCTAGTATTTATACTTTATAAATGGGTCAAGCCCCAAGCTCATAGAAAAACTCTCCAAAATTCAAACATTCTACGTACACAAAACAAACCCGTAAAAATTGAGCTGGCCTAGCTTTAGACTAAGCCGGCTTACCCGCGACTGGGTCGGCTCGGTCTAAGACTGGGTCGACTCAGTTGTGTACCATGCCAACAATCCAAAAATGCTGCTTTCTATCTAAATTTTTCTCTAAGATATAGCCGACTCAGTTCTAGACTGAGTCGGCCCAGTTCTCAACTTAGCTGGTTCAGTCTCAGGGTGAGCCGACTCAGTTTCTGAACTTTGCTATCCGGGCTAATTTTTCTTCCACTTGCTCCCATCTTTTTATGACCTATCTTCTCATGTTTCCAAGACTTGGGAGTGCTACTTTTGAGCTCACATTCTTTACCTTAGTGCTTCCAAGTCCTTGTAAACTCATTTCTTCTCAGCAAACCCATCCTTGCCACATACCTTTGAAAGCTGTCTCTATGGAGTACCTTCATAAGAGCATCAGACTGATTCTTCCTGGTATTGACCTTCATCAATTCTACTTCACCTTCCTTCATCAACTCTTTGATCTTATGGTACCTCACATCTATATGCATTGTATGTGCATGATAGACTGAGTTCTATGCCAATAGCGGAGCACTCTGACTATTACTAAACAGTGTAAACTTGCTCTGCTCCACCCCCAATTCAATAATCGACCTCCTAAGCCAAAGGGCTTCCTTTGCAGCCTTTATTATTCCAATATACTCGGCCTCTATGGTAGACAAGACCATAATTAGCTAAAGGATTGATCTCCAAGACACCGATCCACCATACACATAAAAGAGGTATCCAGTCCTAGACCTCCTTGTATCAAGATCTCCTGCATAATTCGCATCTACAAATCCTTCCAAAGGATTCAAACCTCCATCTTTAAATCTTCCTAGCTGCCCACCAAACACAAAACTATAATTTCTTATTTCATGCAAATATCGCAATATCCATTTCAATGCTTTTCAGTGTTCCTTTTCAAGGTTAGCCATGTATCTACTAACCGTGCTCACTACATGTGCTATATCTGATCTATAGCACACCATAGTGTATATCACACTATCTACAACATTCACATAAGAAATTTTTTTATGTATTCTCTCTCCTCTTCTAACTGGAGGCTTTATAACTTAGAGAGAGATATATGGCTCGATAATGGCGTCTCTGTAGGTTTGGCCTTCTCCATCCTAAACCTCCCCAGAACTTTTTAGACATATCTTTCTTATAACAAATGGAGCATTTCTTTGCACCTATCTTTGCAAATCTCCATTCTAAGGATTTTCTTAGCTGGACTAAGATCCTTCATCTCAAACTCAGATGATAATGCCCTTTTCAGCCTTTTCACAGCTTCTATGCTTCTACTGGCTATAAGCATATCATCTACATACAATAGCAGGTATAGAGCATCCTTCTCATCTACATTCTTGACGTAGACACAGCAATCATGTTCACATCTACTGAAATCTAGGTTCAAAATAAAACTATCAAACCTTTGATACCACTAACGAGGGGACTGTTTTAAGCCATACAAAGACTTTCTGAGTAAACATAGCTTTTTTTCCTATCCAGTCTTTTTGAAATCCTTTGGCTGCTTCATGTAGATCCTTTCTAATGTGCCATGAAGGAAGGCCATCTTCACATCCATCTATTCCAACTCCATGTTGTACTGTGCTACCAGTGATAACAAAATTCGAATAGATGTATGACACACCACAGGAGAAAAGTTTTGTGTAGTCAATTCCTTTCCTTTATGAGCATCCCTTTGCTACCAATCTTGCTTTGAATCTAACTCCACCTTGTTCTTAAGGTGCCTCTTTCTTCGTGAACATCCACTTTGAGCCAATAGGTCGAGCACCTTCTTGAAGATCCACCAGTTGCCATGTCTAATTCTTTTCAAGTGATTCCATCTCCTTCATCATGACCTGCATCCATGAATCATGATCCTCACTCTCCGCAGTCTCTGCATAATTTTTTGAATCTCCATTAGCAGTGATGAGTGTATAAGAGATAACCTCATCAATACCATATCTAACTGGTCTCCTGGTAGTACATTGGGATTTGTATAAAGCCACTCCCACTAGCACATCTCTACTTGATGTCTATGGCTGATCCTACACATCCATCTGAACTATTGGCACTTCATGCCAAACTTTCATCTGAGTATCTTTACTCCTACCCAGCTCCACCTCAATAAGAACACTCCTATACATGGATTCGGAATGTATGTCATCTATCTCAGACTGGCCACTATTATTCACCTTTGTCTCCCTAGTTCCATCTATCCTAGACTTCCTCAAGATGCTCTTCTCATCAAAGATAATATCCCTGCTGATCACCGACTTCTATGCCTGAGAGTCCCACAGTAGGTATCCCTTGACTCTTTATGGATACCCTATGAATGTCATCTTTTGAGATTTTAGGTCCAATTTGCTCTTCTCAATTGTCTCCATATGTGCATAGGCTAGGCAACCCTAGCCAAACTCCACCTTCTTCTCACTCCAGACCTCCTCTAGAATGCATCCATTCAGCTTATGATATGGGGACCTATTCATAAGAAAATAAGAAAAAGTTAAGACATCATCCCAAAAAGATTTTGAAAGTAATATCTGCAGCCTCAAGCTTCATGCCTTCTCAATCAATGTCCAGTTTATTCTCTCCACGACACCATTCTACTAGGGAGTCATCTTCACCGTGTAATGGCGTTTGACACCATTTTTCTCATAGTACCTCCTGAACTCTAGGCTAGTATACTCCCCTCCATTGTCTGACCTCAGATACTTCACCTGTCCTCCTGACTCCTCTACTTCAGCTCTTTAGGCTCTGAACTAGGCAAACACCTTTGATTTTTCTCTAATCAAATAAACCCACACCTTCCTTCAAAAATCATCAATGAAAGTGATAAAATACTTTGCCCCACCTCTAGCTGATATAGGAGTTGGTCCCCACACATTCGAGTGCACTAAATTCAGTACTCCTTCACTCTGCTTGATACTTTTGGCAAACTTTATCCTATACTGTTTGTCAAAGATACACGGCTCACACAAATCTATGCCCTCCTTCTTCAGGGCTGGGATCATACCTTTTTTACTAAGTTTAGTGAGCCACGATCACTAATATGACCCATCCGATAGTGCCATAGTCGATATAAAATATGCTCCTACTATGCCGCTGCTAGCATCTCTGCTCTATCATTCATCGCTGAGCCTTCCATTCTATAAAGATTATTGCTCAGTCTTCTATCTCTCATCACACCAAAGCTCCTTTGAAAATTTTCAGACATCCACTCCCAACCTGATTACTAAAAGCATAATCCTGCTCCTCCAAGTAGTCCAAAGAAATCAAATTTTTTTTCAACTCTGATACATACCTGATATTTGATAATGTATGAATAATCTCGTCGTACATCCTCATCCTGATAAAGCCAACTCTAGCTATTTTGCATGGATGATCATTTCAAAAGCTGACACTTCCACCATCAACCTTCTGGTAGATAGCAAACCACTTCCAATGAGGAGTATAGTAGTGTGAGCATGCTGAATCCAATATCCACATAGTATCACACTTTGTGGATCCATCTGATATAACTAATAGGTCTAGTTCACTACTCGTAGAAGCTGTATTATCTTCCTTACTGGCCTTCTCCTTTTCTGATTTCAAAAGGGGATAATCTCTCCTCAGGTGTCCAAGCTCATGACATTTATAACATTTTAATGTCTTTCTCTGATCCCAAGACTTTGATCTACCCTTGGATTTTCTCTTGCCTTCTTCTTTGATCTTTCCTATCTTTCATTCATAGCCAGGATCTCAAACTTAGGGACTCCCTTGTTGATCTTTTTTCTTTGCTTATTTGATCTGAGCACACCAACAACCTCTTCATAGTTTAGGATCTTCTTTCTATAAACTAAAATTATTATAAGACCATCATACAAACCTGAGAGAGAATATAATAGCAGCAATGCCCGATCCTCCTCATCGATCTTCACATCCAAACTCATTACCTCAGAATACACCTGACTGTACCTTTGGATATGTATAATAAGATCTCCACCTTCGGGTATCCTCAGACTATATAGTTGTTTCTTCAACCACAGCTTGTTCATCATGTTCTTTCTTATGTATGTATTCTCTAGTCTCGTCTAGAGCCCCTTTGCCATAGTCTCTATGCAAACCTCGGGCAAAACCTGATCAGCCAAGTACATTCAGATTATGCTGAACGTAATTTCCTCCAACTCTTTCCAATCCTCAACACTGATCTATTTTGGCCTTTCTCTTGCCAAGATCTTGTAGATCCACTGCTGAACCAATAAGTCCTTTATCCTTTACTGCCATAGGATAAAGTTTTTCTTACCGTCGAACTTCTTGAAATCAATCTTGAATCCACTTGATCCCATGACTTCAAACAAGTCAAGAATAGATCCCTAACACCCTTCTTTGATCACACACTAGTAACACTATCCTTCAAAAAAGATCTAAATGCCCTAGATCCTTTTTTCAACCATTTGTATCACTATCCCTCCATGTAACCAATCTCCATCTTAATCTAGAGACACACAATGAAGAAATAAGAAGATTTTGGGTAAAACCTAATGCAACAAATCCTAGATGTAGTAACCCTAGGTGTCTTCCATCCTTCCATGCAACACTGCTCTGATACCAATTATTGGGATAAATTATCCTCTCTCAGATCAGCGTGGCTGCTGGTGATTAGCCAAGCAACAAGGAACAATCTTCTAGGATCAATGTGAAAGTAAAATAATGGATTCAAGAGAAAAAGAGTATGAGAGTTTTTCAGAAGAAAAGAGCATTATTCAATAAATTCAGCATCATATACAATCTTGACTTATTTCTAGTATTTATACTTTACAAAAGGGTCAAGCCCCAAGCTCATAGAAAAACTTTTCAAAATTCAAACATCCCATGTACACAAAATAAATCCACAAAAATTGAGCTGCCTAATTTCAGATTGAGCCGACTAACCTACAACTAGATCGGCTTAATCTTGCAGTCTCAGACTGAGCTGACTCAGTTGTGTACCGTGCCAATAGCTAAAAAATGCTACTTTCTGGCTGAATTTTTCTCTGAGACGTAGCCTACTCAGTCCTAGATTGAGCTGACCCAGTTTCTAACTTAACTAGCTCAATCTCAAGATGAGCCAGCTTAATTTTTGAACTTTGCTATCCAGGCTGATTTTTCTTTTAGCTTACTTCCATCTTTTTATGACCTATCTTCTCATATTTCCAAGACTTGGGAGCATCACTTTTGAGCTCACAATCATGGTGATCTCAGGTCGAAGGGACACTTATACCCATATTTTGTCGGAGCTAATCTTGATAGGAGAAAAGCTTCGGAGTTGATCATGTTTAGTGCAAATGTACCCATACATCTCACTTACATACCATACCAATGTCTCAACACTCTTTGATTACGAGGACAATCAATCTATATGGCATACAAGGACCTATACTCGATAAACATTATCGTCCTAAGTAACAATGTATCATTTGATCGTGAACTATTTTAAGGACTAAATGATAAATCATCCTTTATCGAATCTAGATAGTCCTAAGGACTTCATCACAACACAAAAGTTCATTAGAAGACAAAAAAAATTTATGATGAAAAATATCAAAATAATTTTTAATAATTCATAATTTATATATAATTATAAAAGTATAGCTCAACCATCAAGAGGCTGATGATTGGCTTTGGAATACATTTTCAACATCACCAATATGCCATACCAGTGTCTCTACACTCCTTGGTTAAGAGGACAACCAACCTATATAGCATACATCAACCTATGCTTGATAGATGCTGTCATCCTTATTAATAACCTATCATTTGGTTATGAATAGTTTTAAGGACTAATCGATAAATCCTCTCTTTATCAAATCTAAATAGTCCTAAAGACTTCATCACAACAATAGAGTTCATTAGAAGATGAAAACATTATGATGAAAAAATATCAAAAATATATTTTATTTATTAATAAATTAATTATAATTATAATATAGCTCAATCGTCAATAGGTTGATGATTGGCTTTGAGACATATTTTTCAACATGTACATATTCTATGAATGATCCAGCATCCTATTCGGCTATCACTATCGATCTTAATTCACAATATGAAGGATGCCTCTCCTAGATCTTTCATAGAAAACTCCTTCAACAGCTATTTTTTAACTGTGGTCAACATGAGAATATCATTCTCAATCAGGAGGATGTCATCCATGTACAGTACGAGAAAGATAATAGTACTCCCACTGACCCTTTTGAATACATAGGACTCCTCTTCATTTTTGATGAAATCAAATAATTTGATCACATTATTAAAATGAGCATTTCAGCTCCAAGATGCATGTTTAAGTTTATATGTGGATCTTTGTAGCTTGAAAACTTTGTGATCACTATCACTGGATGTGAAACCAAGGGACTATTCCATATAGATATCTTTCTCAAGATATCCATTTAGGAACACCATTTTTACGTCCATTTGCCAAATTTCATAATCAAAATATGCTGTGATTACAAGCAATGTGAGGTGGATTTTAGCATAGCAACTAGTGAAAGGTATCTTGATAGTCAATGCCTTTGCGCTGACTATATTCTTTCACTATGAGCCTAGCTTTGAATGTCTCTATATTTCCATCTGCACCTATCTTTTTCTTGAAGATCCATTTACACCCAATAGGTAGTATATCTTCAGATGGATCTACCAAGATCCAGACTTGGTTTGAGCGCATTGAGTCAATCTCTGATCTCATTGCTTCTAGCTATTTCTCAAAGTCAATATCCGATATCACCTCATCATAGATCTTGGGATCATTATCATGAATCCTATTTCCTTTGAGAAACATTTCTTCTACATCCTCTAAAATTCTATCCAAGTACCTCTTAGGAGGATGGAAAATTTTACCTGATCTACGAGGTGGAGGAGGTTGTATTTGAACTGGCTCTAACTGATTTGGTTCCTTAGGCTTCTTAGCTCATTGCTTATCGAAGACCTCCTCGAGCCTGATCTGTCTCCCAATGCCATCTTCTTGAATAAACTATTTTTCAAGAAAGATAGCATGTCGACTCACCATCACATTATGGTCTTCTAGAAGATAGAAGTAATATCCTAATGACTCTTTAGGATATTTAATGAATCGAGTTCTAAAAGACCTAGACTCTAATTTGTCCACCTGCTGTCTCTTGACGTGGGCCGAACAACCCCAAATTTTGAGATAACTTAGACTTGGTTTCTTACCATGCCATATCTCATACAGTGTGGTAGAAATAATTTTAGAGAAAACCCTATTCAGTAGGTACATTACTATCATTAGACTATGTCCCCAAAAAAATTCATGGAGGTTTGTGAAGCTCATCATGAATCAGATCATATCAACAGGATCTGATTTCTCCATTCTGAAATCTCATTAAGTTGAGGCATTCTAGGTGGAGTCCATTGGAAGACTATGCCATTATCCTTAAGATAGTTTAGAAATTCTCGACTAAGGTATTCACCTCCTCGATCTCATGAAAAAATCTTAATGGATTTTTTTGATTTGCTTTTCTACTTCAAGTCTGAATTTCTTGAACTTTTAAAAGACTTCAGACTTGTGTCTCATTAGGTATATATACCCATACTGAGATAAATCATCGATAAAGGTAATAAAGTAGATGTTGTTGCCTCTAGTTGGTACATCAAATGGGCCGCATACATCAGTATGTACTAGGGCAAGTAGGTTTGTGGTCCTTTCCCTATGTCCTACAAAGGGGAGCTTGGTCATTTTGCCTTGAAGGCATGATTTATAAATCGGATATGAATCGAAAGTCAACGATCTCATAAGTCTAGATTTCTCTAATTTGTTAATCCTACGTTTGACTGTATGACCTAGCCTAAGGTTTCATAGATACCTATTATTTAGACTATCCCTAGGTTACATAGATCCTATGGCATTCACATTTTGCTCGACATTCAACACAGATACATCAACATACAACTGATAGAGATCGTTAATTAGAAAATCACTTGTAATTTTATTTTTTTCAAAAAGAATAGTATAGTGGTCCTTAAGAAAGCTAATTACATAACCTTCCTATGCTAAACAAGAAATAGAAATCAAATTCTAGCTTGCTGAAGGCACAAAATAACAATATCTAATAACTAAGTCTAAGCCAGACAGTAGTCGAAGATAGTAAGCTCCTACGGCCACAATAGTAACCCTTGCTCCATTTTCAATGTATATGATCATCTCACCATCCCTCAGCTTCCTGCTCTCCTCAAGATCCTACATAGAAATGCACAAGTAAGCACTAGAACTAGAGTCTAGTACTCAATTGGATGTAGAAGAAATCGTTAGGTTAGATTTAGTTATGAGCATACCTCTAGAAGGATCTGCCTCTTTCTTGTTCTTCAGACTGGCTGGGTATAAAGGATAGTTTCGCTTCTAATGGCCGTCGGTATTATAGTGAAAATACTTTTTCTTGTCAGTGGCCTTCTTCTTCAATTTTGCCTTCTACTTCTTCTCACCTTCCATCTTCTACTTCTTCATAGACTTCTTCTTTTCAAAAGTCTTTCTCTTGGAAGAAATCTGCTCCATAGCAAGTACTAAGCCCTTTGAACCTTTCAGAAAAAGTTCAGTAGTAACTAGCATGTTCATTAATTCAGCCAAGGTACATTATAGTTTATGCATATGGAAGTTCATAATGAACTATCCATATGCATCAGTCAAGGACTGCAAGATCACATCAATTTGCAGGTCCCTATCCAACTTGACACCAAGCTTTTCAAGCTCTTTTAGGTCCTTGATCATCATCAAACAATGATCTTAGATCGATTGTCCATCACGCATTTGAGACTTAAAAAGTCTTCTTGTGACTTGATACTTGGCTGTGCGACTCTTTTCATCAAACAACTCTTGTAGGTGAGCCAACATTTGGTGAGCAATCTTGATGTCCTCATGTTGGTGCTGAAGCTCATCAGACATCGATCCCAATAGATAGTATCTAGCTTTATTATCATTATCCATCCATTTCTCCAGAGATGCTCTCTATTCAGCGGATGGACATGCTGGTAAGGTGGAGGGATCCTAGTCCAATACATGAGTCAGCTTTTTGGAATCTAAAATAAATTTAAAGTTTCGATGCCAATCCTTGTAATTGGGTCCGATCAGTCTATAGGATTTGGGCTAGTGGGTTGGATGCAGACATTTTCTTATAGAGAGTCAAAGTTTCTAGTTAGACATTGTAATTAAACTTGACCAATTTATTTAGGAGTTTCATTTTCAAACAAGTATTGGCTCCTACTATTTTATCAGATCCCTATACATTCTTAACAGAGATATGAAATTCTCCATGATCAAAGACTTCTAGTGGATGGTGCGGTCCCACCGACTAGCTTACCACCTCATCTAATAGTTATTGGTGACAGGTCAACCCAATGGCTGGACTATTTTTGTCTAATGATTCTCTAATCATGGTGCACCCAAACCTCATCTCTAATTCATGAAGCTCACCATACCTGGAATATTGCTCCACTGCTTAGTTAAGTCAGACCCATCATTTGCATGAATTGGATTTCTGATTGGGTCCCTCACTGTATCCGAAATATTAAGTCTAACCTATCCTCCAACCCATAGCATCCAATGCCTAATAGACATGGTTGCATCTTTTCGGTGCAACTGAACTACTATAACCAGCCAAGAACAATCAATCCCGGAAAGGGCCTGCATATCTACAATGGTGGAAGATCTATGGCTTAATATTTTCTTAGAAAGATTTGATTTAGGTCTCTTAAACTTGACTTGATTTAGTCAAAACAATTATGACTAACCTAGTGGTATGAGTTAGCTCGAATCATTAGCCACCTCAAATTAGAACTGAATCAACCCAATCAGCTAGGTAAGTGAGATCAATGGGAGGAATATGCCATTAACTCATCGTGAATGTATTCAAGTCGAGTAGCTTACAATTAATGACCACTGGTCATATCTGCTAAACTTACCTTAGACATTGATTTGTCAAATCAGAACTAATTGAGTTAGCCTACAATCCAGGCTCGAACCTCGGAGTCAAATTAGATCTTGACTTGATCGACCACATATGACTGTGAGTCGATCTTGACCTAAACTTGATCCTATTGGGCTGGTCAATTCTAAGCATTCTTGATCCCACCTAACCAACTCTTGATTCGATTTGATCAACCGCTAGATCTAATTAAGCTATCCATACCCGAACCCAATTTTATAAAGATATCTTAGATCTAAAAATTCATAATTTTTAGATCTAATTGATTTTGTAAGCTTAATTATTAATTAAGTTTGGGTTCTTAAACAAAACATGCATCAAAATCCTAAGATTTCAGGATCTAGGATTTTACAGAAAAGTAAGTTTTCAATTTTTGATTAAGAACAAACACGTAGCACCCCTACATGCCATAAAAGAATCTTATCGAATGGAAAGAGAGGGCCTTTAAACCTTTCTTACTCTTATGACCGGATGGCCAAGAGGAATACCTTAATTAGAAATAAGATTTATACTATAAAACTATAAACTCTATAACATATATCACACATAAAATTATAGATCTAACTATGTATGCTTTGTATACATCTCATGTATCAATAATAAAACTAAATATACATGTTTTCAAATCTGATATATCTCATATAATATCTAAAAAATAAAATTTTAATAGATCAAATCCTATAAAATTTTTTTCTAGAAAATTTATAGAACAGTTCTACAATCTAGTCTAGACATGCATCTTATACATCACATATATGAATTAAAATTTTAATTTTTTAATTTTAAATCTGATCACATCTGATGTGACATCTAAAATTATTAATATCATATCATAACTTAAATAAAAAATTAGATCTAAGGTAGATCTGAAGAACTGCTAATGCAGCTCTAATACCAGTTCAAGAAAAATAAATTTTTCTACTGCAAGATCGATCTGATCTGATCTAATCTATAGTAAAAATTTCTAAAATTTTTTCTATAAGTCATAATCCGATCAAAGAATTCTCAGATCTAATCCCAATAATTTGATATTAAATCTAAAAATTAAAATTAAATTAGATAAAATTTTGTATATGATTAAGTAATCTAATTATCCTATCGATGATCTGCTGCACCTGAAGTTCTGGATCAAGCCATGCACGCACTTGGCCTCTACTGGTATCTTCTTGGGCTGGTTCTGGGTGTCTTCTCCTTCCAAATTAGATCTTCAAAAATCGTATTTTGATCTGATTTATAGAACCTTCAAAATAATTGCAAAAGGCAGTATGATCGTCTCTTGAACAAGATTGTCTTCTTCCTTATCTTTGTGCCAAAACTCCTTTGGAACCTTGCTGAATTATGTCCAACTTCTTGGGCATGGAGATGAGAGAGAGGACCAAAGGATGGAGCATGGAAAGAAGTTAGGGGTGGTAGCCTTTTGGCTCTTGCTGGGCGCAGGAATGAAACCCTAGGCACAGGGAAGGGTTTAAATAAATCCTATTGCACCATGCAGTGCCACACAGGTCCAACCAATCAAATTGCTTGAATTAATCAGATTTAAATTTGATTGATGGTGCCAACACATCTGATCCAATTAGATGAGAGACCCCACAAACCCTCCATAGGTGGCGCCAACATAGGATAAGGATGTAGTCTTGGCACCCAACTCTTTGATCTCATCAAGAATCCCTGGAGTCCCATCTACATGGGACTCCTCTTATCCTCATGGGCGCATGCCAAGAGTAGGCGTGCACCCTCTTTGAGTCCTCATTTAGCAGGGGACACGTGCCCTAGGTGCTCTCCAATAGGTGCATGCCACATGGCCCTCTGTGCAAATGTCCAGGGTCAACTATTAACCCATGTCCAGAAAAGTTATAAGAATTGGCAGGTCTTGTCCTAAATCCATCTGATGGATTAGGACAAGGCTAGATCAAGTTAGGACAACTCATTTTTGATCTACACAAACTCTAGTTAGATCATGATAAATCTCTATAGGATTCTCAGGTGAGCTAAATCCAATTTAGCTTAGTCGAGACAAACCAGAATGATTACAAAAAGAAGAATATTAGGCTCAATCATATGCTAGCATGATTTTCTTGAACCTAATTAGATCCAATCTAAATCAATCAAACTGAGTTAGCTCAATTGATTATATTCAAGCCCAAATCCTTATTTATGTGATCCAATTAGGTTTAGTTCTATATGATAATAAGACATGTCGCGATCCCTATCATCGATATCATCGAAACACCTTTCGATGGACTAAAACTTTTTTAATTCACTCAATTAGAATGATTGATCATCAAGATCATTCTAATTGCTTCCAAAATCCATCAGTGATACCTAGCAGTATATGGTGGCAATCCATCAGAACTGAATGCAAATCTCTCAATGCAGCTACCTGTGTGATTGAATTCTTCTATCATCAGCCCCGATAGGATTTGGGTTAAGATAAACTCGTCAAACCCAACATCCTATCATATGATTAAATTATTCGATCCGAGTTTTATGTAAAATCCTAATAGAAACTCTTTCCATCATCTTCACACTGCCATGGCCATGGACTTATGGACTTGATCTTATGATCATCATACGACTACTCCTCATCTACCAAAGTAAATAGATCCCCTATTGGTGCAATCCAATTCCTACAATGAATAGGCTATAGCCAACATACACCTCAAGATTCTGAATAGCTAGGAGATTGAGTTATGGTGTAGTCAAACTATAACACACTCCAGGTGAACTGTCAATGCACCTTAGGTCAAAAAACTAGACACACCTACTACAGCATCGAGCTAGTCATCGACGTGAAGGTAGACTCTCTTATAACTACTTGAGGTGGTCACGCTCAGTGTCCTCATTCTCTAACAAGTACCAGTACTCTCACTTCAATATCTCCACACCATAGACTCAAGACTCATCTCTCCTAAGAAAGTGATTGTACACCAATCTTCTGGAATGATCACCATCCTCGTGATGATCCTACGATCAAAAGCATTTTATAAGTTAATTATGATAACACATGTCTTAAATTTTTAACTCTTGAAAATATGCATTTATCATACATGTTAACTCAAAGAATATATCATAGATACTTTAAATACATAATATGATAGAAAATAATCTTTTTATTAATTTATAGTCAAAATTTAAAAAAAAATCTAGAAAGGATATTACAAGTGTCAACCAATCTGGCTTCTAGGACACATATCTAATAAAAACCTCTCAAACTAGGTCTTAAGATCTCTTGGATCAAATTTAATCTAAGATCAAATAGAAAATCCTGTGTAGATTTATTCGCCACATCCGAGCTGATTCGATGGAGGCTCGAACTGGCTCGACTGCATCTCATGCCACAAACTCTTGAACATAGTCTTCTATCTACTTGAGAGAGTCAGCTCAATCTTGGTTCAAGCTAACTTAATCTTAGTCTGAGCCGGCTCAATCTATATCTGAGCCAGCTCACCTACATGCTAGCCTCTTTTCTTGGTTGGTACTTCTCCTAGCTCTAGTTTTTTGCTCTATCTTATGTTCTAGATCTTCGGAGCACCAACCAAGTCTCTCAAGGTCCTCAACACCTAGACCTCAAGCCCATGGAGTGCTGCACACTATCCTAGTCCTAAGACAACTTTTATCCTAGCCCTAGGACCACACGTCCTAGTCTCCTAGAGTCAACACCCTAACTCTTCTTCTAGCCTTCCAAGGCTTGGGAGCACCACCAATTCTTACAATCTCCATCTTGGTGTGTGCAAGCTTTGGCAGACCTGACAATGTTGTCCTGCATGATCCCGTTGCTGATGCATTTTTTGATAGCTTCTTGTGTACACTTTGCCACCACCATCCTTTTTTAGCTGTTGAGCTCCCTTAGAGGCCTTC
Source organism: Cocos nucifera (assembly GCA_006176705.1). Taxonomy (NCBI): domain Eukaryota; kingdom Viridiplantae; phylum Streptophyta; class Magnoliopsida; order Arecales; family Arecaceae; genus Cocos; species Cocos nucifera. The sequence goes on along the minus strand of QRFJ01002049.1, from coordinate 6,527 downwards.
AGGATGATCGCCTCCATTACTGAAGACCTTGGCTTGCTCCTTTACATCATCTTTGGAGTTGTAGATGTCCTTCTGCTTAGCAGCCATATCAATTATCTTGGACTTCCCCAGAGAATCTGTAGCATTTCTATACCGACATTCGCTACACCCGATGCACCACCTGATATGATCTCTTTAGAGCCATGCCTATCTCACTACATAATCTGCTCTACCTGGATTTATGTAGCCCTAGCACTGGTGTTGGGATATAGCTTCTTCCTCTATACCCCTTCACTCTGAACTCGTGCTGCATCTCTCTCTACTTGTGAAGCCACCTCTGCCTTTTGCTTTACCTAAAGCTAAAGTTCTCCTGATGCCACAAAAGATCCTGACTCTATCATCGAGTCACTCGAGGCTAACCACTCAATGCTGCACTATTAGGCTGCTGTTGTACCTCGAACATTGTTGCTATCCCTTCGAACCCTCTGTGCTCTATGGATCTCTTCAAAGCCATCTCGAATATACTATACCCCATAGGCTCCTCCAAAATAAATAAGAGCTCATCCGACCCTTCTCCTTCCATGACTGTACCAATGCAATATGACTTTTCTTCTCCCTTGGTGCCCTACTTCACCATACTTGAAGCATCTCTTGGACTCCTTGCTGCCCTTCTGCTCACCCTTCTTTTTCTCTTTCTTCTATCTCTTTAAAATCATGAGACTCTCTTGGAAGACCTTCCTCTTCATCATCCATTTTCACTGCTCGTTGGATCTAAGCACTAAGATGATCTCCTCATGCACCAATGTCTTCTTACCATACAGCAGCATAGTCACCAATAGATTGAAGCTTTCGGATAGTGAACATAGCAGCAACAGACTTTTGTCCTCCTTCTTGAGATCCATCCCTATGTTGAGCAAGTCCATGCTCATCTGGTCGAACCACTGAATATGTCCTGCAACATCCTCACCTTTCTATGGCCAAAGGCTATACAATTGCTTCTTTAGCATCAATTTATTGCACATATTCTTTTCCATATACAACTAATGTAACCTTGACCATAAGCCCTTGGGTGTTCTTTTCTTTAAAACATCATACAAAATCTCATCTATCAGATAAGTCCTAATCATGGCATATGCCCTTTTTCCTAAGGACATCCATACCTTATCTATCATCTCATCTGGTCCATCTTTCAATGCCAAATCCAATCTCATTTGAACTAGCAGATCCTCCATCCTAACCTTCTATATTGTGAAACTATTTTTACTATCAAACTTCTCAAATCCCACCTTTAACCCGCTACCTTTCATGATCAATCTAAATAAAAAATAACACAATAGGTAGATCTAAAAATTACCTTGACTAGGAAGAGTAGACAACAACCTCTAGATCTCTTCCTTTCTTATAAATCCTGAAAAAACCTAGATTTGAACCTCGATGTTGATCCTCTACTGAAATCTAATCTTCTTTCTCCTCCATGCTCAATCGGGCTCTGATACCAATTATTATGCCTATGGCTGCTTGGAGCTACAGCTGTAAATCTGATCTCTTGCATGGAACTTGAGTGTTAATCTAGCAAACCAAAGAAGATATAAGAAGAAGAGAGAAAGAGGATGGCACCTAGGATTTTGGCATTGGAACCATAGAGACAAAAGAGAAAAGAGTTAGGGAGAAAAGCTATGCTATATTCCACTCTTGTAATTGTTCCATTATAATGGTATATATTGAAGGGAAATATGTAGGATCTCATGCATAGATTTTAAATTTTTTTCGAAATTAAAGTAGTGGAAGATATAGATTAAATAGTTTAATCTGTAATATGAATGTAATCAAATTACAAAACCCTACATCAAGGATCTATAACATGTCATGATACAAATATAAATCTAAAATTAAATTAATCACAAGTAGTATTGATCATATCAATACCTAGATCTAGAATAATTCTAGATCTAACCCTAGATCATATCTAGGTTATCAAGAGATCAGATCTCTTACCTTTGTGAGGGTCGAAAACTTCATGATTGATTTTCATTATTTCTTTTAAAGCCGCACATCCATCCGACCTCTATAGGTGATCTATACGAACCTGCAACATAGATCAGAGGTTCATCAAATAAAGATCTGCTCGAAGTGGTAGCTTCTTGTGGATCCCTCCTGATGGTCAATCAAGAATATATTCCTTGGATCTCTTGGACACTCCAAGAGATGAAGAATATGAGGAATAAGGGAGGAATCCAATCCTTGGACCTACCATAAATAAGAAAATAAAAACAAAGAAAAATAAATCCTAAGAGAAGATAAATCTTCTCCTTCAGGATATCAACAATTGATGTCCTAAAAACATCTCTATGCTAGGACAAGAGAAGACCTTCTCCTCTAGGATTTTTTCTAAGTTTTTAGATCTAAGATTTTTAATTTTATTCATATAAAATTTTTATAAAAATTAAAGAAGAAGGGTTCTCCAAGAAATCCTAAGAGAAGATCTTTCTTGTCTTCTCCTTCTCTCATCAGGACATGATCAAATCATGTCCAAAAAGAACATCATGCCCCAACAACTTGGAGCACCTATCCCCATGCCCTATTCTTCTATCTCTAAAATTTTTATCACATAAAAATTATAAAGAATAAATAAGAAAAAAATACATAAAAAAAATAAAGAGAAGACAATCTTCTCTTACCTTGTCTCTTCAAGACATCAACCTTTGATGTCTTAGTTGAAGGCTCTTCTCCAAGAATCTTGGCATCCCAAAACCACCATGCCTTCTCCTCCTTTTCCTCTAGTTTTTCATGAATTTTTTGGGATTTATCACATCCTCAAAGGGCCATGAAAAGTGGCATGGGTTAACAACCAAGGACTAGGTCAAAGACTAGTCTCAGAAGGACTCTTGCTGGTGTTCAACTTTTGGATGCCACCCCATCCCTTTCTCAACATGGAGAACTAGCAAAAACATTCCTAAAAGGATGGGAAAAGGGTGCACAACAATATGGGAGGTGTTGAGTTTATTTCCATAGAGAGAGAGATAGAATTTTACATTTTAAGGACTCTATCAAATAGAATCCCATGCATAACTACTTTTCAATTTTGACCAATTCAAAATTATTCCAAAACCTTCAGATTATGGGGCATGGGAAATCATTCCTAGGCATGTAATTAAGTTACGTTAGCTTCTGAAAATGAAATGTGGGTGTGGGCTTTCTTAGGCATAAGGAAAGACAGAGAGTCCCAGTTACGTTAGCTTCTGAAAATGAAGTGTGGGTGTGGGCTTTCTTAGGCGTAAGGAAAGAGAGAGAGTCCCAGTCCAACTGGGACTCCTCTTGTTTGACTAGGTCAAAATAGATTTGAACCTAATTTAAATCATATTTAAACTAGATTAAATGCAATCTAATTAAAGATGATCCTAGTCTAATTGGGAGCCCAATTAAATTAGATTAAATCAAGATTTAAATCTGATTTAAATCCTAAGTTAATTTGGTGCACCCAAATCCTAGTCAAATAAGAAATTATTCTTTCTTGCTATTGGCTTATCCAATAAACCAATTAGACTTAATCTAATTAAGTCCAAACTAATTCTAATTGAATCTATTTTAATTAAACTTGATCTCAGATCAATTGCTCAACCAAATTGAGCTAATTAGCAATCCAATTGCTAATTGATCCTCCTACAACACTTACATTAGGTCAAACATCAATCGCATTGAATGTTTGACCTTGAAACAATTCTCAATCATCAATTAACCATCCGATCAGGTTACAAGCTCTAATATGTGTAATCCCATAGGTTCAAACCTAAGCCAGTAGTATAGGAATCAATTTTTATACCAATCGAAGTTATCATCTAGTAATGATTTCCGACGTCCGAATAGGTCGAATGTATGCAAAGCAACATTCTTAGAACCTTGGCCCATGGTTACCATATAATTCATTCCTATGACCAATAATGCTCAAGACGACTTTGAGTATGCTATCAAATACTCATACAAGTCATCTCTATTGTATCTCAAAATTTTGCAAATCCCGTGACACCTCACGAGGATTACCCAGGCCTAGGTTTTGCTAAATTGAAATACAGCGGGTTATTCTCTTCCTAAAGTTAATCAAGAGTGGTAAATCTCATCTTGACTTACACACCGACTTTACAAGTACTTGACTGCACCCAAAAATCTTTCAAATCTATATTAGAAATGCAGGCAGTCCGGCACCAAAGTATAGTGAGTTGCTTGCAAGTCACCATGATGATCTTAGGTCAAAGGGACACTTATATCCATTGACCTTAGCTAGCTACTCTTGATAGTAGAGTGCTACATTGATCATGTTCAATGTAGATGTACTCCTGCATCTCATCTGGATGCCATACTAATGTCTCAACACCACTTGGTTATGAGGATAACCAACGTATATGGCATACAGCGACCTACACTTGATAAGTTATCATCCTTGTTAATAACTTATCATTTGATCATGAACAATTTAAGAACCATCCGATAAATCTTCCTATATCAATTAATTATGGTTCTAAGAACTTCATCAAAATTTAGAAGTTCATTTAAGGAAGATAGAACTTTTATGATGAATCAGCTAAATAACTATTATTATTAGATAATTCACATACTAATTTCAATCATCTATCACTTTGATGATTGGCTTTAGGATGCATTTCTCAATAAGTCCTACTTGAGCTAAAGCCAATCCAAATGATATCAAATATCCTATCTTCCATTTGAGTTCATAGAACTCCTTAGTTTTGAAGCCTTAGCAAATGGGACAGTCAACTTCTCTTTTTACATTGATCTTCTAAAGATTGACGTCACCCAGATCTAATATCTAAGGTGAAAGCAATGCAGAATATGATGGTCTTTGGATTCTTTAGCCTGAACTATGGCTCCAGTGCTATGTTAGGATTGGACCATTGGTAGAGGATGCCACTCTCAACCAGCTAATGAACCTCGACAACTATGCAGCTTACATGGCAGCATCATATACCATGATGTACTCTACATCACTAACTAAATAGGCTAAAGTATATTGCTTGGAACCTTTCCAGCAGATTGCTCCTACAATTAGGGTATGATCCAATATTTTCTTATCGTCATCTTATTCTGACTGAAATCAAAATATCCACATGTTTTATGTCAGTACTTCCATATTTGAGTCACTGAACCTTAGTATTTTTCAAATATGTAGGGAATTATCTATACAATCTTTCAGTGGCTCCAATTTGGATCAGATTGGTATTTGCTCACTACCTCTAGTGAGTATACCACGTTTGGTCTTGTACATGAAGAAATAAGATGATAGCTATACCTTTATTCCTTGCAATGCTGAAATGCCATTTCTGATTAAGAGAATTTCATCCTTAAATAATATAAAAAATAATACTATAGAATATTTTGCCCAATTACAAATGCAGGGTTTGTCTTTGTTCATAACAAAGACATACGTTCAAAATGTATGTTCAAAAACTGAGATAATAGCCAAATGGGCCTTACAGGTCTTTACCTTCTCGTCTGTGCTACTCTGATCCTTTGAAAATCCATTCACACCTAATGAATTTTATCCCTTCAGGTGAATCAACTAATGTCCGTACACTATGATTTTCATGGACTTTAATTTGGATCATGTGGCTCCAAGCCACTTCTTAGAGTTAGACCACTGCATTGTATCCCTATAGGTGATCAGATCCTTGTTGTTCTCATTGACCTCAATAGGATCGCTGTCGCAGACCTAGATACTAAAGTATCTATCCGGCTAATGCGGTACTCTACCAGATCTTCTTAAAAGTGACACTTTAATAGGCTTCTGGTCTGATTTGTTCAAATTCGATTCTATAGGTTTACTAGATTATGTCGGTTCTTTTCTACCAATCAAACTTCTTCGAGTTCAACTTGATAGGCATTAGTTTCTTATCTAAGAAACTCCTTTCCAAAAAGAATGTCCTACTCAGCATAGTAGAATTAATAACCCTTAAATACTTATTAGATCAGGATCCAAGTTTATCTATACGCAAATATTTGACATAGGCCGATCAACTCCAAACCCAAAACTGAGAGAGTCTAGGTCTACACCCGATCCATATGCCATATGGAGTCTATACGATAAATTTACTCAAAATTTTTTTTAAAGTAAAACAAGTAGTTAGTAATGCATAACCCTGAAACAGGTAGACTAGTGAACCCTATCATAGATTGAACCATGTCTAACAAAAGTTCAATTTCTTCTTTCAGATACACTATATTCTGAAAAAAATTCATTGAGAGAGAATCCAATTCTCTGCTAGATATGTCACAAACTTTACTGGATAAGTTTTTGCCTCCTCGATCTGATTGAAGAGTTTTAATACTTTATCCAGTTTGTTTTTCTATTTCATTATTGAATTATTTTAACATTTCAAATGATTCATTCCAAATGCACCCATACCTAAATAGGTCGTCTATAATGAAATATTAATATCTTTCTTTGGCACTAAAGTTCACAGGTCCACATACATCACTTTGTATGAGACTTAGAACTTCATCGGCTCCACCTTTTTCAATAAAAAGTGACTTTATCA
>QRFJ01002048.1:118362-291523 GCA_006176705.1 Cocos nucifera | reverse complement strand
TGCCATTGCTCAGATGAAGAAATCGAAGGCACACTAGCGAACAAAGTACATACTATACTGACTACCACCTCGTCCGAGAGATCATGGATCGAGATGATATCGATCTTCAAAAGATAGACGAAAAGGAGAACCTGGCCGATCTCTTCACTAAAGCCCTAGCATTAAAGGAGTTCGACAACCACAAGTCGAAGATGGATATTAAATACTATACCGAGTAGCTTTAGGATAAGTGGGAGTTGTTGGAAATTATGTTCTAAAATCAATTGTCAGCTGTTGATGATTATGCTATTTTATTTTTGTAAATGATCTATTATTGAACAAAATTATATTCTAGCTTTTTCATCGTAAAGTCTACATCTTCTAATGAACTTCCGTTATTGTGATGAAATCATTATGACTATTTAGTTTTGATAAAGAGAGAATTTATTGATTAGTCCTTTAAATTATTCACGACTAAATGGTATGTTGTTAATTACGATGACAACATTTATCGAGTATAGATCGCTGTATGCCATATAAGTTGGATATCCTCTTAACCAAGGAGTGTGGAGACACTAGTATAGCATACAGATGAGATGTAAGGGTACATCATCATGGAACATGACCAACTCTAGAGTATTCTGCTATCAAGATTGCTTTGATAGGATATGGGTATAAGTATTCCTTAGACTTAAGATCACCACAATGACTTGCAAGAAACTCACTATGCTTTAGTGCTGGACTACCTAAATTTCTAATTTAGTGATGGAAGATTTTTGTGCACAATCAAGTACTTATGAAGTCGGTGTGTGATCTAGATGGGATTAACCACTCCAAGAGTTTGGAGAAAATACATCACTATATTTCAATTAAGCAAAACTTTTGCTAGGATAATCCATGTGATGGATTTGGTATTTTAAAATATAATGTGGATGACCTAATTTGGGTCGATAGTTAAACTCTAAGTCATCTAATGTGCATTAAGTTCAAGGGGATGAATTATACAGAAACTATATCCATATGGGTTCTAAGAGTATTGCTTTACACATTCGACCTATCCAGCCATCAGGTATCATTGCTATATGGTCACTTTGATTGGAATAGAAATTTGTTTCTACGCTACCGGCCTTGGTTCGAACTTACGGGGTCACACACATAATATATCTTGATCTGATCGGATGGTTGATCAATGATTTAGAATTGTTTCAAGGTCAAACAATCAATACGATTAATGTTTGACCTAGTGCAAGTGTTGTAGGAGGATCGATTAGCAATTGAATTACTAATTAGCTTAATTTGATTAAGCCAAAGGATTGAGATTAAGTTTAGTTAAATATAATTTAATTGGATTTGGTTTGGACTTAATTGGATCAAGTTTACTTATTTTATTGGACGAGCCAATTGCAAGGAAGAACAAGTCCCTATTCAATCAGGACTTGTATGCACCCAATTTCTAATTTAATTGGAAATTAAATTATATTAAATTTAATTTAATCTAATTTAATTAGGATCTTAGTTGGACTAAGACCTCCTCTAATTAGGTTGCATTAATTTTTATTTTATTGGGTTCAAATAGAATGTTGAACTAAGTCAAATCTACAAGTCCTAGTGTGACTAGGACTAGTTTATCTTGCGCCATCTTGCCTCACACACCCTCTCCACCCCAATTTTGTTAGATTTTTCATGGAACCTCTATTTTTCAGCGAGAGGATGCATGCCACCATGCCCCATATATCTTTTATTTGGTTTTTAGTTGTGGACCAAGTCAAATTAGGAAGTTTGTTTGTAATTTGAAATTCTATTGGATAGAATTTTAGGAAACCAAAACTCCTTTCTTTGATGTGCCAACCTACCAGATTATTTTTTGATATTTTTGTGGGTTTTATGGGAGGTTTTTGTTAGATATGTGTGCCTTAGAAGCCAGAATTGGCTAACACATGTAATACACTTCTAGGGATAAAATTATAATTTTGACTATACATAATAAAATTGATTATTTTCTATCACATATGTGTATTTAGTGTCTATGATACATCCCTTGAGTTAATGGTAATGATAATTTTTATTTTCAAGAGTTGAAAATTTAAGACAAGAATCTTCATTATTAACTCAAAAAATACTCCTGACCATAGGATCATCATGAGGATGGTGATTGATCCAGAAGGTTAGTGTATAATCGCTTCTTTATAGTAGATGAGTCTTGAGTCTACGGTGTATAGACACCAAAGCGAGAGTACAGGTACTCATTAGAGAACGAGGGCACTGAGCATGACCACCTCGAGTAGTCAAAAGGAAGTCTACCTTCTCATCGATGACTGACTCAAAGCTGCAGTGGTGTGTCTGGTTCTTTGACCTGAGGTGCATCGGCAGTTCACCTTAAGGATGTTATAGTTTGACTACACCATGACTTGGTCTCCTAGCCATTCGAAACACTAAGGTGTATGTTGGCTATAGCATATTCATTATAGGAATTTGATTGCACCAAGATGGAATCTATCTACCTCGGTGGATGAGGAGCAGCCCTATGATGATCATGAGAATCAAGTCTATAAGCCCATGGCCATGATAGAGAGTGAAATAATAGAAAGAGTTTCTATTAAGTTTTTCACATCGAACTTGATTCGAAAGATTAAATCATATGATAGAAATTAGGGTTTGACGAGTTCAGCTTAACCCTAATCTAATCGAGGATCAAGATAGAAGAACTTAATCACACAAGTAGCTGCACCAAGAGGTTCATTTTCAATTTTAATGGGTTGCCACCATATACTGCTAGGTGTCACTGGTGGATTTTGGGAGCAATTAGAATGATTTAGATGATCAATCATTTCAGTTGTCTGAATCAGAAGAGTTCTGATCCATCGAAAGTAGTTTCGATGATATCAATGATGGGGATCATGACAAATCCCATTACTATACAAAATTGAACCTAACTAGGACACACAAATAAGGGTTTGGATCTGGATATCATCAATTGGACTAATCTAGTTCAATTGATTTGAATTAGATTCAATTAGGTTCAAGAAAATCATGCTAGCACATGATTGAACCTAACATTCTCCTTTTTCTATTATTAAAAGTTGTCTCAATTGAGCCAAATGTGTTTGTGCTCACTCAGGTACCTTTACTTGGTCTGACTGGAGCTTGTCTAGGTCAGAAAAAGGTTGTCTTAATTTATGAGATAAATTTGAGACAACACCTGCCAATTTTCATTACCTGCTAATTCTTGTCCTTTGACTTTGGTCAAACATTGACCTTTGATCCTTGGACATCTGCCCATGTGTCATGCACCCATAGGAGAGATTTATTGACCAAGTCCACCTACCATTTGATAGGTAGATGGAGGGCTCATGCCTAGGATGGCGTGCACCCCATGTGGATAAACACTAGAGTCCCATACGAATGGGACTCCAAGTTGCTTCTTGGATTCAAACTAGGTGACCCTTACCTATAGACTTTAACCAGTCTAAGATGCCATCTAAGGATGAATTTGTAGAGTTCTAATCTGATTGGATCAGGTGATGTCATCCCATCAATCAAATTTAGATCTGATTGCATAAAGCAACACGATTGGCTGGGATGATGCAGCACTGCATGGCGCAGCAGGGTCTATAAATAAACCCTATCTGTGCCCAACTTTTTGTGAGTTCCGCTTAGCCCATGTCCCAAGGCTGCCCCTCTCCCTCCTCCATGCCATCTTCTGACTCTCTCTCTCATCTCCATGCCCAAGGATGTTGGGATTCAGTTTGGTGCGATCCAGGCAAGAAAAGGTTGATAAGAAAGCAAGAAGGCAGCCCTGCTACAAGAGACAGCAGCACATCTTCAAAATCAGATTTAGATCTAGTTTTTAGTGAAAAGAAAGAGGAGAACAGCCCTGCTACAACATATCATTGACGTCGATGATTATGAATCATTGTCTACCTGTGAGTCCTATCTTCTTGGTAAGATGATGAGCAAATCATCTTTTACCAAAAAGGATGAACAGGCCACTGATCTTCTGGGTCTAGTACATATGGATGTATGTGGATCTATAAATACATGTACTAGAGGTGGGTATTATTACTTCATTACATTTATTGATGATCTATCTATGTATCGGTATGTCTATCTTATAAAGTGTTGGCGCGAAATTTGGCCATTGTCGGAGTTGAAGCTAGATTTGGAGAGGATGAGGTCGCCACCAGGACTTGCAAAATATGTCTCGTTCGGAGTCTGGGGAGATTCTAGTAGAGTTTTGAGGAAGAGAAGGAGAGCTCAAGGGAGAAAGCATATCTGAAGGGTCTCTTATATAGACAAAGCCTATAACAAACTAATAGTGACAGTCGTATTCATCCGATAGTGGGCCGTTCAAGGTCACATGGAGTTTGTTATGGAAGATAGTGTCTGTTGTCGTGATGTGTGAGCCCATCGGGGTCCAACGGTCGAAGCTCGGATGGGAGACATTAACGATTCTTTTGGCTATGTCGACGGTGAGAGCCAAGGTCCTTTTGGGCTACTGGATGGAGTTCAAAGGGAGTTTAGCTATTTGGAGGAGTCCAACTGAAGGAGAAGTTTGGAAGGAGTCCGACTGTTGGAGGAGTCTAATTGAAAGAAAAGTTCGGAATGAGTCCGACTATCGGAGGAGTTTGGCTGAAGGAAAAGTTTGGGAGGAGTTTGACTATTGGAGGAGTCTGATTGGGGGAGGAGTCTGGCTGAAGGAGAAGTTCGAAAGGAGTCCGACTGTTAGAGGAGTCTTGAGGTTTAACCATGGAGGCTACTACCGGGTGGGATCCATTCAAGATCAAGCATCCAGCTAAACTTCGGCAGGAGCGGATTTATCACCAACACTAGTCCCCCTACTCTCGAGTTTGAAGTTCAAGGGAAGGTAGTACCGAGTGTGACTGTTGAACTCCCTTTCCATTTTCTATGCTTGTTGGGATGAGGCATTTCTTGGTGCATCTACGTCGGTGTCGAAGCTTCAAAAATTTGAGGCGACCCGAAGAGACGCATTTGGAGCTCTGCACCAGAACTCTACCTAGGGTACGGCATCATTATGGGCCTGTCCACCGCTAGTCTCTACCATGATAGAGAGGGCACGCATCGGCCATAGGCTGATCAAAGGGGATTCACAATTATAACCACCTAGAATCCTCAGGGCTATTTAACCCATTTCTTTCCCTCGAGTCATTACCTCTCCTGAAATGTTCTTCCTCCTCTCCTTCTGGTTTTCTTCTCTCCATCACGTGAGCACCCAGGCTTTCCCTTCTGCTTCCTTTGATCGCAGGTGTTCTCTCATCTGTCTTCTATAGCCTTCATCATCTTCCTACCTCTTTCAATCGACTTAGGTCAGCTTTGCTATCCTTTCCTGAGTTATTCCTGCATTCTCTGCTTTCTGCTTCTTAGGTCTCTTTGTAGAAATTTTTTGTGCTTCATTTTCTTAGCTTTTCGAACATTTTTTATGATTTTGCTTTGATCCGAATGTCCACCGAGGAAACCTGGTCGACCTGCTTGAAGAGTTCGACTCCTCTAGCCTTAGCGAACCTATCTCCTAGAGAGGTCGAGCTTTCTGAGTTGCCCCCTCCTTCCTTCGCATCGATAGTTATTGCTTGCCAACTTTGGCCAGACGATCTTTTGTTAGCTAGGATTCAGTTTGGTATTCCCTTCGAATACGAGCTCAAACTTTTCGAACCCAATGGTAGGGCCCGCTCTCCACCTCTCGACCGAACCTGCCTGTATTTAGAGACTCTTTGGGCTGGGCTTAAGTTATCCTTACCCCCTTTCGTGGCCAACCTGTTTAGATTTCTCAACATCTCCATTGCTGTTATGGCACCGAACTTCTTTAGGTTCATCATAGGATTTTTTTTCTTGTGTACCATGGTAGGCGTCCGACCTACCATTTCCTTATTTCGGACCTTCTTTACCTTCAGATGCCATCTGACTGCTAAGGATTGATGGTATGTGTCCCCCCAATTTGACAGGAAGGAATTACTTAAGGGCACCCTCTCTTCCATCCATGACTGGAAGGAGAAATTCCTCTTCATCTCAAACCCATCCTTGAGGTTAGGACTTTCTCCGTGGGGGGAGATAAGGAACTCGGTCCACCAAGCTCCAGGGCTGAAAAGTGAGGATCTGAGTTCAGTTAATATATTGAAGGGCTTTAACGTTCTACCAATTTCCAACCTTTTGAATGAGCAAATCCTGTTTAACCTCAGCCTCAGTCCCCTAAATTCGATAGGTAGTCTTCTTTTTTTTTTGGTCGGTTGTGGGGTGTTCTTGTTTCAGACCTCAACTTTTTTTTGACCTTTTCTAACTTTAATTTTTATCCTTTATAGATATGACTCCTGAAGAGAGAGATTGTCTGACCAAGGAACTTAAATCCCTTAAAAGGTAAGGTGGCCCTGCTGGGGATCTTCCAAAGAAGGTCCGCACTGGTGAGTCCAGCCATGCCGTGCCGATCCAGACCATGACCACCTCCAAGCCTACTACCACTGTACCAAGCCTAACCCCATCTGAAGAGGTCGCTTCATCTGCTCCCCTCCAGTTGGAGGAAGCCACGGGAAAAAAGAAGAAGAGGGCTGTCAGCAAGAAGATCAGAAGGAGGGTCGGGAGCTCCAAAAGTGGGGGTTCCGACCAAGAACAAGCTTCTATGGATGATCGAAAGGTCATCCAATTACTCATGAAGGGGAGTATTCTTTCCTAAATTGTGGCAAAGATACTGTGGAGGGGCGACGTCGAGAGATTCGATGAGTCCTTCGCCGCCTACCTTGAGGTAGTCTTCTCTCTCATAGTCTTGGTCTGGGGTCTTTTCCATTTCCGAAGTTAGGACTTCCTAGTTTCAACTTGGTTTTCTATCATAGCTCGGGCATTATCTCTTCACCCACTTTAAGGTGATAGGTCAGAGGTGGGCTGAAGCCTCGAAGGCCATCGAGGAAGCTCATGCAGAGCCTGAGAAGGCCCGATCGAAGTCAAGAGCATGAGGGTGGCTTCGGAAATCCAATCAACCATGGTCGAGCACCTTCGAAAAGAGTTGAGGGTGGAGCATGAGATGACGACAGAGTTGAGGACTGCCCAAGCTTAGGAGGAGGAGGAAAAGAGGAAGGCGCAAGAAGGGTTCGGAGGGGCAGTGAAGTGAGCACTTGAAAGCTTCAAGTCCTCTAGGGACATGGAGGACATTAAAATAACTTCTGCTCAGGAGGCCTTCATCAAGGGGTTCCAGATCTACCTGGGGAGGGTCGCTGAGAATTTTTTTGAGGTAGATTTGAACCTCTTGATGGAAGAGCCCGACGACAAAGCTGATCCTTCATCCCTCAGGGTCAGAGTCATCCCGGACGACATCCCTTCTTCTTCAGCTATGGAAGCTATCTTGGAAGCTCCTGAACCATTGCTACAGCGCCCGAGCCTACCCACAGACCGTACACGAATGAAGATGCTCTGACATCTTCTATGGCTGAGCTGCCCGAGGTCTAGATTTTTGAAGATCGTGTAGCTTTCTTTTTCTTTTTTTTATTTATGCTGATGTATTTTGATGCATGCTAATCTATAGCTATGGCAAGTGCACCAGTCGATCAAGTAATAAAGTAAATGAGTAGAGTATCATCCCTAGAGGATTGAAAAATAAATACTGAAAAGCTCTTTCCTATATTTTATTTAGAAGACCGATTTATGAGAATAAAAAATTAAAGAACAAAATAAAAAAATAATTAAAAAATTCAAGGAAATAGAGGGAGTGTAATTATTAGGATTTTAAACTTAAGAGCAATGGGTTACTAAGGCAATTGGTTCACCAACTCAGTCAATACAATATTCAGGTTATTAGATTAATTTTCTTTCATATGATGGTGGAGTCTCCTAGTTAATTCACTATCCTTTGGTCTAGGCATAGAAAAACTATCAATATTTATTAATTATCCTTTGGTCCAGGTGTAATTTAAATAAATATTAATGCATTAAGTTTTGTGAAATTTTCTAATTAAAATACGCTATATCCAAAGCGCACTAAAATTCCCACAGGCATATGAATTCTAATTTGATTCATAATACAAGATATATAATCAAAAAGCAATAACATAGATGTACTTGGTCCATCACATCTATGTTCATCAGATCAATTAGAAGAAGGCCAGTAATCTAAAAGCATTAAGATTAGATTTCTATACTCCTCATGAATAAAATTTAAAATTAAAAATAAATCATACTAAATACTGCATCAAAAGAGTGGTTACACCTTAGCCTTAGTAAAAGAAAATTTAGTTCATGATAATAAGTTCAAAAGTAGCAAATAAAATAAAAAGCATGAAGAAATTAGACTATTTAATTATTGAAATTGATTGTTCGTTGCTCTTGGTGTGGAAAACTTGATGGAGAAGAAGAGAAGCTCCTTGATCGATGTCTTGATTATTAGAAGAAGAAAAGAAAAAAAATTAAAAATCCTTTCTCTTCTCCCCTATTTTCAAGCTCTCTCTTAAAATTCTCTTCCCAAAACCCTTTGTATTTTTTTTTCCTCTCTGTCTCCTCCCTTTTTTCTTCGACAACAGTAGGCCTTTAAATAATCTAGGTGGTCTTCCACTGAAATCCTATTGAAATCAGGTTTAAAACACTCAAAATAACTCAAAAAGAGCTCTGAATTAATTCTGACCGTTGGATGCTGATCAAATGGTCCAAAAATCACTCAAAAATTATTTTAAAATCCCAAATCAAGTCGGAATTCATTTAGACCATTGGATCAGCCTTAAAGATTGAATCTCGGCCATTAGATCATGCATAGGAGAGCTTCAGATTCTTAGTTAAAAGTTGGAATGAATCTCAACCATTGGATCTTGACCAGGAGCTGCATCTACCATTCGTCAGCGCACAACTATCTACCATTCGATCAAATCCCAATGAAAGGAATCCGTCGGATCAGGTAGATTTCTCAAATTACCCTCTGTAGATCATACACGAGTTTGGTGTTGCATGGATCACCACATTCTTCAGCCAATCGAAGTGCGCTTCTCCCTGTGAAATCCTTGATATACCCTCTATAGTGGTCCATCGTGTGCCACGAAAAATGTGATGTCAGGCTGTATAAGCATGGCGTCAGTAGGTCGGTCAGTCTGAGCATGGTTTGCTAAGCCAATTTTTCTGAGCCGATCTGAACTGAACCGATTTTTTTTTTATTTTTATTTTTTTATTTCCTCTAAAATTTATTTTTGGGCTTATTTGAAGTCCATTTTGTCTGAAATTTATTTCATCTGAATTAAAAAAATAAGATCTTCATATTGATGGCCTTCTTTCCTGCATAAGATTAACAAAAGTATTAATTTTTTAAAAAATAGCTTAATTTATTTTATAATTTAATACTTTTATTAGTATATTTTTATCACTTATCACACCCACCAACTTAGTCATTGCTAGTCTCTTAGCAATATTTCATTTAATACCATGTTTCAATAAGATTATCCATCAAAAAGATAAAATCTAGGACTAATGGTTAAAAAGTTTAGAAAATACCGCTAACTAAGCATTGAGCTTCAGAAGCAAATTTTGTAGTCAATATAATTAAAAACTTTCTTAAAGTACATTAAAGATTTACAGCACTTATGTTCATGATGACCAACTTTAGCATTTCAATGTTAATTAAAGGACAAAAGTATCCTCTCTTATCACCTATTTTGATCAATTTTCTATACATTCTCAATTTTATACTCATGAATTAAGGTAGCTTTCACACTGTCTTTTTTTTTTTTAATGTGCTGAGCATCCTGGCCCTTCCTCCACTACTTTACGTGAATTTTCACGCTTGACCTAGGTGCAGAGATCTAGTTACTACGCTTTGGAAATCCACATATACTCTATCTTTTATACTTTATTATTAGGCAGGTAGTACTTTCCTTAAATTCAAGTTTCTTTGATTAGAATGTATATTAATTATCAATTTTTAGTGATAATTGAATCCTCAATTGGCCTTATAATCAATACCTACTTTGCTTTGTTAGTGTGCATGGGTAATTAGAAGTGCTAATAGTCTTTTGATGACCTAAGTAGGCTGCTAAAAGTCTGACCAACTAATCTACTTCTTTAACTCGTTACATTCATTAGCAGATACTTCTATCTTTTATCACTTGTCCAGTCTATCTTGCTCAAGATTTTCTTCTTGACACATGGTTAATTTTTTTTTTTTTACCCCCAAACTTATTCTACATTGTCTTAAAGGAGAAAGAAAAATAAAGAGTGCAATAAAGGACAGGAAGGAATACACCTAATTTGGTTCGGTCTAATTTTTAAAGCTTTGAAATTTTACTTAAGTTCTCATTGATTTTTTCTGCAAAATTAAAAATACACACCAAAGCAGGAAAAGAGCAACAACAAATTACTAAAAAATAAAAAAAAGAAAAATAATCAAAACTAAAAAAAAAAGAAATAACCTATCTAGTAGTTCTGATTTATAGTCTTCAGCTTGACTTTCTTTGAGTTTTGAGTTGAATCAATTCCGGTGCCACTTCAATTGGAATACTTTCATGTTTGGTCAAGCCCTCTTTCAATTGGACATTGCTAGTTTTCATAGTCTCAAACCTATTTTCTACAGAGTTCTCATATAATGAATTATCAATAATATCAATTAGAAAATAAGTTTGATTATCATCAGGATGTTTAGTATCTTTGAAAATATTAAAAGTAACTTATTCATCTTGGATTCTAAGAATTAATTTTTCTTGTTGAACATCTATTAAAGCTCCTCCAGTAGCTAAAAAGGGTCTCCCTAAAATAAGGGGTACATCATAATCTTCTTCCATATCAAGAACAATAAAATCAATAGAAAAAATAAACTTGTTTACCTTTACCAAGACATCCTCCACTATACCTCTTGGATATTTGATGGATCTATCGGCTAATTGAAGAGTAATAGTGGTAGGCTTCGATTCTCCTAGACCCAGCTTTCTAAAAATAGAAAAAGGATATGAGATTAATACTTGCTCCTAAATCACATAAAACTTTATCAAAACTACAATCACCAATAATGCAAGGGATAGTAAAACTTTCTAAATCTTTTAGCTTCTGTGGTAATTTATTTTGAAGTATTACTAAGCATTCTTCATTCAAATTTATTCTCTCATGCTCCTTCAGATTTTTCTTATTTGTTAGAATTTCTTTGATAAACTTGGCATACCTAGGCATTTGAGTGATAGCATCTACAAAAGGAATATTAATATGTAAATTCTTTAAAATTTTGAAAAAGTTAGAAAATTCCTTATCTGGATGTTGTATTTGTCTCTTTGGGAATGGTAGTGGTGACACATAGGGCTTCACATTTGGATCAGCAAACTATATACCTAGAGACCATCCATCTGCTAGTTGTTTTGATGACTGATGAATTTTAGTTGATGATTCCTTATTTGTAGTTGGCTCTTTGGTCTCTTTCTTCTGATGTGGCTCCTCTAGCTTTGTACCACTTCTTAGGGTGATAGCATTGACTTGCTCTCTTGGATTGGTCTCCATGTTGTTGGGTGAGGAACCCTACGATCTCTCAGAGATTATATTAGCCATTTGACCTATTTGCATCTCCAAGTTTCAAATTGCTGCTGCTTGGTCCTGCCTAAGTTTGGCTTCTAAATTTTTTATAGTTGCTTCTTAGTTTTGCATAAATTTGACCATCAACTCCTCCATGTTGGACTTCTTTTCAGGTACTTGAAAACTCGAGAGTGGCTGTTGTGCTGCATTTTGATTGCTCCATGAGAAATTTGGGTGCTACCTCCACCCTTGATTATATGTGTTGGAGTAGGGATTGTTTTGTTGTGGCTTAAAAAAATTACCAACATAATTAGTTGTATCAATTGCTTTAGCAAAAGAATTATCTATCTAGCAATTGCTTGTATCGTGTCGTCCTCCACATAGGTCACAAGTGATGCTCTAAACATGCATAGTTGTTCCCTTCAAGTTGTTGACTTTGGCTCTAAGGGTTGCAATTTCAACTAGTAAGGTTGGCACGCAATCTACTCCTTGCACAGCTGCTGGTCTTTTTGGCATCATGCATTCTGTCTACCACTAAGAGCAATTTGATGCCATCTCATCGATCAGATCAAAGGCTTCTTCCTCCATTTTTTGATTAATGGTTCCTCCTGCTGCTGCATCAATCATAGAATAATTAGTAGGAGATCAACTATTATAGAAAGTTTGTACCTAAAGCCATACGGATAGTTGATGATGTGGACATCTCCTTAGCAGTTTCTTGAAACACTCCCAAGCCTCATATAGTGTCTCCATGTCTATCTGCATAAATGAAGTGATATCTTTCCACATCTTGGCAGTCTTGGAAGGTGGAAAGTACTTGGCTAAAAATTTTTGGGCTAGGACATCCCAAGTTGTGATAGAACCTATAGGAAGAGAATGAAGCCAACTTTAAGCTTTGTCCCGTAAAGAGAAAGAAAATAACCTTAATCTAATAGCATCATCCAACACTCCATTAATTTTAAAAGTATCACAAAGTTCAAGAAAGTTAGAAATATGGGCATTTGGATCATCATGCATGTGTCTACTAAATTGGATAATTGATTGAATCATCTAGATCATCACCAATTTTATTTTGAAGTTGTTTACTCGCACAGGCAGTCTCTTGATGCTCGAAGCTGCATTAGCTATAGATGGTGTGATATAATCATTTAATGGATGATGTACTGGTCGAATAGCTTCATGCTATCCCTTGGTCACCATATCCAATCCTAGATTGATGCCGTTAGGATCTTCAGCTGCCATGTTTCTTTCTTATTATAGTCTTCTGATGGTCCTTTCAATTTCTGGATCTAAAGGTAGTAAGTTACTATGTCCAATAAGTGTCATGCACTAAACAAATTTTTTTTTCAAAAAAAATAAAGTAAGAACAAAAATTAAAAATAAAATTCTAAAGTAAAGCTAGGATTAAAATTTTAGTATTATTTTAGACACAATCCCCGGCAATGGTGCCAAAAACTTGATGCGTGCTAGTCTATAGCTATGGCAAATGCACCAGTCGATCAAGTAATAAAATAAATGAGTAGAGTACCATTCTTAGAGGATTAAAAAATAAGTACTGAAAAGCTCTTTCTTATGCTTTATTTAGAAGACCGATTTATGAGAATAAAAAATTAAAGAACTAAATAAAAAAATAATTAAAAATTTTAATAAAATAGAGAGAGTGTAATTATTAGGGTTTTAAACTTAAGAGCAATGGGTTACTAAGGCAATCGGTTCACCAACTCAGTCAATACAATATTCAAATTATTAGATTAATTTTATTTCATGTGACGGTGGAGTCTTCTAATTTATTTACTATCTTTTGATTCAGGCACAACAAAACTATCAATATTTATTAATTATTCTTTGGTCCAGGTGTAATTTAAATAAATATTAATGCATTAAGTTTTATGAAACTCTCTAATTAAAATACGCTACGTCCAAAGCGCATTAAAATTTCCACATGCATATGAATTCTAATTTGATTCATAATATAAGGTATATAATCAAGAAGCAATAACATAGATGTACTTGGTCCATAACATCAATGTTCATCAGATTAATTAGAAGATGGCTAGTAATCTAAAAGCATTAAGATCAGATTTATATACTCCTTAAGAATAAAATTTAAAATTAAAAATAAATCATACTGAATATTGCATCAAAAGAGTGGTTACACCTTAGCCTTAGTAAAAAAAAATTTAGTTCATGATAATAAATTCAAAAATAGTAAATAAAATAAAAAGCATGAAGAAATTAGACTTTTTAATTATTGAAATTAGTTGTTCATTGCTCTTGCTGTGGAAAACTTGATGAAGAAGAAGAGAAGCTCCTTGATCGATGCCTTGATTATCAGAAGAAGAAAAGAAAAAATATAACAACCCTTTCTCTTCTCCCCTATTCTCAGGCTCTCTCTTAAAATTCTCTTCCCAAAACCCTTTGTATTTTTTTTCTCTCTACCTCCTCCCTTTTTTCTTTAGCAACAGTAGGCCTTTAAATAATCTAGGTGGTCTTCCACCAAAATCCCATTGAAATTAGGTTTAAAACTCTCAAAATAACTCAAAAAGAGCTCTAGATTAATTCTGATCATTGGATGCTGATCAAATGGTCCAAAAATCACTCAAAAATTATTTTAAAATCCCAAATCAAGTCAAAATTCATTTGGACCATTGGATTGGCCTTAAAGATTGAATCTTGGCCATTAGATTGTGCGCAGGAGAGCTTTGAATTCTTAGTTAAAAGTCGGGATGAATCTCAACTGTTGGATCTCGATCAGGAGCTGCATCTACTGTTCATCAACACACAACTATCTGTCGTTCGATCAAATCCCAATGAAAGGTGTCCATTGGATTAGGTAGAATTCTTAGATTGCCCTCTATAGACCATGCACGAGTCCAGTGTTGCATGGACCGCCGCTTTCTTCAATCAATCAGAGCGCGCTTCTCCCTATGAAATCCCTAAAATACCCTCTATAGTGGTCCACCGTGCACCACAAAAAATGCTGATGTCAGCACTGCATAAGCGTGGCATCAGTGGGTCTGTCGGTCTGAGCACGATCTACTGAGCTAATTTTTCTGAACCGATTTGAACTGGACTGATTTTTTTTTTAATTTTTATTTCCTTTGAAATTCATTTTTGGGCTTATTTGAAGTCCATTTTGTTAGAAATTTATTTCATCTAAATTAAAAAAATAAGATCTTCATATTGGTGGCCTTCTTTCCTATATAAGATTAACAAAAGTATCAATTTCTAAAAAAATAGATTAATTTATTTTATAATTTAATATTTTTATTAGTATATTTTTATCACTTATCACATTTAAAAACATCCAAGTAACTAAAAGATAAATCTTTTTCTAGCCTTACACTTTGTATTATCATTTGCATGTTTCAGAATGCTCTTGATGATCTAGGTCATGACTCCCCTCTTCCAGTTGATGCCGATCCTTTGCCCCGTGGGGTTTCTATTAAACTACTGATTAGGAGCTTGAAGAAGAAACTAAAAAAAATCGAGGATGATCTCCAAGAATCAAGAAGAATGCTTCGGAGGTGACTGTCGACGTTACCCATCTTAGGAACCTACACAGAAAGGACTCTACTAATTTCAGCATTCAGAAGGATAGTTTTGAAATAGAAATGGCTGAACTAAGAAGAAGCACTAGTAACAAGTCTTGGGAGTTAACAGTAAAGATCAGCTCCCTTGAGATCGACCTTATGGCATCGAAGAAAAAAATTTAACTATCGGAGGAAACTTCGTCATGGTCTACCAACAGGGTCTGATACGATTGAAATTGGTCCAAGAGATTCTCTGAACTTCAGAAGTAGCTCCACGATGCCGAAGCTTGGCATAATGAGTATAAGCTAACTTGGTCAAAGAAGGTGACCAGGCTCGAGCATGAGCTCCGAGCAGCTAATAGAGAGGTGAGCGATTTTCTGCAACAACTGGCTGATGGTCGGTGAGCTCTCTCTAGTGGAGAGTCTGAGGAGATTGCCTCCTTGAAGAAGACCATCAACAAGCTTTCAGAGGCTATCGGGATGGAGAAAGCTGAAGTTCAGCGACTGAAACTCCAACTGATCTATGAGCATCAAGCCGTCCAGGATGCGGAGGCCGAGTCCGAGGTCCTAAGGAGGCAATGGTGGGAGCTCGATGGCCAGTTTGGGCATATCAATAGAGTGTACATAGATAATTTGTATAAAAAGAAAGAACCTGAGGAGGAAATCATTAGGTTGAAGCATGCCTTGGTGATGGCCGACATCGATGATCAGAAGCCTGAGGAGTTCGATCCGTCTTAAGGCTTCGCCTCCTTATATATATATTTTTTTTGTAATTGATCTTGTTGTTCCCTGCTGCATTGGCTTTCTTGTAATATATAGTCGATTTGGCCGACCTCCATACTACTTATCATAAATTTAAACTTGTAATAAAATAATATCTTATCTCTTGTTGCCACATGTAAATGCAATACTCGCCTTCGACCCTTCTCTCTCTCTCTCTATTTTTTTTTACTCTTGTTAGGATGAGGTTCTCCTCCTATTCCTAACGAGGCCATAGGCGCATATTAGGGCCGGTGTCAGGGCCTCTCTCTTCATCCCGTCTAAAGCAAACGAGGCCTTCGATTTTGCTCAAGTTAGGATGAGGTTCTCCTCTTATTTCTAATGGATTGTAGGGACACATTAGGACCATTGTAAGGGCCTCTCCCCTCATCTCATCTAAAATGAATGAGGCCTTCGACTTTGCTCAAGTTAGGATGAGATTCTCCTCCTATTCCTAATGGGCTGTAGAGGCACATTAGGGCCATTGTCAAGGCCTCTCCCCTCATCTCATGTAAAATGAACGAGGCCTTTGACTTTGCTCAAGTTAGGATGAGGTTCTCCTCCTATTTCTAATAGGTTGTAGGGGCACATTAGGATCGTTGTCAGGGCCTCTCCCCTCATCTCGTCTAAAATGAATGAGGCCTTCGACTTTGCTTATGTTGGGATAAAATTTTTCTCCTGTTTCTAACGGACTATAGGAGCACTAGGATCATTGTCAGGGCCTCTCCCCTCATCTAATCTAAAGTGAATGAGGCCTTCGACTTTGCTCACATTAGGATCAAGTTCTCTTCCTATTCCTAATGGGCTGTAGGAGCATATTAGGGCCGTTGTCAGGGTCTATTCTTTCATCTCGTCTAAAATGAATGAGGCCTTCGACTTTGCTCATGTTAGGATGAGGTTCTTCACTTATTTCTAATAGACTGTAGGGGCATATTAGGGCCATTGTCAGGGCCTCTCTCCTCATCTCGTCTAAAATGAACGAGGCCTTCAACTTTGCTCACGTTAGGATGTGGTTCTCCTCCTATTCCTAATGGACCGTAGGAGCATATTAGGGCTTTTATCGGGGCCTCTCCCTTCATCTCGTCTAAAATGAACGAAGCCTTCGACTTTGCTCATGCTAGGATGAGGTTCTTCTCCTATTTCTAATGTGGCCATATTTGTCATGAGATTAAGTTCAGGGGGTAGTCCCCTTTTATTACCGATATACAACAAAGATTAGGATGTTGAAGTAGGAAGATTTTATTGCAATCAAATCATCGGTAATATATTCGTAGATTTTTCAAATTCAATGGTCAAGATAGGTCAATCCCTCCAAGTTCCTTCAAGTAGTATGTCCCGGATCGGATGATTTTTGTGACCTCGTAGGGTCCTTCCCAATTTTAGGCAAGCATCCCCTGGTTCTGAGGTTGAGAGATGGTAGCTCGACGAAGCACTAAGTCCCCCACTCTGAATATTTTATCTCTGACACTGGAGTTATAGTATCAGGCCATCTTTTGCCTATAAGCTGCCATCCGAACTTGAGCTTCCTCTCTTTTTTCTTCCAATAGGTTGAGGTTGGCTCTGAGATCTTTTGGGTTATACTGCTCGTTGAAAGTCACTACCCATATCGATGGAAGCTTAAGTTCGATCGGGATGACTGCCTCTATTCCAAAAGCTAAGGCGAATGGTGTTTTCTCAGTCAGCAGCCTTTGGATAGTACGGTATGCCCATAGAACATGATAAAGTTCATCCACCAAGGCCCCTCTTGCTCTTTCTAGTCTTAGCTAGATGCCTCATGGTAGGGTCCATTTAGTCACTTCAGCTTCCCCATTTGCCTGTGGGTGAGCTACCGACGTAAAATGGTGGAAGATATTCAGACCTTCGCAGAACTCGACGAACCTTGCCCGAACGAATTATTGGTCATTGTCTATTATGATAGTTCAAGGCAGTCTGAATCTGCAGACGATCAACTTTCAGATGAAGTCCTACACCTTGACTTCGATAATCTTTGCTAGTGGTTCGATCTTGACTCATTTAGTGAAATAGTCGATGGCGACTAGAAAAAACTTTCATTGCCTAGATGCCATTAGGAAGGGTCTAAGAATATCTATTCCCTGCTACCCAAACAGCCAAGGAGCACTCAATGGGACAAGCTCGATGGCTGCTTGCCTTTGGACATTCGTATTTCTTTGGCAGTGGTCACATCTCCTGACATAATCAACACAATCACCATGCATAGTTGGCTAGTAATACCCTTGCCGAAGCAGCTTATGAGATAGAGATCTAGCACCCAGATGGCTCCCTTAAATTTTCTCATGCATTTTTCATAGTGTAAAATCGGCCTCAGAGGATTGGAGGCACCTTAATAATGGCAGAAAATATGACCTTTTATATAGCTTATTCTCATAAAGAACATACCGAGAGGCTTGGTTTCTCAATTTCCAAGCCTCTTTTGGGTCATGAGGAAGAATCCCATCCTTAAGATAAGCAATCAGCGGGTCAATCCAATAGGGCTCCTAGCTAACCTATATGACGAGCTGCGGTTCCACTATGCATAGGCATTTCAATGTCTCATAATAAGCTTCTTTCGAAAGCTCGTTAAGAGCTAGCATGGCTAGCATGGAATGACGGTCGGCCCTAGCATTTTTCGCTCTTAGGATTTATCGAATACTAAAGCTACTGAAGGCTAAGGTCAAGCTCATCACCTTCTCAAGATATTTTACCATGCTATCTTTCCAGACTTCATAACTGCCGCTGACCTGCCCCACGACCAGTTGGGAGTCACTGCAAACCTAAAGCCGATCAACTCCTGATTCTTTGGCTATCCTGAGCCTGGCTATTAGGGTCTCATATTCTACCCCATTGTTTATCATTGGGAATTAAAAATATAGCACGTACTCCATGATGATTCCTTTTGAATTGATCAGAATCAGCCCAGCACCTACTTCGAAAGTGTTGGAGAAGCCATCGACATACAGGGCCCAAAAATCTTCAGAAAGGTTCGTTCTTTTTTCAGAGGAGCTTGGGTGCAACCATGGAATGTTGGTTTCATTTTGAAGCTCAGCATCATTTGGGATGGTACATTCAACTATGAAGTCGGCCAATGCCTGAGCCTTGATTGTTGGTCGAGATCGATAGTTGATGTCGAACTCTGTTAATTCAATGGTCCATTTTGTAATTCTTCTAGAAGCATCCATTTGATGAAGGATTGCTCTGATCGGCTGGTCAGTGAGGAGTATTATAGCATGTCCCTGGAAGTAAGGCCGAAGTCTCTTTGCTGCAATCAGAAGAGCAAGTCAATTTTTCCAACTTTGTATACCTGATCTCAATATCCCTTAGGATTCGGCTTATGTAGTAGACTGGTCACTACACTTTTGCCTCCTCTTTGATCAAGACTACCGCTAGTGCTATAAGGGAGATTGCAAGGTAGAGAAATAGCACCTCTTTGGATTCGAATTTGGCTAGTAAGGGAGGCGAGCTGACGTAGTTCTTGAGCTCATCAAACTCCTTTTGGCATTCCTGAGTCTAGTGAAAATCTTTTGGTCTTTTGAGGATTTGGAAGAAGGGCATGCAGCATTCGGCCGACCATGAGACAAAATGATTTAAAGATGCCACCTTTAGGCACTGAACTTCTTTGATGGACTTCGGAGCGGTCATCTTCTGGATAGCTCGAATCTTCTTCAGGTTGGCCTTAATCCCTCATCTCGAGACCATAAACTCCAAAAATTTTCCTGAGGCTACCCCAAAGGCGCACTTAGTTGGATTCAGCTTCATCTTATATTTTCTGAGTACAATGAAGGCCTCTTTAAGGTCGACAACATGATTGATAGTCATTCAGCTTTTGACCAGCATGTCATCAACGTAAACCTCCATATTGTGGCCGATCTACTTCTTAAAGATTTTATTGACCAAGCACTGATAAGTCGTGCTTGCATTCTTAAGCCTGAAGGGCATGACCCTATAATAGTAAAGACCATGGTTAGTAATAAAATTAGTCTTCTCCTCATCCTCTGGTGTCAATCAAATTTGGTTGTAGCCAGAGAAGGCATCCATGAAGGTGAGGAGCTCGTAGCCCGAAGTCGCATCCACCAGTTGGTTGATTCTGGAAAAAGAATAGCTGTCTTTTGGGCAGGTCTTGTTCAGCTTCTTAAAGTTGATGCACATCCTCCACTTGCCATTGGTCTTCTTGATTAGGACAACGTTAGAGACCCAAGTTGGATAGCTGGCTTTTTGAATAAATTCGATGTTGAGAAGCTTGTCGACTTCTTCTACTATTGCCTTTTACCTTTCTGGTGCATGACCCCAAACTATTTCTATCATTGGTCAATGCTTGGGATCAATGGCCAGCCGATGTTCCATAACCTCGGCATCAATCTCAAGCATATCCTCTGGAATCGAGGCGAAGATGTCGGCATTCCTCCATAAAAAGGTGATGAGCTACTTTCGAACTTCATCTTCTAGATTGGAGCCAATTTGCACCGTATGCTCTGCATTTCTGTTGTTTAGGAGGATGATCAAAAGATCTTCTATGGGCTCGCCTTGTTCTTTGGTAAGGTCTTCGTGGACATCAAGCTCGTCAACTGGGCAGGGGTTAGGTTGAGTGCCATTTTGTAAGGCGATGGAGTAGCAATGCTGGGCTAATGCTTGATCACCTCTGATTTCACCTATTTCGTTGTTTGTTGGAAATTTTATCTTTAGATAATAGGTCAACACCATGGCTCATAGTGCGTTCAGATTAGGTCGACCAAGGATTGCATTATAAGCAGAGGGGGCTTTCACCATCAAAAAGTCGACCCATGCCTTGGCCTGCTTTGGATATTGCCCTGCAGTCATGACTAGAGTTATCGTTCCCTCCACTGGCACAATGTCGCCAGTGAAGCTGACCAACGGAGAGCTCATGGGTCCTAGGTGATTATCGGGTATGGACATTTTAAATAAAGCATCATAATACAGAACGTCAGCAGAACTTTCATTAACTACCAAAACATGACATACATCACAATCAGCAATGTTTAAAGAGATTACAACTGCATCATTATGTGGGAACAGGACTCCTCAGACGTCCTCATTGGTGAAACTGATGGGCTCCTCAGTCCTCCACCTCTTCTCAGGCTTTGTCGATCCATTAGCATCCCCACATCAAAGTCCCCCAGAGATGGTGTTAATGATGCCAATCGGAGGCCAATCTTCTCACTGCTCCTCATCCCTCAGTGGTTCTAGTGGTAGGGGGTCTCTCGACCGATCCTCCCATCTTTTCGGCCAACGTCGCAGGAACTCGCCAAGCCTACCATGCCTGATGAGCTCCTTGATCTCGTCTTGAAGTTGAATGCACTCTTCTATATCATGATCGTGATCGCAATGGTACAGGCAAAACTTGCTAGGATTATGCTTGCTAGGATAAGTGTGCATCCTTTTCGATCTCGACAGTTGCTATTAGATATGTGTGCCCTATAAGCCAGAATTGGCTGACACTTGTTATACACTTCTAAGGGCAAAATTATAATTTTGACTATAAAAAATAAAATAGATTATTTTCTATCATAATGTGTATTTAGTATCTATGATAGATTCCTTGAGTTAATGGTAATGATAATTCTTATTTTCAAGAGTTGAAAATTTAAGACATGAATTTTCATTATTAACTCATAAAATGCTCCCGATCGTAGGATCATCATGAGGATGGTGATTGATCTGAATGATTGGTATACAATTACCTTTTTATAGTAGATGAGTTTTGAGTCTACGGTATAGCGACATCGGAGTGAGAGTACAGATACTTGTTAGAGAATGAGGACACAGAGCGTGACCACCTCGAGCAGTCATAAGGAAGTCTACCTTCTCATCGATGACTGGCTCAAAGCTGCAGTGGTGTATCTAGTTCTTTGACCTGAGGTGCATCGACAGTTCACCTTGAGGGTATTATAGTTTGACTACATGATGACTCGGTCTCCTAGACATTCGGAACCCTGAGGTGTATGTTGGCTATAGCATGTTCATTGTAGGAATTGGATTGCACCAAGAGAGAATCCATCTACCTTGGTAGATGAGGAGCAGCCCTATGATGATCATGAGAATCAAGTCCATAAGCCCATGGCCATGGCAGAGTAAAATAATAGAAAGAGTTTCTATTAGGGTTTTCACATTGGATTTGAATCAAATGATTAAATTATATGATAGAAATTAGGGTTTGACGAGTTCACCTTAACCCTAATCTGATTGGAGCTCAAGATAGAAGAATTTAATCACACATGTAACTACACCAAGAGGTTCATTTTTAGTTTTGATGGGTTGTCACCATATACTACTAGGTGTCACTGGTGGATTTTGGGAGTAATTAGAATGATTTGAATGATCGATCATTCTAGTTGTTTGAATCAGAAAAGTTCTGATCCATCGAAAGGTGTTTTGATGATGTCGATGATAGAGATCATGACATATCCCATTACCATACAGAACTGAACCTAACTGGATCATAAAAATAAGGGTTTGGATCTAGATATCATCAGTTAGACTAATCTAGTTCAATTGATTTGAATTAGATTCAATTAGATTCAAGAAAATCATGCTAGCACACAATTGAGCCTAATGTTCTCCTTCTACAATCATTAAAAGTTGTCTTGAGTAAGCCAAATGTATTTGTGCTTACTCAGGTACCTTTACTTAGTTTGATTGGTGCTTGTCTAGGTCAGAAAAGGGTTGTCTTAATTTATGAGATAAATTTGAGATAACATCAGCCATTTTTCATCACCTACTAATTCTTATCTTTTGACTTTGGTCAAACGTTGATCTTTGACACTTATGCATCTGCCCATATGTCCTGCACCTATAGAAGAGTAGATAGAGATTTGTCCCCTTGCTCGAAAGAGAAAAGGAGGGGGCACATGCCTAGGGAGGCATGCGCCCAAGGATAGGGATGCATGGAGTCCCATACAGATGGGACTCCAGGTTGCTTCTTAAAATCAAACTAGGTGGCGCCAAGGACTCTGCTTTGACCAGTCTTGGCACCACCTAAGGGTGTTGGAGATGGGCTCTCATCTGATTAGATCAGATGATGTCATCCCACTAATCAGATTTAGATCTGATTGCATGAAGAGACGTGATTGGTCGGGATGATGTGGCATTGCATGGTGTAGTAGGATCTATATAAACCCTATCTGTGCCTAGCTTTAGAAAACTTCTCCCTTTGCCATTGCCACATTGCTCTCTCCCTCTCTCCTCTATGCCTTTCTCAGATCCTCTCTCTCCTCTCCACACTCAAGAAGCTTTGGGCTCAAGTTTGGTGCGATCCAGGCAAGAGAAAGGCGACAGAAAGGAAGAAGGCAGCACTGCTACAAGAGACGACATCAAATCTTTAAAAGTTATTTTGAAGGCCTTCAAGATCAGATCCAGATCTGATCTTTGAAGGATAGATTGAGAAGGAGGAGATATCTGGATTCTGTTCGAGTGGTTACCGATAGAGGCCAGGCGATTGCATGGCTACATCCAGAACCTCAGAAAATCAGCAGGATCATCATAGGGTAATTAGATTACCCAAGAATAAGGTATAAATTAAATTAAATTAAATTTATTTTTGTTTTATTTTATTTTATTAGAAGTATCAAATTAGATCTAAAAAGTATTAGATTTGATTTATATCTAAGAGAAAAAATTTTTGAAATATTTTTCTTGATTAAATCAAATCTGAACGAACCTGACTTAGAAAATAAATTTTTTCCTTCAACTGGTATCAGAGTCAGGTTCCCATAAATCATTTAGATCTAATTTTAATTTAATTTTAATCTAATAGTTAGGTTATTTTAGATGTCACATGAGATATGATTAGATCTAAAATTAAAAAAATTAAAATTAAATAATTTAGATCTAAGTTCTACAAGATGCATGACTAGTTGTAGAATAGAAATATTCTATGTATAGTCATGCATGATCATAATTTAATTTGATAAAGTTATAATTTTAGAATAATTTATTTACTATTTTTTTGATATTATAAATATTATAATAAGACCTAAAAAATAGAAAATAAAATTATTTAATTTTTGGTTCATATGAGATATGATGAATGCATGTTTAGACTAGTTGTAAATAGTTCTACATATTTTTCTAGAATAAAATTTATTTTGATGTGATAAATTTTAATTTGATTTTTTAGATAATTTAGATATAAAAATATGCATGATATGATACATGAGATGTTTGCAAAATATGTTTATGGTTAGATTAGTTTTTATATATGAGATATATGATATAGATCTAACTAGTTTTGTAGTTTTTATATTTTTGATTAAGGCATTCTCCTTAGCCGTCCGATCATAAGAATAAAGTAGAATTTAAATACCCTCTCCTCCCATTCGATGGGGTGTTCTTATAATGTGTAGGGGTGCTGCGCGTTCATCCTTAATCAAAAATCAAGAACTTATTTTCTGCAAAACCTTAGATCCTAAAATCCTAGGATTTTATTTACATGTATTATTTGTGAATTCTAAACTTAATTAAGAATTAAGATTATGAAATATATATTAGATCTAAAATTAAGAATTTTAGATCTTGATATATTCATAAAATTGGGTTCGGACATAGGTAGCTCAATTAGGTCTAAGTGCTTGATCAAACCGAATCAAGAGTTGGTTAGATGGAATCAAGAGTG
Source organism: Cocos nucifera (assembly GCA_006176705.1). Lineage (NCBI taxonomy): Eukaryota > Viridiplantae > Streptophyta > Magnoliopsida > Arecales > Arecaceae > Cocos > Cocos nucifera. Next base: position 267,163 of record QRFJ01002048.1, on the reverse strand, counting down.
CATAAATTGACCAGCCTAATAGGATTAAGTTTGGATCAAGATCGAATCACATGAGTGATCGATCAAGCTAAGACCAAATTAGGCTCAGTGGTTAGAGTCTAGATTGCAGGCTAATTCGATTGGTTCTGGCTCAATAATTTGGTGTCTAAGGTAAGTTTGGTAGATACGATCGACTGATTTTCAATTGAGAGCTACTCGATTCAAATGCATTCTTGTCGAGTTAATGGCATATCCCTTCCACCAATCTCACTTGACTATATTTATTGGGTCAGTCCTGATCTGAGGTGGCCAATAATCTGAGCTAACGCATGTCACTAGATTAGTCATAATGGTTATGACTATGTCAAGTCTAGTTTAATGAGACCTGGATCAAATCTTGTTAAGAAAAGATTAAGTCTAAAGTCTTCCACCATTATAGATGTGCGGGCCCTTCCTGGGGTTGATTATTCTCAGCTGGTTATAATGGTTCAGTTGCATCGAAAAGATGCAACCATGTCTATTAGGCATTGGATGCTATAGGCTGAAGGATGGATTGGGCTCAATATTTTAGATATAATGAGAGACTCAATTAGGAATCCAATCTGTGCAAATAATGGGTCTGACTTAACTAAGGAGTGGATCAATATTTTAGGCATGGTGAGATTCATAAATTAGAAACCAAGTTTGGGTGTACCATGATTAGAGAATCATTGAATAAGAGTTGTTCACTCATTAACTAACCCATCATCAATAACTGTTAGGTGAGGTGATGAGTTAATTGGTGGGACTGCACCATCCACTAGAAATCATTAATCATGGAGATTTTTACATCTCTACAAAGGTAGTGTAGGAATCCAAAAAAATAGTGAAAGCTAATTTATTTAAAAGTAAAATTCTTAAATAAATTGGTTAAGTCTTAATTATAATATTTAACTAGAAACTTTGACTCTCTACAAAAAAATGTCTGCATCCAACCCACTAGCATGTATCCTGGACACCCATAAATTGATCGAACCCAATTACAAGGATTGGCTCTAAAACTTCAAAATCATTTTAGGTTCTGAGAAGTTAATTTATGTATTGGACCAGGACCCTCCCACCTTACCAGCTCATTCATCTACTGAATAGAGAGCATCTCTTGATATGTGGATGGACGAAGATAACAAGACCAGATATTACATGTTGGGCTCGATGTTTGATGAGCTTCAGCACCAACTTGAAGATATCAAAACTATCCACCAAATATTGGCTCACTTACAAGAAATGTTTGGTGAATAGAGTCACGTAGCCAAGTACCAAGTCACTAAACGACTATTCAAGGCTAAAATACGTGATGGACAATCAGTCTAATATCATTATCTGATGATGATCAAGGACTTGAAAGAGCTTAAGAAGCTCAAAGTGAAGTTGGAGTTGGATCTGTAGAATAATATAATTCTATAATCTTTAACGGATACATATGGACAGTTCATCATGAACTACCATATGCATAAACTTCAAAATTTTTTGGCCGAGCTTATGAACATGATGGTTACTGCTGAGCTTTCTATGAAAAATTCTAAAGGCTCAGTGCTTGCTATGAGACAGACTCTTTCAAAAGAAAATTTTTTGGAAAGAAAAAGAAGTCTGTGAAAAGGTAAAAGATAGGAGGAAAGAAGAAAAAGATAGAACTGAAGAAGAAGGCTACTGGTAGAAAAAAGTATTTCCATTGCAACACTAATGGCTACTGAAAGTGGAATTGTCCTACATACCTGGCCATCTTAAAGAATAAGAAGGAGGCAGGTCCTTCTGGAGGTATGCTCATTATTGAGTCTAACCTTATGATTTCTTCTACATCCAATTGGATGCTTGACTCAGGTTCTAGTGCTCATTTGTGCACTTTCATGCAGGATCTTGAGGATAGCAGGATACTGAGGGATGGTGAGATGATCCTACGCATCGAAAATGGAGCAAGAGTTGCTTCTGTGATCGTGAAAACATACCATCTTCGACTACCATCTGGTTTAGACTTAGTATTAAAAGATTATTATTATGTGTCTTCAGTAAGTAGAAATTTGATTTCTATTTTATGCCTAGTACTAGAAGGCTATGTAATTAATTTTCTTAAGGACCATTATAACATTCTTTATGAAAGAAATAAAATTGCAAGTGGTTTCCTTATTAACGGTCTTTACCAGTTACATATTGATGTATCTATTTTTAATATTGAACAAAATGTGAATGCTATGAAATGACCTAGGGATTGTCCAAATGATAGGTATCTATGGCACCTAAGACTTGGTCATATAGTAGAAGATAGGGTTAACAAATTGGAAAAAATTGGGCTGTTGAGTCCGTTGACTTTTGAGTTATATCCAATTTGTGAATCTTGTCTTCATGGCAAAATGACAAAGCTTTCTTTTGTAGGACATGGGGAAAGGGCCATGGATCTTATTTCCCTAGTACATACTGATGTGTGCAGCCCATTTGATGTGCCGACTAGAGACCACTTTATCTACTTCATAACCTTTACTGATGATTTATCTAGGTATGGGTATGTGTATCTTATGAGACATAAGTCTGAAGCTTTTGAAAAGTTCAAGGAATTCAGACATGAAGTAGAAAAGCAAATTGAAAAATCCATTAAGGTTCTTCGATCAGATCGAGGAGATGAATACCTTAGTCGGGAATTTTTGGACTATCTTAAGAAAAATGGCATAGTCTCTCAATGGACTCCACCTGAAATACCTCAACTTAACAGAATTTCAGAATGAAGAAATCGGACCCTATTAGATATGGTTCGATAAATGATGAGCTTCACAGACCTTCCTGATTTTCTTTGGGGACATAGTTTGTTAACTATAATATACTTACTGAATAGGGTTCCTTCTAAAATCATTCCTACCACACCGTATGAGATATGGCATGGTAAGAAACCAAGTCTGAGTCATCTCAGAATTTGGGGTTGTCCGGCTCATGTCAAAAGACAACAAGCGGACAAGTTAGACTTTAGGTCCTTTAGAGCTCGATTTATAGGATATCCTAAAGAGTCATTAGGATATTATTTCTACATTCCAGAAGATCACAATGTGATTGTGAGTCGACATGCCATCTTTCTTGAAAAATAGTTTATTCAAGATAGTGGCATTGGAAAGCAGATCAAGCTCGAGGAGAAAGTCTCACAAGAGCAATGAGCTAAGGACCAAATGGAACCAAATCAGGTTGAGCCAATACAATCACTACCTCCTCCACCTTATAGATCGGAAAGGGTTTTTCATCCCCCTGAAAGAGGTACTTAGGTACTATTTCAGAGGAAGTAGAGAAAATGTTCCTCGTAGGTAATGGGATTCATGGTGATGATCCCAAAACCTATAATGAGGATGATATCAGATATCGACTCCGAGAAATGGTTAGAGGCAATGAAGTCAGAAATTGACTCGATGCACTCAAACCAAGTCTGGACCTTGGTAGATCCACCAGAAGGTATAGTACCTATTGGGTGTAAATGGATCTACAAGAGAAAGATTGGTGCAGATGGGAATATGGAGACATTCAAAGCTAGATTAGTGGCAAAAGGTTATAGTCAATGCAAAGGCATTGACTATCAGGATACCTTTTGTCAGTAGCTATGCTAAAATCCATCCGCACATTGCTTGCTATTGCAGCCTATTTCGATTATGAAATATGGCAAATGGACGTGAAAATGGCATTCTTAAATGGATATCTTGAGGAAGATATCTATATGGAACAGCCGCTAGGTTTCACATCCAGTGATGCTGATCACAAGGTATGCAAGCTGCAAAGGTCCATATATGGACTTAAGCAAGCATCTCGGAGCTGGAATACTCATTTTAATGATGTGATCAAATTATTTGGTTTCATCAAAAATGAGGAGGAACCATGTATCTTCAAAAAGGTCAGTGGGAGCGCTGTTGTCTTCCTCGTATTGTACGTGGATGACATCCTCCTTATTGGGAAAATGATATTTCCATGTTGACATAGTTAAAATATGGTTATCCAAAGAATTCTCCATGAAAGACCTAGGAGAAGCATCCTTTATTCTAGGAAATTAAGGTCTATAGAGATAGACCGAAATAGGATGCTAGGACTTTCATAGAAGATGTACATAGAGGAAGTGCTAAAGAGGTTTAGCATGAAAAACTCTAAGAGGGAATTAGTATCCTTCAGACATGGCATTCATCTTTCCAAGAAGATGTGCCCTAGCACACCTGAGGAAATAGAATGCATGAGCAAGATCCCTTATGCTTCAGCAATAGGGAGCCTCATGTATGCCATGTTATGTACACGACCTGATATAGCCCATGCTGTGAGTGTCACGAAGCAGATATCAGTCGAATCCAGGTGAAGAACACTGGACTTCTGTGAAATGTATCCTTAAGTACTTGAGAAGAACTAAGGATATGTTGTTGGTTTTTGGTAATGGAGAACTCCAAGTCTAGGGATATACAGACTCGGATTTTATGTCTGATGTAGATGATCGAAAGTCGACATCTGGAGTCTGTTTGTGTGTAATGGTGGTGCTGTCAGTTAGAAGAGTTTCAAGCAGACAGTGATAGCAGATTCCACCATGAAAGCAGAATACATCGCTGCGTCAGAAGCTATGAAGGAGGCATTCTGGTACAAAAAGTTTGCTACAGAGATTGGAGTGATGCCATCAGATGCCATTCCTCTATACTGCGACAACAATGGTGCCATAGCCCTTGCTAACGAGCCAAGGTCTCATCAAAAATTCAAGTACATTAAGCAGCGATACCACCTCATCTGCAATTATCTCGAGAAGGGTTACGTCGAGGTTAAGAGAGTCGACTCCATAGATAATGCGGCGGACCCACTCACAAAGTCGTTGGGCCAGCAGAAGATCGAATGCCCACCTTGAGAAGATGGGACTTAGATTTGTAGCCAATTGACTTTAGGTCAAGTGGGAGTTTGTTAGATATGTATGCCCTAGAAGTCAGAATTGGCTGATAGTTATTATACACTTCTAAGGGCAAAATTATAATTTTGATTATAAAAATTAAAATTAATTATTTTCTATCATAATATGTATTTAGTGTCTGTGATACATATCTTAAGTTAATGGTAATGATAATTCTTATTTTTATGAGTTAAAAATTTAAGACATTAATTTTCATTATTAACTCATAAAATGCTTCCGACCGTAGGATCACCATGAGGATGGCGATTGATCCGAAAGGTTGATGTACAATCGCTTCTTTATAGTAGATGAGTCTTAAGTCTATGATGTAGAGACATTAGAGCGAGAGTATAAGTACTCGTTAGAGAATGAGGGCATTGAGCGTGACCACCTCGAGCAGTCATAAGGAAGTCTACCTTCTCGTTGGTGATTGGCTTGAAGCTACAGTAGTGTATCTGATTCTTTGATCTGAGGTGCATCGATAGTTCACCTTGAGAGTGTTATAGTTTGACTACATCATGACTCAGTCTCCTAGCCATTCAGAATCCTGAGGTGTATGTTGGCTATAGCATATTTATTGTAGGAATTGGATTGCACCAAGAAAAAATCTATCTACCTCGGTAGATGAGGAGCAGCCCTATGATGATCATGAGAATCAAGTCCATAAGCCCATGGCCATGGTAGAGTGAAATAGTAGAAAGAGTTTCTATTAAGATTTTCACATCGGACTTGAATCAAATGATTAAATCATATGACAGAAATTAGGGTTTGACGAGTTCACCTTAATCCTAATCTGATCGGGGCTCAAGATAGAAGAACTTAATCACTCATGTAAGTACACCAAGAGATTCATTTTCAATTTCGATGGGTTGCCACCATATACTACTAGGTGTCACTTATGAATTTTGGGAGCAATTAGAATGATTTGGATGATCGATCATTCTAGTTGTCTGAATCAGAAAAGTTCTGATCCATCGGAAGGTGTTTCGATGATATCGATGATAGAGATCATGATATATCCCATTACCATATAGAACTAAATTTAACTAAGTCATACAAATAAGGATTTGGATCTAGATATCATCAATTGGACTAACCTAGTTCAATTGATTAGAATTAGATTCAATTAGGTTCAAGAAAATCATGCTAGCACATGATTAAGCCTAGTGTTCTCCTTTTACAATCATTAAAAGTTGTCTCGACTGAGCCAAATATATTTGTGCTCACTCAAGTACCTTTACTTGGTCTGACTGGAGATTGTCTAGGTTAGAAAAGGATTGTCTTAATTTATGAGATAAATTTGAGACAACACCTACCATTTTTCATCACCTGCTAATTCTTGTCTTTTGACTTTGGTCAAATGTTGATCTTTAACACTTAGACATCTGCCCATGTGTCATGCACCCATAGGAGAGTAGATAGGGGCTTTCTCCTTTCTAGAAAGAGGAAAGGAGGGGGCACATGCCTAGGGAGGCATGCACCCAAGGATAGGGATGCCTAGAGTTCATATAGATGGGACTCTAGGTTGCTTCTTGGAATCAAACTAGGTGGCACCAAGGACTCTGCTTTGACCAATCTTGGTGCCACCTAAGGGTGTTGGAGAGGGGCTCTCATCTAATTGGATCAGGTTATGTCATCCCACTAATCAGATTTGGATCTGATTTCACGAAGAGACGTAATTGGTCAGGATGATGTGGCACTGCATGGCACAGCAGGGTCTATATAAACCCTATCTGCACCTAGCTTTAGAAAACTTCTCCCTTTGTCCATGCCACGTTGCTCTTTCTCTCTCTCTCCTATGCCTTCCTCAGATCCTCTCTATCCTCTCCATGCCCAAGAGGCTTTGGGCTTAGGTTTGGTGCGATCTAGGCAAGAAAAAGGCGATAAGAAAGGAAGAAGGCAACACCGCTGCAAGAGACGACATCGAATTTTTAAAAGTTATTTTGAGGATCTTCAAGATCAGATTCAGATCTAATCTTTGGAGGATAGATCAAGAAGGAGGAGATATCCAGATCCTGCCTAAGTGGATATCGGTAGAGGTTAGGTGATTGCATGGCTGCATCCAGAATCTTAGAAAATCAGCAGGATGATCATAGAATAATTAGATTATCCAAGAACAAGGTATAAATTAAATTTGATTTAATTTATTTTGATTTAATTTTATTTTATTAGATCTATCAAATTAGATTTGAAAAGTATTAGATTTGATTTAGATCTAAGAGGAAAATTTTTTAAAATATTTTACTTGATCAAATCAGATCTGAACGAATCTGACCCAAGAAATAGATTTTTTCCTTTAGCTGCTCCCTAATCTCCATCAATACTTGGATTTTTGGAGCATTGAGAGGGGCGTAGTTGTAGAATCTTCTGAACGGAGAGCTCCATCGTGCCCTTCTATCCATGCTTCTTCACCTCTGGGCTCAAGTAGGAGTTCGGACCCGCTTACGCTCCGAAGGAGTTCGGGAGCGTGGTCGAGCTCTGCTTAATTTCTCTTCAGCTATAGGCACATTCGATTCTCCCACTTGCCTATTTTTGATGGCTTCATTATCCCTGGCCTTAAAGGTCTCCTTAGCTTGGGCATAACCTTCAGCCCAAGCCAGCATATCGGTAAAGTTCCTGGGGTACTATTTTGCTAGGGAGAATAGAAAATCATTTTTTTGAAGGCCGCCCTTGAGTGCAGCCATTGCAACAGACTGGTCCAGATTTTGGACCTCCAATGCAGTAGCATTAAATCGGATGACATAAGTTTGAAGGAATTTCTCCTTCTTCTACTGATATTCATCAGAGAATCCAAACCTCGGTGAGGATGTCGGTTGCTAACGAAATAAGCCATAAATTGATAGCTCATTTGATCGAAGAAAAAGATGGTACCTAGCTTAAGGGCCAAATACTAGTTTCTGGCAGCTCCCTTGAAGGTGGATGGGAAAGTTTGGTACAAAATGGCATCTAGCATGCCGTAGAGCAACATCATTATTCGGAAGGCCTTAAGGTAGTCGACCGAATTGATGGTCCCATCGTAACTCTTAAATTGAGGGAGCTTGACGTTCGACGGGATTGGTTCCTACATAATCTTCTGAGAAAAATGAGGGTCAGTGCAAATATCGTTACTGTAGGAGGAGGGAGCCTGATGGAGTTCTTCGATAAATCGACTCATTTCTTGGAGCTTTTGATCCAGAAGATCTTCACAATCATTGATCTCTAGGGTTTTCTAGTGGAATGGAGTCAAAACTCCCCCTGGGGTTGAGTCATGGTTTGAGCAAGGGCTCTTCCCCCTGTACTTCCCTTTTCTGAGGATCGTCGATCGATTGACCCAAGTCGGCCATCCCCAGATCGGGTTCCCTAGCTCCTGAGAAACCTGCTCTAGCTGAGATGGTGTCGAAGATGGTTGTTGCTACCGCATGGCCTACACTGCTTCAATGAGGCCGCAGATCTGTTGGACCAGTCGGTCGAACTGCACCATGTCCATCATCACAGGCGGTGGGGCTTGAGATGCAGGAAATGAACTAGGGGCGAAAAGTTCTGGATGAAATCAGGCTGCGAAGGTGGTTGACTGCCGGGTTGAAGCCTTTCTCGAGGGCATCCTTGAGAGGTCGAGAGAAAAAGTTGGACTCTGACTGGGATGAAGAGGGATCTCCACCACGTATTCCTTCAAGAACAAGTGAACCTCAATAACTTGAGGCCCTTCCTTTAGCGCCAATCCTATTGGCACGAAATGTAGCCATTGTTGGAGTCGAAGCTGGATTTAGAGAGGATAAGGTCACCATCATGACCTACAAAACAAGTCTCATCTGGAGTCTAGGGTGGTGGCACCAGCAAGACCCTTCGATAATCAAGTCAGCTCTTTCAGCCAATAGAAATGGAATACGTAGAGAGATTCTAGCAGAATTTTGAGGAAGAGAAGGAGAGCTCTAGGGAGAAAGCATATCTGGAGGGTCTCTTATATGGACGGAGCCTGTAGCATACTATTAGTGACAATCGTAATCATCCGATAGTGGGCCATTCAGGACCACGTGGAGTTTGTTACGGGGGATAGTGTTTATTGTCATGTTGTGTGAGTCCATCGGGGTCCAATGATCGAAGCTCGGATGGACGAGATTGATGGTTTTTTTGGCTACATCGAGGGTGAAAGCCGAGGTCCTCTGGAGCTGCTGGATAGAGTTCAGAGGGAGTTTAGCTATTTGGAGGAGTCTGATTGAAGGAGAAGTTCGGAAGGAGTTTGACTGTTGGATGAGTCTAGCTGTGGAGAAGTTCAGGAGGAGTTCAACTATTAGAGGAGTCCGACTGGGAAAGGAGTCTGGCTGAAGAAAAAGTTTGAGAGGAGTCCAACTGTTGGAGGAGTCTCGAGGTTTAACCATGGAGGCTGCTGTCGGATGGGATCCTTCTGAGATCAAGCATCCAGCCGAACTTTGGTAGGAGTGGATTTATCCCCAACAAGAAGAGTAAATCTTATTCGTTTGAAATATTCAAATGATATTGGAATAAAGTACAAAAAAACTTAAAAAAGGTATTAAAATTCTTCAGTCAAATCGAGGAGGTGAATACCTTTCCAATGAATTTTTGACATATCTAGGAGAGAATAGAATTCTCTCATAATGGACGCCTCCCAGAATACCATAGCATAATGGTATGTCTGAAAGGAGGAATCAGATCCTGTTAGATATGGTTCGGTCCAAGATGGGATTTGAGAGTCTATCAATATCATTCTGAGACTGCTTGTTATGTTTTGAATAATGTTCCAAGCAAGTCTATTGCAAAAAGTCCATATGAGATATGGACTGGGCGTAGGCCGATGCTCTCTCACCTTAGAGTTTGGAGGTGTTCGGCTTATGTCAAACATTTGTAGGTAGAAAAGCTTGAACCTAGGTTCGATAAATACTTATTTATAGGGTACTCCAAGAAAAAGAGGGGATATTACTTCTACCTTGCTGAAGAACAAAAGGTATTCACCAGCATTAAGATAGTCTTTTTAGAAAAGGAGTTCCTTATGGAAGGAATAGCTACCTCTAATATTGAGCTTGGTAAAGTTCGATTGGTGGAAGAACCGACATATTCTAGTGAATCTGTAGAACTGGATTTGATAAAATCAAACCCAGAGATCATTGAAGAGGCACCCTTAAGGAGATCTAATAGAGTACTACATCAACCGGATAAATACTATGATTTCTTGGTCTGGGATGGTGATACTTTTAAACTTGATGAGAACGATGATGATCTCATCACCTACATGGATGCCATGTAGAGGACCGACTTCGATAAGTGGCTTGAAGCCATGAAGTCTGAAATGGATTCCATGAAGGTCAATAGTGTATGGACACTAGTTGATCCATCTGAAGTGGTAAAATCCATTGGATATAATTGGATTTTCAAAAGAAAAAGAGGCATAGATGGAAAGATGAAGACCTATAAAGCCTATCTAGTTGCCAAGGGATATCGTCAGCATTATGGTATTAACTATGGCGAGATGTTTTTCCTGGTGGCAATGCTCAAGTCCATTTGGATTATGCTTGCGATAGCAGCATACCAAGATTATGAGATCTGATAAATGGATATGAAGATAGTCTTCCTAAATGGAGAGTTGGATGAAGAGATGTATATCATACAGCCTGAGGGATTCACATTCACAAACGAGTCCAAGGTGTGCAAGCTTCAGAGATCCATCTATGGATTGAAGCAGGCATTTTGGAGTTGGAATATGCATTTTGATAAAGTGATTAGAATGTATGGCTTTGTTAAAAATGGAGAGGAACCTTGCATGCATAAATGGGCTAATGGTTCTATAGTAGTATTTCTTGTATGTGGATGATATTCTCTTATTCGAAAATGACATCCCTACATTACAAGGAATAAACGTCTGGTTGTCATCTTAGTTTTCCATGAAGGACTTGAGAGAAGCATTCTACATCCTTTGGATGAGGATTTATAGGGATAGATCTAAAAGGTTGCTTGGGTTATCTCAGTCCACGTACATTGATACCATACTGAAGTGGTTCAACTGTTAGATGTGTGCCCTAGAAGCCAGATTATCTAACACTTGTAATACAATTCTAAGAGCAATTTTATAATTTTGACTATAAATTAATAAAAAGATTATTTTCTATCATGGTGTGTATTAAAAATGTATGCAATACATCCTTTGAGTTAATGGTAATAACAATTCATATTTTCAAAGAGTTAAAAATTTAAGACATGAATTTTCATAATTAACTCATAAACTACTCTCGATCGTAGGATCATCATGATGATGGTGATTGATCCAGAACGAGGGCACTGAGTGTGACCACCTCGAGCATTCATAAGAAAGTCTATCTTCTTGTCAATGACTGGCTCGATGTTGCAGTAGTGTGTCTGGTTCTTTGACTTAAGGTGCATCGATAATTCACTTTGAGGGTGTTGTAGTTTGAATACACCATAACTCGGTCTCCTAGCCATTCGAAATCCTGAGATGTATGTTGGCTATAGTATGTTCATTGTAGGAATTGGATTGCACCAATAAGGGATTTATCTACCATGGTAGATGAGGAGTAGTCCTATAATGATCATGAGAATTGAGTCCATAAGCCCACGGCCATGGTAAAGTGAAGATGATAGAAAGAGTTTCTATAAGGGTTTCATAGAGGACTCGAATCAAATGAATAATTCGTAAGATAGATATTTGGTTTGATGAGTTCACCTTAACGCTAATCCTGTCGGAGCTCATGATAGAAGAATCCAATCATAGAGGTAGCTGCATCGAGAGGTTCACTTTTAGTTCTGATGGGTTGCCACCATATACTATTAGGTGTCACTGGTGGATTTTGGGAGCAATTAGAATGATTTTGATGATCGATCATTCTAATTGTATGAAGTAGAAAAGTTCTAGTCCATCGAAAGATATTTCGATGATATCGATGATGGAGATCATGACATGTTTCATTACCATACAAAATTGAACCTAATTAAGTCACACAAATAAGGGTTTGGGTCTAGATGTTATCACTTGAGCTAACCTAGTTCAATTGATTTGGATTAGATCCAATCAGGTTCAAGGTAATTGTGTTAGCATACGATTGAGCCTAACTTTCTTCTTCTATAATTTTTCTGATTCATCGCAACCAAGTTGAATTTGATTTGACTCATTCCTATATCTTGAATGGGTTTATTTTTATCTGATTGGAATAAGTCTAGGTCAGATTAATTATAAAAGTTAAATTCATTCCTAGTGCAATTGGACTAGGGTCAATAGTTGACCCAATTGAGAGAATTGAAGATCGTCGATCGGATCAACGAAGATCGACTGTCGAAGGCTTCGACGAGGAGTTAGCACTCCGATGGAGCTGACCAGAATCAGAAGCTTCATGATGAGTGTGCAGCTATAGCACGATATGAGGAATTCTTTCGATGTATTCGGATCATAGAGATCATCTATCCGCACACAGGTATTATGCTCTGAACATAAGTTGATTAATGAATATGTTTTGCTAATCAATCGCATTTAAATTTTTTAATATATATTAGCATGTCTAGATCCGAAGTAGGATTTTATAATATGATCATAGCATGCACAGAATTAAGTTTAGATTAATTTTGCTTTCATTATAATTAATTTTATAAAATTTTTGAAAATGCATGCTTTAATCCTACCTGATTTCCATCATTGGGATAATCCAAACATCCTTTTAGATTTATCCCTATAGACCTTCATTCCTAGAATGTAGGATGCTTCACCCAAGTTCTTATGGATAGCTGAGATGATAACCAAACTTTTATTTCTTTTAGTACAGGGATGTCATTCCCGATTAAGAAAATATCATCCATCTACATAACAAGAAATATTATTGCTGGACCATTTGCCCATTTACAAATGTAGGGCTCTTCTCCATTCTTAATGAAGTCATACATTTTGATCATCTTATCAAAATGCATGTTTCAACTCCGAGATGCATGCTTCAATCCATAAATGGATCTTTGAAGCTTGCACACCTTGAACTTATCTATTGATCTAAACCCTTCAGGTTGTATCATATACACCTCTTCAGTCAGCTCTAAATTTAGAAAAACTATCTTCACATCCATCTGTCAGATCTTATTGTCCAGATGGAAAGCTATCGCAAGCATTATCCTAATGAATTTAAGCATTGCCATAGAAAAAAATATCTCATCATAGTCAGTACCATAACGTTGACAATATCCCTTAGCAACCAGACGTGCTTTATAGGTCTCCACCTTACCATCGTGCCCCTCTTCCTCTTGAATACCTACTTAGATCCAATTAATTTAACCCCTTCTTGTCGCTTAACCAATGTCCACACTGTTAGATATGTGCCCTAGAAGCCAGATTGACTGATACTTGTAATACACTTTCTAGGAATATTTTTATAATTTTGATTATAAATTAATAAAAAAATTATTTTCTATTATATTGTGCATTTAAAGTGTTTGTGATACGTTCTTTGAGTTAATGGGTATGATATACGCATATTTTGAAGAGTTAAAAATTTAAGACATGTGTTATCATAATTAACTCATAAATTACTTCTGATCATAGGATTATCATGAGAATGATGATTAATCTGAAAGATCGATATATGATCACTTTTTTAGGATAGATGAATATTTAGTCTATGGTGTCAAGACACTGAAGTAAGAGTATAAGTACTCGTTGAGAATGAGGGCACTGAGTGTGAGCATCTCAAACAGTCATAAGAGAGTCTACATTCTCGTTGATGACTAGCTCGATGTTGTAGTGATGTTACTGGTTCTTTGACCTGAGGTGCATCGACAGTTTATCTTATATGTGTTATAGTTTGACTACACCATAAATCGATCTCCTAGCCATTCAAAATCCTAAGCTGTATGTTGGCTATAGCATGTTCATTGTAGAAATTGGATCGCACCAATAGGGGATCTATCTACCTCGGTAGATGAGTACTAGTCCTACGATGATCATGAGATTGAGTCCTTAAGCCCATGGCTAAGGTAGTGTAATATAATAGAAAAGAGTTTTCTATTAGAATTTCACATCAAACTCGAATCGCATGATTCAATCATATGATGAGGTGTTGGGTTTGACGAGTTAATGTTAACCCTAATCTATCAAGGCTCATGATAGAAGAACCCATCACATAGGTAGCTGCACTGAGAGATTTGCTTTCAGTTCTGATGGATTGCCATTATATATAGCTATGTGTCACTGATAGATTTTGGGAGCAATTAGAATGATCTTGATGATCGATCATTCTAATTGTGTGAATCATAAAAGTTTTGGTCCATCAAAAGATGTTTTAATGATATCTTTGATAGAGATCGCGATATGTCTCATTATCGTACAGTACTAAACCTAACTATATCATATAAATAAGGATTTGGATCTAGATGTGATCAATTGGGCTAATCCAGTTCGATTGATTTGGATTAGATCCAATTAGATTCAAGAAAATCATGCTAGCACACGATTGAGCCTACAATTCTCCTTCTAAAGCCTTTCTGGTTCATCTTGGCTGAGCCAAATTGATTTGGACTCATTCAAAAATTCTATAAGGATTTGTCCAAGTCTGATTAGAGCTTGTCTAGATCAAAAAAAGATTGTCTTAATCAATCAGATGAAAATAAGACAATACCTACCAATTCCTATCATCACCTGCCATTTTCAATTTCGTCAGAACATTGATCTGATCTTTGCAAGAAAGAAAAGAGGGGAGGAGATGTGTGCCCCCTATTTTCAACTGAGGGTGCATGTCCCAATGAGTATTTGCATGAAGGATTAATGGTGCACTTATGGATTTGGGAGTTGACCAGTCAAATTAAGATTTGACTAGGTCAAAGGTGCTTGATGAGATCAAACACCTTAAAGATAGGTTCCTTGCGCCACTCTACTTCCTATCCAAATTATTCCATGCCATTTTCTCTAAATTTTATGTGATGAAATCAAAAAAATAAGAGGGTGGGGTAGGGAGATTAAATATAGAGTCCTTCTACATGTCACGTTTGACCTAGTCAAAGTTACATGCGAAGGGACTCTAGGTTTGATCTATTTAAAGACCCTATGTCCTAGGGATTGCATCTTTCGATCTCCCACTCCCATATGCTACCGCCAAACCCATCTCTATGCCTCCTTTAGTGCTCCTCTCCATCTTCTCCATGTCCATACCTGGTTGGGTACAGTTTCAGCAATCAAACTTTGATAGAAGCTAAAGCAAAGATCAAAGATAGGATTTCTACATCAAGAGGCGAGGTGCTGCCTATGAAGATTCATTTAAAGGCTTCACAGATCTAGATCTGATATGCTATTTGGAAATCAAATCCAAAAGGAGAGCACATCTAGATCCAACCCAAGTGTTTGAGGATTTATATTGCTCCCAAGCCTTAGAAGGCCACAGGAGGAGTCAGAGTGTTGGCTCTGAGATACTAAGTTGAGTGTGAATCCTAGGGCTAGGATAGGAGTTATCCTACGTTTAGGTAGTGTGTAGCCCTACACAGACTCAAGGTTTAGGTGTGAGGATCTTGAGGGGCTTGGTAGATGCTTCAGAGACTTGGGACATCAGGTGGAGCAAAGGATCAGAAGGAGAAGAATCAACCAAGATAAGACACATCCTTGACTCTTTCTTTCAGTTTTTGTATCTTCAAGGCTAATGAAGGGAAATCCTGATTTCCCGGTCCAGGTTCGTTCAGATCTGATCAGATCAAGAGATATATTTCAAAAATTTTTTCTCTTGATCTCAATCAGATCTTGATATGTTTCAGATCTGATTCTTATTATTTTAATAAAATAAAATTAAAAGATAAATTAAATCAAATTTAATTTACCTGATTTGGGTAATCCTATTACCCTGTTGATGATCCTGTTTGCAGCGGAAGGTTCTGGATCTTAGCCACGCAAGCGCCTGGCCTCTACCGGTATCCACTCGGGTTGGATCTGGAGATCCTCTTCTTCTCTATCACACCTCCAAAAATCAGATCTGGATCTGATCTGGAGGATCTTCAAAACTCTTTTGAAGATCTGAGCAGTCGTCCTTTGCAGCAGCGCAGCCTTCTTGCTTTTGATCGCCTTTCTTTGATCTGAATCGCACCAACCAAGGTCCAAAACTCCTTTTGGACGTGGAGAGCAAGGGGAGAAGAGACTATGGCATGGAGAAGGAGGGGAGAGGCAGCCTTGGGGCATGGGAAACTTGATCTCATTCATATTCTTATCTCATAGAATCTGAGTTGGGCGCAGGGTCTTATTTATAGACTAAGCTGTGATCCAACTCCTCTTCCTTCCCAACCAATCACAACCCTTTGTGAAATCAGATCTAAATCTGATTGGTGGGAATAGAGACCCCTGGATTCCTCCTTAGAGGGTGCCTAAGACCAGTCAAAGTTGGTTCTTAGAAGAACTCTAATTGGAATCCAAAAAGGGAGATGGAGTCCTTGTCCAACAAGGACTCCTAGGCGCCTCCAACTTGGGCACACGCCTAGGGTGGCGTGCGCCCTTCTCCTTGCCAGGTTCTGGCAGGGGGACAGGCCCCCACCAGCTCTCCAATAGGTGCATGACATGTGGTCAAAAGTCAAAGTGTCAATGGTCAACGTTTGACCAGTCAAAGGTAGACTTTTGACCAAAGTCAAAGAACAAGAAATGGCAGGTGACCAAAAATGGCAGGTAATGTCTTACAAATAAGACAACCTTTTCTGACTTGGACAACCTCCAGTCAGACCATATGAAGGCCTCTGATTGAGCACAAACTCCTTTGGCTCAGACAGGACAACTTATTTATGATAGCAAAAGAAGAACGTTAGGTTCAATCGAGTGCTAGCACGATTTCCTTGAACCTAATTGAATCTCATTCAGATCAATTGAACTAGATCAGTTCAATTGATGATCACCAGATTCAAACCCTTGTTTGTGTGACCCAGTTAGGTTCAGTTCTGTATGGTAATGGGATATGTCATGATCTCTATCATCGACATCATCGAAACTCCTTTCGATGGATCAGAACTCTTCTGATTCGAACAGCTAGAATGATCGATCATCTAAATCATTCTAATTGCTCCCAAAATCCACCAGTGACACCTAGCAGTATATGGTGGCAACCCATCAGAGCTGAATGCGAACCTCTTGGTGCAGCTACCTGTGTGATTCAGTTCTTCTATCTTGAGCCCCGATCAGATTAGGGTTAAGGTGAACTCGTCAAACCCTAGTCTCTGTCATATGATGTAATCATTCGATTCGAGTCCAATGTGAAAATCTAAATAGAAACTCTTTCTATTATTTCACTCTACCATGGCCATGGATTTCTGGACTTGATTCTCATGATCATCATAGGGCTACTCCTCTACCACCGAGGTAGATAGATTCCATCTTGATGCAATCCAGTTCCTACAATGAACATGTCATAGCCAACATACACCTCAGGGTTCCATATGGCTAGGAGACCGAGTAATGGTGTAGTCAAACTATAACACCCTCAAGGTGAACTGCCGATGCATCTCAGGTCAAAGAACCAGACACACTACTGCAGCATCGAGTCAGTCATTGACGAGAAGGTAGACTCCCTAATGACTACTCGAGGTGGTCACGCTCAGTGCCCTCGTTCTCTAACGAGTACCTGTACTCTCGCTCCGGTGTCTCCACACCGTAGACTCAAGACTCATCTACTAAAGAGAAGCGATTGTACACCAACCTTCCGGATCAATCACCATCCTCGTGATGATCCTATGGTCGAGGAGCAATTTATGAGTTAATAATGATTATTCATGTCTTAAATTTTCAACTCTTGAAAATATGAATTATCATTACCATTAACTCAAAGGATGTATCACAGACACTAAATACACATATGTGATAGAAAATAACCCATTTATTGATTTTAGTCAAAATTATAATTTTGCCCCTAGAAGTGTATTACAAGTGTCAGCCAATTCTGGCTTCTAGGGCACATATATCTAACAATCTCCCACTTGTCCTAAAGCCAATTGGCTACAAGTCTAAGTCCCATCTTCTCAAGGTGGGCTTCGATCTTCTGCTGGCCCAACGGCTTTGTAAGTGGGTCTGCCACATTATCTGCGGAGTTGACTCTCTTGACCTCGACGTAACCCTTTCTCGAGGTAATCGCGGATGAGGTGGTATCACCGTTTGCTTGGAACTCTTCCAGCACAAACAGTCTGCCAGATGTCGACTTTCGATCATCTATATCGGACATGAAGTCCGAGTCTGTGTATCCCTGGACTAGGAGTTCTCCGTTACCAAAGACCAACATCATATCCTTAGTTCTTCTCAAGTACTTAAGGATACATTTCACAGAAGTCCAGTGTTCTTCACCTGGATTTGACTGATATCTGCTTGTGACACTCACAGCATGGGCTATATCAGGTCGTGTACATAGCATGGCATACATGAGGCTCCCTATTGCAGAAGCATAAGGGATCTTGCTCATGCGTTCTATTTCCTCAGGTGTGCTGGGGCACATCTTCTTGGAAAGATGAATACCATGTCTGAAGGGTATTAATCCCCTCTTAGAGTTTTCCATACTAAACCTCTTTAGTACTTTCTCTATGTACATCTTCTGTGAAAGTCCTAGCATCCTATTCGGTCTATCCCTATAGACCTTAATTCCTAGAATAAAGGATGCTTCACCTAGGTCTTTCATGGAGAATTCCTTGGACAACCACATCTTGACTGATGTCAACATGGGAATATCATTCCCAATAAGGAGGATGTCATCCACGTACAATACGAGGAAGACAACAGCGCTCCCACTGACCCTTTTGAAAACACATGGTTCCTCTTCATTTTTGATGAAACCAAACTTTTTGATCACATCATTGAAACGAGTGTTCCAGCTCCGAGATGCTTGCTTAAGTCCATATATGGACCTTTGCAGCTTGCAAACCTTGTGATCAGTATCACTGGATGTGAAACCTAGCGGCTGTTCCATATAGATATCTTCCTCAAGATATCCATTTAGGAATGCCGTTTTCACGTCCATTTGCCATATTTCATAATCGAAATAGGCTGCAACAGCAAGCAATGTGCGGATGGATTTTAGCATAGCTACTGGGGAAAAGGTATCCTGATAGTCAATGCCTTCGCGTTGACTATAACCTTTTGCCACCAGTCTAGCCTTGAATGTCTCCACATTCCCATCTGCACCAATCTTTCTCTTGAAGATCCATTTACACCCAATAGGTACTATACCTTCTGGTGGATCTACCAAGGTCCAGACTTGGTTTGAGTGCATCGAGTCAATTTCTGACTTGCATTGCCTCTAGCCATTTCTCGGAGTCGATATCTGATATCGCCTCGTTGTAGGTTTTGGGATCATCACCATGAGCACCATTACCTATGAGGAACATTTCCTCTACATCCTCTGAAATAATACCTAAGTATCTTTCAGGGGGACGGGAAACTCTTTCCGATCTACGAGGTGGAGGAGGTAGTGTTCTTATTGGCTCAACCTGATTTGGTTCCACTTGGTCCTTAGCTCGTTCTGCTTGTGAGACTTTCTCATCAAGCTTAATCTGCTTTCCAATGCCGCTATCTTGAATAAACTATTTTTCAAGAAATATGGCATGTCGACTCACAATCACATTGTGGTCTTCTGGAATGTAGAAATAGTATCCTAATGACTCTTTAGGATATCCTATGAATCGAGCTCTAAAGGACCTAAACTCTAACTTGTCCGCTTGTTGTCTTTTGACATGAGCCGGACAACCCCAAATTCTGAGATGACTCAGACTTGGTTTCTTACCGTGCCATATCTCATACGGTGTGGTAGGAACGGTTTTAGAGGGAACCCTATTCAGTAAGATAGATTGAAGTTAATAATGAAGTGTCCCCAAAGAAAATCAGGGAGGTCTGTGAAGCTCATCATGGATCGAACCATATCCAATAGAGTCCGATTTCTCCATTCTGAAACCCCGTTGAGTTGAGGTGTTCCTGGTGGAGTCCATTGAGAGACTATGCCATTTTCCTTAAGATAGTCTAGGAATTCCCGGCTAAGGTATTCACCTCCTCGATCTGATCGAAGAACCTTAATGGGTTTTCCAGTTTGTTTTTCTACTTCATGTCTGAATTCTTTGAACTTTTCAAAAGGCTTCAGACTTGTGTCTCATAAGATACACATACCCATACCTAGACAGATCATCGGTAAAGGTAATGAAGTAGACAAAATTGCCTCTAGCCGGCACATCAAATGGGCCGCACACATCAGTATGTACTAGGGCAAGGAGATCTGTGGCCCTCTCCCATGTCCAACAAAAGGGAGTTTAGTCATTTTGCCTTGAAGACAAGATTCACAAGTTGGATATGACTCAAAAGTCAATGGACTCAATAGCCCATTTTTCTCCAATTTGTTGATCCTATCTTCTGCTATATGACCTAATCTCAGGTGCCATAGATATCTGTCGTTTGGACTATCCCTAGGTCGTTTGGCATTCACGTTTTGCTCGAATAATGAGCATACCTCCAGAAGGACCTTCCTTCTTGTTCTTCAGGGTGGCCAGGTAAGTAGGGCAGTTCCGCTTCCAATGGCCGTCGCTGTTGCAATGGAAACACTTTCCTTTGCCATCGGCCTTTTTCTTCGGTTCTGCCTTCTTCTTCTTTGATCCTTCCACCTTTTGCTTTTTCACAGACTTCTTTTTCTTTCCATAAGACTTTCTTTTGGAAGAAGTCCGTTCCATAGCAAGAACTGAGCCTTTAGAACCTTTCATAGAAAGCTCAGCGGTAACCAGCATATTCATTAACTCGGCCAAGGAATTTTGAAGTTTATGCATGTGGTAATTCATGATGAATTGCCCATATGCATCAGTCAAGGATTGCAGAATGATATCGTTCTGCAGGTCCAAGTCCAACTTCACACCGAGCTTCTCAAGCTCTTCCATGTCCTTGATCATTGTCAGACAGTGATCTTGGACTGACTGCCCATCACGCATCTTAGCCTTAAAAAGTCATTTTCGTGACTTGATATTTGGCTGCGCGACTCTGTTCACCAAACATCTCCTGCAGGTGAGCCAACATTTGGCGAGCAGTCCCGATATCTTCATGTTGGCGCTGGAGCTCATCAGACATCGAGCCCAACATGTAGTATCTGGCCTTATTATCTTCGTCAATCCATTTTTCCAGAGACGCTCTCTGTTCAACAGATGGATGGACGAGCTGGTAAGGTGGGAGGGTCCTGGTCCAAAACATGTGTTAACTTCTCTGAACCCAAAAAATAATTTTGTAGTTCCTGAGCCAATCTTTATAATTGGGTCCAGTCAGTCTATGTGTGTCTAGGATACGTGCCAATGGGTTGGACGCAGACATTTTCCTGTAGAGAGTCAAAGATTCTAGTTAGATACTGTAATTTTGACTTGACCAATTTGTTTAGGGATTTTATTTTTAAACAAATTAGCTCCCACTATTTTCTCGGATCCCTACACTCCCTCTGTAGAGATGCGAAAATCTCCACGATTAATGATTTCTAGTGGGTGGTGCGGTCTCACCAACTGACTCATCACCTCACCTAACAGTTATTGGTGATGGGTTAGCCAATGAGTGAACAACTCTTGTTCAATGATTCTCTAATCATGGTGCACCCAAACTTGGTCTCTAATTCATGAATCTCACCGTATCCGGAATATTGATCCACTCCTTAGTTAAGTCAGACCCACCATTTGCATAGACTGGGTTCCTAATTGGAGTCTCTCACCGTATCCGGAAATATTGAGCCCAACTCATCCTCCAGCCCATAGCATCCAATGCCTAATAGACATGGTTGCATCTTCCCGGTGCAACTGAGCCACTGTATCCAGCCGAGAACAATCAACCCCGGGAAGGGCCCGCACATCTACAATGGTGGAAGACCTCAGACTTAATCTTTTCTTAGGGAGAATTGATTCAGGTCTCATTAAACTAGACTTGGCTTAGTCATAACAATTATGACTAACCTAGTGGCATGGGTTAGCTCGGATTATTGACCACCTCAGATCAGAACTGTGTCAACAGATATGGCCAGGTAAGTGAGACCGGTGGAAGGAATATGCCATTAACTCGCACAAGAACGCATTCAGGTCGAGTAGCTTCCAATTAAAAACCAGTCGGTCGTCTGTGCCAAACTTACCTTAGACACCAAATTGTTGAGTCAGAACCAATTGGGTTAGCCTACAATCCAGACTCTAACCTCTGAGCCTAATTAGGTCTTGCTTGATCGTGACTCGATCTTGACCCAGACTTAATCCTATTAGGCTGGTCAATTTAAGCATTGTTGATCCCATCTAACCAACTCTTGATTCGGTTTGATCAACCGCTTAGACCTAATTGAGCTACCCAAGCCCGAACCCAGTATTATGAATATGTCTTAGATCTGAAATTCTCAATTTTAGACCTAATTAATATTCCATAAACTTAATTCTTAATTAAGTTAGGGTTCATAAACAAAATATGCACAATAAATCCTAGGGTTTCAGGATCTAGGGTTTTGCAGAAAGTAAGTTTTGGGTTTCTGATTAAGGACGAACACGCAGCACCCCTACACGTCATAAGAACACCCCATCGAATGGGAAGAGAGGGCCTTTAAACCCTTCTTCGTTCTTATGACCGGACGGCCAAGAGGAACGCCTTAATCAGGAACATGTCAATACTACAAAACAGTTATAGATCTATATCATATATCTCATATACAAATTTAGATCTAATCAATGGCATATTTTGCATACATCTCATGTATCAAATCATGCATGTTTTCAGATCTAAATTATCTCATAATAATCTAAAAAATTAGATTTAAATTGATCTAATCAAAATAAATTCTAATCTAGACAATTATGTAGAACTATTCTACAACTAGTCTAGACATGCATCAATCATATCTCATATGATATTTAAAATTAAATAATTTTTATTTGCTATTTTTTCAGATGTTATTATAACACTTATAATATCAGAAAATAGTAAATAAGAAGATCTAAAATATGATTTAATCAGATTAAATCAAAGACATGCAAAGACTATTCTATAGAACTATTCTATTCTAGAACTAGTCATGCATATCTTCATAATCTTAGATCCAAATCATTTAATTTTAATTTTTTCTGATTTCAGATCTGATCACATCTCATGTGACAAACATCAATTATTTTCTAATTAAAATAAAATTTAAAATCAGATCTAAAACAATTTTAGAACCATGGCTCTGATACCAGTTGAAGGGAAATCCTGATTTCCCGGTCCAGGTTCGTTCAGATCTGATTCAGATCAAGAGATATATTTCAAAAATTTTTTCTCTTGATCTCAATCAGATCTTGATATGTTTCAGATCTGATTCTTATTATTTTAATAAATAAAATAAAATAAGATAAATTAAATCAAATTTAATTTACCTGATTTGGGTAATCCTATTACCCTGTTGATGATCCTGATTGCAGCGGAAGGTTCTGGATCTTAGCCACGCAAGCGCCTGGCCTCTACCGGTATCCACTCGGGTTGGATCTGGAGATCCTCTTCTTCTCTATCACACCTCCAAAAATCAGATCTGGATCTGATCTGGAGGATCTTCAAAACTCTTTTGAAGATCAGCAGTCGTCCTTTTGCAGCAGCGCAGCCTTCTTGCTTTTGATCGCCTTTCTTTGATCTGAATCGCACCAACCAAGGTCCAAAACTCCTTTTGGACGTGGAGAGCAAGGGGAGAAGAGACTATGGCATGGAGAAGGAGGGGAGAGGCAGCCTTGGGGCGTGGGAAACTTGATCTCATCAATTTCATCTCATAGAATTGAGTTGGGCGCAGGGTCTTATTTATAGACTAAGCTGTGATCCAACTCCTCTTCCTTCCCAACCAATCACAACCCTTTGTGAAATCAGATCTAAATCTGATTGGTGGGAATAGAGACCCCTGGATTCCTCCTTAGAGGGTGCCTAAGACCAGTCAAAGTTGGATTCTTAGAAGAACTCTAATTGGAATCCAAAAAGGAGATGGAGTCCTTGTCCAACAAGGACTCCTAGGCGCCTCCAACTTGGGCACACGCCTAGGGTGGCGTGCGCCCTTCTCCTTGCCAGGTTCTGGCAGGGGGACAGGCCCCCACCAGCTCTCCAATAGGTGCATGACATGTGGTCAAAAGTCAAAGTGTCAATGGTCAACGTTTGACCAGTCAAAGGTAGACTTTTGACCAAAGTCAAAGAACAAGAAATGGCAGGTGACCAAAAATGGCAGGTAATGTCTTACAAAATAAGACAACCTTTTCTGACTTGGACAACCTCCAGTCAGACCATATGAAGGCCTCTGATTGAGCACAAACTCCTTTGGCTCAGTCAGGACAACTTATTTATGATAGTAAAAGAAGAACGTTAGGTTCAATCGAGTGCTAGCACGATTTCCTTGAACCTAATTGAATCTCATTCAGATCAATTGAACTAGATCAGTTCAATTGATGATCACCAGATTCAAACCCTTGTTTGTGTGACCCAGTTAGGTTCAGTTCTGTATGGTAATGGGATATGTCATGATCTCTATCATCGACATCATCGAAACTCCTTTCGATGGATCAGAACTCTTCTGATTCGAACAGCTAGAATGATCGATCATCTAAATCATTCTAATTGCTCCCAAAATCCACCAGTGACACCTAGCAGTATATGGTGGCAACCCATCAGAGCTGAATGCGAACCTCTTGGTGCAGCTACCTGTGTGATTAAGTTCTTCTATCTTGAGCCCCGATCAGATTAGGGTTAAGGTGAACTCGTCAAACCCTAGTCTCTGTCATATGATGTAATCATTCGATTCGAGTCCAATGTGAAAATCTAAATAGAAACTCTTTCTATTATTTCACTCTGCCATGGCCATGGACTTCTGGACTTGATTCTCATGATCATCATAGGGCTACTCCTCTACCACCGAGGTAGATAGATTCCATCTTGATGCAATCCAGTTCCTACAATGAACATGCTATAGCCAACATACACCTCAGGGTTCCATATGGCTAGGAGACCGAGTAATGGTGTAGTCAAACTATAACACCCTCAAGGTGAACTGCCGATGCATCTCAGGTCAAAGAACCAGACACACTACTGCAGCATCGAGTCAGTCATTGACGAGAAGGTAGACTTCCCTAATGACTACTCGAGGTGGTCACGCTCAGTGCCCTCGTTCTCTAACGAGTACCTGTACTCTCGCTCCGGTGTCTCCACACCGTAGACTCAAGACTCATCTACTTAAAGAGAAGCGATTGTACACCAACCTTCCGGATCAATCACCATCCTCGTGATGATCCTATGGTCGGGAGCATTTTATGAGTTAATAATGATTATTCATGTCTTAAATTTTCAACTCTTGAAAATATGAATTATCATTACCATTAACTCAAAGGATGTATCACAGACACTAAATACACATATGTGATAGAAAATAACCCATTTATTGATTTTAGTCAAAATTACAATTTTGCCCCTAGAAGTGTATTACAAGTGTCAGCCAATTCTGGCTTCTAGGGCACATATATCTAACACTTAAGGCCTAGATCAATAAGGTCTTAAGGGGGCTAACTCATGTATGGGTCAGATTTAGATCCAGGGGATGAGAGCATGTGAGACATATGTATATGGGCTTAGTCAGTGCTTTCATGTATTGGGTTAGCCAGAAAAGATTTTGGTCGGGCCTAATAGCTTTGTATAAATATAAAGGATGTATTAGGATTTCATTATACATTAGAATACAGATTTTTTCTCCCTCAACCTCTCTTCTCTCTGGTGTTGCCACCCCAAGGCTTCTGAAGAAGCCCTAGAGAAGGGTCAGCTCCCTCAAGCCATAGAAGGGAGGTGCCCCATCACTAATCCAGATGATGATCGGTGGTTTCTACTCGTAGAGAATGTCAAAGGTTTCTTAAGATCCATGCTAAAGATTAGGAGCTTCCATAATATGGTGTTAGAGCAGTACCATGGTTTTTCAATATTTGGTATTAGTGCTTGATGGTGCGTAGAAGAGAAGGAGAAGTCATACATGATAAAATAAAAAATCTGCACAAGTATTCTACGATATATCTCAGATCTATCTTTATTATTGCTGTGGTTTGGTCAATCGAAAGTAGCGGATTGAAGGTGGAGGCTGAGAGGATTAATGGAAAGGAATTTTCTCGAGGTGAAAGATTTGTGTACGTGCTTTGCTGATCGATCTTGGTGGAAAGATCGAGGTGTATGATGGGTGATAGAGTTCTCTAGGAAGATGGATAGTATCGAATAGTTTGATGGAAGAAGAGGGATTTTTCAAGGAGTAATGGTCAAAAGAAGGCTGAAGAAGCGGCTATATATCCTTCGATGATAGGAAGGCAGGAAAGTACTCTGGGATGCATTCAGCGATTCGACTAGAGCATGGAGGTGATGGGGAAAGATGATTCGTGAAGGTCTAGTAGGTCTATGTTGGGCAACTATAGATTGGCATAGAGATGAGGTAGGGAGTATTAGAATGTTGTAGTAGAACTTTCTTGGAGGCACAACAATTGAGAGAGGCTCAATGGTGTAGCAGTCGAGAGAGGTATCTCAGTAGAGAGGGTGTCAGGGCATCTCAAGAAGATCGGGTGTAGATCTCAGGGAGACTCAAAGTGGTCTCAGGGAGCATCAGAGGCATCTAGCAGTCGAACGTATCATGGATCAGGTATCTTCTGCAAAGGCACCAGGAAGAGTCGTGGTTCAGGTAGAGGATGTTCCTCCAGGCACAGCTAAAGAGGTGGATGGTGCTGGGGTAGAAAAGAAGGACTAGAGTGGAATTTTTTAGGGTTTAGTCACTAAAAAAGAAGAGTTGGATGAGCTCTTATATTTTGGAGGTGTCCGCAGGTTGCAGAGGTATCCAAGATGGCTTCAGAGGGGTCCGTAAAGTGCAGAGGGTCCTAAGGGACAACGATGGTGTTTGAGGTGCAGCAACGGTGTTCGAGGTGCAGCATTGGGTGGTTGGCCTCGAGAGTCTTAATTATAGAGTCAACTTCTATGGCATCAAGAGAACTTTGATTTTAGATGGAGCATTGGATAGAGGTGGCTACACAAGCAAAGAGAGATATGACACGAGTTTAGAGCGGAGGAGTGCAGGAGAACCAATATCCTAGCATCAATGCCAGAGATGCACAGTTTCATGTGGAACAATACGTGCGGGAAAGATTGGCAATGTTCTGCGGAGACCGTGTCAGGGTATGTAGCAGGTGCCGACCTAGGATTGTTGTAGATTCTCCAAGAATTCTAGGATAATTGATGCAGCTACCAAGCAGAAGGGTGACTATAATTTTTAGGATGGTGCATAGAAGCAAGCCAAGGTCTTCGGCAGTATAGGCAGTCATCCCAAAGGTCTCAAAGGATGCACAGTAGCTGAAGAGGATTGGTGGAGGTGATATTTGGACAAGAGGCTGTCAGCATGCGTAGCGACAGTAGGATCGTGCAGGAGAGCATTGCTGAGGTTTGCCAAGACTGGGAGCACCAAGGTGGAGATTGCGAGGATTTGTGGTGCTCCCAAGCCTTGGGAGGCAATAGGATGAGTCAGGGTGTTGGCTTCGGGATACTAGGATGAGTGTCAGTCTTAAAGCTAGGACAAGAATTGTCCTAGGTGAAGGTGGAGTGTAGCCCTGCACAAACTTGAGGTTCAGGTGTGAGGACCTTGAAGAGCTTGGTAGGTGCTCTTGAGACTTGGGACATAAGGACGAGCAAAGGACCAAAGCCAATAGAAGAATCAGTCAAGACAAGATGCTGACACACAGATAGGCTGGCTCGGATATGTAGTCGAGCTGACTAAGGCTGAGATTAAGCCAGCTTAGGGCACAGTCGAGTTGGCTATCTTAGGTAGACAGGAGATAAGGTTTGGATGAGATGCAGTCGAGCTAGATTGGCTTCTGAGTGAGCCAGCTCGATGATGGCGAACAAAACTGGACGAGGTTTTCTATTTAGGTCTAGGATAGGTTTTTATCCTAGGGTCTTAAGGTCTGGACCAATAAGGTCTTAAGGGGGATAACTCATGTATAGATCAGGTTTAGATCCAATGGAAGAGAGCATGTGAGACATATGTACATGGGCTCGGTGAGTGCTTTCATGTATTGGATTAGCCATGGAAGTTTTTGGTCGGGCCTAATAGCTATGTATAAATACATAGAATGTATAAGTGTTTCATTATGCATTGAAACATAGATCTTTTCTCCCTCAATCTCTCTTCTCTCTTCTCTCTAGTGTTGCCACCCCAGCATTTCTGATGAAGCCCTAGAGAGAGGGGGTGCCTCCCTTAAGCCCAAGAAAGGAGGCACCCCATCACAGATCCAGATGAAGATCGATGGTTTCTGCCCATAGAAAACATCATAGGTTTCTTCAGGTCCATGCTAAAGATCAGAGACTTTCGCAACATGGTATCAGAGTGGTACCATGGTTTCTCAATAGAGTGAACTCTGAAAGAGGCCAGGCGCATGCATGGCTTGATCCAGGACCTCAGGCTTTCGTAGATCATCATCAGGATAATTGTCTGCCCTGAACAGGTAACAATAGTTGTTGCTAATTTATTTAAATTTTTATTTTTAATTTTAGATCATTAGGATTAGATTTGAGAACTCTCAGATCTAATCAAAAACTTATAAAAAATTTTTAAAATTTTTTTATAGATCTGATCAGATCAGATCGATCCTATGGCAAAAAACTAGGTTTTTCCTTCAACTGTTATCAGAGCTGCATTTGTAGTTTTTCAGATCAGATTTTGATTTAATTTTTATTTTATTTTTGATCTAATTTAATGATTTTAGATGTCATATTAGATATGATCAGATTTGAAATAAATAGATTAATTAGAAATTTCATGTATATGCTGATATATGATGATGTATGAGATGCATGGCTAGAGTAGGTTTGTAGAATTATTCTATGTATAGTCTAGAATAAATTTCTTTTTGATACGATCAATTAGATTTTTGTTAGATTTTTGTTTTCAGATGTTATAAGAGTTATAATCAGATCTGAAAACAAAAGAGTAAAATTTAAATTAATATATGAGATATATATCATGCATGTCTAGACTAGCTTTATACAATTGTTCTATGTATTATCTAGAATAGAATTTTATGTGATATGATCATTGAAAATTTTATTTGTTAGATGTTATATCAGATATATCAGATTTGGAAACATGCATATGTTAATTAAATTTTGATACATGAGATGTATACAAAGCATGCATAGTTAGATCTATAATTTTATATGCGATATATGTTATAGATCTAAATGTTTTGTAGTATTATTGTTAATTTCTGACTAAGACATTCTCCTTAGCCGTTCGGTCATAAAAGAAAGAAGGGTTTAAAGGATTTCTCTTCCTATTTGATGGGGTTCTCTTATGGCATGTAGGGGTGCTGCTTGTTTATTCTTAATTAAAAATCAAAACTTACTTTTCTGCAAAACTCTAGATCCTAAAACCCTAGGATTTTTTATGCATGTTTTGTTTATGAATCCAAATTTAATTAAGAATTAAGATTATGAAATCAATTGATCTAAAATTATAAATTTTTAAATCTAAGATACCTTCATAAAATTTGGCTCGGATGTTGGTAGCTTAATAAGGTCAAGCGGTTGATCAAACCGAATCAAGAGTTGGTTAGATCGAATCAAGAGTGCCTAGAATTGATCGACCCAATAGTTGTAAGTCTGGGTCAAAATTGACTCACAGTCACATGTAGTCAATCAAGTTAAAACCTAATTTGGCTCCAAGGTTTAAACCTAGATTGTAGGCTAACCCAATCAATTCTGATTCAATAATTTGGTATCTAAGGTAAATTTGGCAGATACGATCGACTGATTTTTAATTAGGAGCTACTCGATCTGAATATATTTTTGTCGAGTTAATGGCATATCCTTTCCACTGATCTCACTTACCTAGCTATTTGGGTCGATCCAGATTTGATTTGAGGTGGCTAATAATTCAAGCTAACCCACACCACTTGGTTAGTCATAATTGTTTTGACTAAGTCAAGTCAAGTCTAAGAGACCTAAATCTAATCTTCCTAAGAAAATATTAAGTCATAGATCTTCCACCATTATAGATGTATGGGCCCTTTCTGCAGTTGATTATTCTTGACTAGTTACAGTGGCTAAATTGCACTAGAAAGACATAACTACATCTGTTAAGCATTGGATGCCATGGGTTGGAGGATGGAATGGGCTTAACATTTTAGATATAGTGAGAGATCTAATCAGAAATCCAATTCATACAAATGGCGAGTTTGACTTAACTAAAGAGTGGAGCAATATTTCGGGCATGGTGAGCTTCATGAATTAGAGATCAGGTTTGTATGAGCTTAGGTATGGTGCTCTCAAGTCTTGGAAGCAGGTAGAAAGAGAGCAAGGAGTGAATGGAACTAGACATCGAAGACTGTCAGCAAGTGCTTCAAATGAGCTGGCTTGAACCCGGAGATAGCTGGCTCGAGCAAAAGTCTAGAAAGGGTATCAGACTGATATGCTGGAAGAGAGCTTGATTCATGCCCGAGCCGACCCGAGTGGGAGCCGAGCCGGCTCGAACCTTGAGATAGCCGGCTCGAGCAGGAGATCAGAGAATGTTGTTTCAGGCTCGAGCAGGAGACATCATCATGGAGCTAGCTCGATTGCTGATCGAGCCGGCTCAAGCAGCGAGCAGAACAGTACGTGGATTTTGTTCTGGCCTGGGATTGAGTTTAATCCTAGGGACTTAGGGCCTTGGTTTGTAAGGTCCTAAGGGGGCTAACCTAAGGATTGGGCTGGGATTTGTGCAATAGATGTGTGCATGGGAGACATGGGTGTACATGGGTTCGGTGAATGCATCACATTAGATTAGCTAGGAAAGTTTTTTGGTTAGGTCTTATTTGACCAGGTATATATATACTATGTATTGAGTTTTGTAAACTAAGAGAAGAACGGAATCAATACAAGCCATTTCTTCCTAAAATATCTTTCTTCCTCTCTCGTTCTCTCCCTCTTCTCCATGCCATAGGATTTTCTTGGGTTTCACAGGATAGCCATCTCTTTCTTCGGATCCTTATTGCTATTTTTGCAATTTTCAACTAGCAAGGATTTGTTCACAATAATTTATATTAGAGTGGTACCGATGTTCCAACAATTGATATCAGAGCTAGGTATTGTCAGGACATTGCGACAACATTTGGTATCAGAGCCCTATTATTAGATCTGGTGAAGGAAAGGACAAAGTTTCATCTGGGGTTGTGGCAAAGTGCTGAACAGATTCCTTCGAACACTGTTTATTCTCTTTTGTATTTGGTTATTAGAATCCGATTGGGATGGTATCGAGTATCAACAAGATAGACTTTGGAAAGTTTGATGGCAAGGGTAACTTCAGTCTTTGGTAGCAAAGGATGAAGGATCCACTGGTGCAGAATAGAATCTACAAGGTCTTGACTCATGAAAGATCGAAAAAAAATTTCTATTGAAGAGTGGGAGGAACTTAAAGAGATAGCCTTCAGTATGATTCATATATGTCTTGTTGATGAAGTTCTACTAGAAATTAACATGAAAACCACACCAAAGGGGCTTTGGTAGAAACTGGAGAACACATATATGGGTAGGAACATGACAAACAAGCTATGGTTGAAGAAGCAACTGTACAGTTTGCGAATGCCCGAAGGAGGAGACTAGTTTCTCACAATCAGAAGTTCAATCAAGTTTGCTCGGATGTTATGAGCCTTGAT
The DNA here is from genome assembly GCA_006176705.1 of Cocos nucifera. NCBI lineage: Eukaryota > Viridiplantae > Streptophyta > Magnoliopsida > Arecales > Arecaceae > Cocos > Cocos nucifera. Next base: position 235,662 of record QRFJ01002048.1, on the reverse strand, counting down.
GTGAAGTTTGATGAGGTAGATAGAGCTCTTCTGTTGTTGTGTTCACTGTCTGCAGCATATGATAGTCTCGTTACTACTCTAGTGTATGAAAAGGAGATATTAAACTTCGAGAAGGTGGTTGGAGTTCTCAGGTCCAATAAGCAGCAAGAGAGGCTAGTTAGAGGAAACCCTAATTTTGAGGTGCTTTTTGTGAATGAGAGACAAGAAAGTCCTAAGGAGAGGACTTAAGATAAATCTAAGGATAGATCAAACTCTCAAAAAAATCAGAAAGCTTAGAAATGTTACAAGTGTCATCAATCTGATCATATTAGAAGAAATTGCCCACTTTTGAAGAATGAAAAAGGGAAGGGTACTTCTAAGGATGGATCGACCAGTGGGAGTGGTGCTCTATCATCTAAAGATAGTGGAGAAGATATGCTGGTAGTATCAGATAAAGTCATAGAGTTGGATAGCGACTGGACACTAGATTCAGCATGTTTCCATCATTACACTGCACATCGAGAGTGGTTCTCATCATACGAGAGATTCGATGGAAGAAGTGTAAGTGTTGGAAATAATCACCCATGTAAAGTTGCTGGTGTTGGAACAATCAGAGTGAGATTGTATAATGGAGTCATACGGACACTCAACAATGTGAGGCATGTGCCAAAATTGAAGAAAAACTTGATATCCCTAGGTTACTTGGAAGGACAAGGCTATGCTTTTAGTTGTCAGTCGGACAGTGGATGTTTGAGAATTTTTAAGGATACATTGGTGGTGATGAAAAGAAGAAGATTGAGCAACAACCTATACAGGATGTAGAACTCAGTGGTTATAGATAGTGCAGAGGTGTCTGTAGCAGCATAGGAGTATCTAGCCTACAAGCTGTGGCACTATCATATGGGTCACTTGAGTGATAGGAGGCTCACAAAGTTGAGTAGGAGAGGTCTGATTCTAGAACTCAGAAAGGAAGGCGATGATCTATGTGAGCCTTGTATCTATGGCAAACAACATAGAGTTACATTTGCTAGTAGTACCAAGCAGAGTAAAGTTGTTTTGGAGCTTGTTCACTTGGATGTATGGGGACCGACACCTATTGTATCTTGAGGTGGAGTGAGATATTTTGTCACCTTCATAGATGACTTCACTAAGAAGGTATGGGTCTATCTGATGAGGGAAAAGTCAGATGTTTTTGCCCGATTTAAAATCTCAAGAGCTGAGGTGGAGAAGGAGATAGGGCAGCCAGTGAATTGCTTGAGGTCTGATAATGGAGGGGAATACACCAAGCTAGCATTCAAGAGATACTATGAGAAAAATGGAATAAAATGTTATTACATAGTGAAGATGACCCCTCAGTAGAATGGTGTCATGGAGAGAATGAATCAGACACTAACAGAGAGGGCCAGAAGCTTGAGGCCATAAGCATCACTGCCCAAATCATTTTAGGGTGATGCTCTTATTTATGCATGTTTTCTTGTGAACAGGTCTCCCCATAGAACATTGAATGGAGAACTTCTAGAAGCTATCTGGAGTGGAAAAAGGATGGAGCTTGGCCACCTAAAGGTGTTCGGCTGTCCTGCATATGCTTTGATAGAAGAAGTCGATAGAAGCAAGTTGGACCCAAAGTCATAGAAGATGATATTCATCGGATTTCCATGAGGTGTGAAGGGTTTCTTGCTATGGGATTCACATTCTCTGAGGTGTGTCGTTAGTCAGAATATGATATTTAATGAAAAGAGCATCATGTTGAAATTGAAAAATGCAGATGAAGTTGTGAAGACAACATAGGATAGCATGGGATAGCTCTCAAATATAGGTGATTTGCCCTCAACATCAATCTTGAGTCATGTTCAGTTTGAGGTGGAGTTAGGTAGGCATGGTGATACACTTATAGAGGACTAGCATGAAGAGTGATCTATCCTAAGGAAAGTGCAGAGACAGCCATAGGCAGTAGACTTGCAGGATACCGTAAGAGGAGTGGCACTGCACAAGCCGAAGCACACTATTCACAAATCGATGCAATATAGCATTGATGAGACTATTTCTTATTTTTCCATCACTACTAATGGATATTCAAAGATCTTTGAGGAGGCCATAGAGAGTTTAGATTGAGAATCATGGATGTAGGCTATGATATAGGAGATGGAGTCGCTCAGGAAGAACCAAACATGGCAGCTAGTGGATCTATCGGATGATGCTCGACCCATTGGCTTCAAATAGATTTTTACCAAAAAAGAGGCACCTTCAGAGCAAGGTAGAGTGAGGTACAAGACTAGATTGGTAGCCAAAGGATACTCATAGAGAGTGTGGATTGATTACTCAAAAGTCTTCTCTCCAGTTGCCAGATATACGTCCATTAGGATGTTGTTGAGCATAGTTGCTATTCATGACTTAGAGCTGGAGCAAATGGATGTTAAGACAATATTTTTCCATGGAGATTTGGAGGAGAGAATATACATAGAGCAGCCCCAGGGCTTTAGAAAGCCTGGGTCAGAGGAAGAGGTCGTTTACTAAAGAAATCATTGTATGGGTTGAAACAGTCTTCTAGATAGTGGTACAAATGGTTTGACATATATATGAGGAGTATTGATCTTTCCAAATGTGATCATGACCCGTGTGTATATGTGAGGTCTCCGAAAGATGAATTTTGGTTATACTTACTCTTGTATATAGATGACATGCTATAGCATGTAAGAGTAAGAAAGTTATGTAGGAGTTGAAAGGAGCTTTATCTCGAGAGTTTGAGATGAAAGACTTGGGACCTGCAAAGAAGATCCTTGGTATGAAAATCATCAGAGATAGAACTAAGAAGCTGCTGCATCTATCTCAGGGAGGATACATCAAAAATATCTTAGAGAGGTTTAGTATGAAGGAGGCCAAACCGGCTGAGCTGCCACTAGTCGGGCATGTCAGACTCTCTAAGACCATGTCACCACAGATTGAGTGGAGGTTTAGAAGATTGAAAAGGTTTCATATGCTTCTGGTGTGGAAAATATCATATACTCTATAGTATGTTGTACGCTGAATTTAACCCATGCAATGAGTTAGGTGAGCATGTTTATGGCTCAACTTGGAAAGGAGCACTGGAGCACTGAAGGGTATGTCTAGATACATGGTAGGTTCTGTTGGGATCGACATCTACTATGGTCAGTGGGAAGGTGCTGAGGAACATCCTAATATATCCAAGGAGGCTCGAGGGCTAGTAGGGAGATTTGTAGATGCAGATTTTTGTAGAGATGTGGACACTTCGCGTTCGACTACAGATTTATATTCAACTTGTATGGAGGTCCAATCTTATAGAGATCATGCTTACAACCAATTATGGCCTTGTCCACTACTGAAGCAGAGCACAGTGGTATCACAGAGGTAGCGAAGGGAGCTTTATGGTTGAAGGGCTTGGTGCTGGAGATGGAATTCTTATAGGATGCAGTCAAAATACATTATGATAGCCAGAGTGCTTTGTTGCTCGCACAGAACTCTATGCATCATGCAAGGACCAAGCACATAGATATTAGATACCATAGGATCAAAGAGCTAGTGGAGGATGGTGAGGTGGAGCTGGTGAAGTTTTACACCAAGGAAAATCTAGCTGATGTGCTCATAAAGGTACTTCCATGGAATAGCTTTTATAATTGCATGGTATTGATGGGGCTGATGGATAGAGCTGAGTTCACAAGGACTTGAGAGCACCAACGTGGAGATTGTGAGCTTAGGTATGGTGCTTTCAAGTCTTGGAAGTAGGTGGAAAGAGTGCAAGGAGCGAATAGAACCAGACGTCGAAGACTGTCATTAAGTGCTTTAGATGAGCCAGCTTGAACCTTGAGATAGCTGGCTCGAGCAGAAGTCCAGAAAGGGTATCAGGCTGATATACTGGAAGAGCTAGCTCGATTCATGCCCTTGCTAGCCCAAGTGGGAGCTGAGCCGACTCGAACCCTAAGACAGTCGGCTCGAGTAGGAGACCAAAGAGTGCAGTTTTGGGCTCTCGCAGGAGACATCAATGTCGAGTCAGCCCGATTGTTGACCGAGCCAGCTTGAGCGGCGAATAGAACATTACGTTGATTATGTTCTGGCCTAGGATTGGGTTTAATCCTAGGGACTTAGGGCCTTAGTTTGTAGGTCCTAAGGGGGCTAACCTAGGGATTGGGCTTGAATTAGTCCAATGGGTGTGTGCATGGGAAACATGGGTGTACATAGGCTCAGTAAGTGCATCATATTAGGTTAGCTAGGGGAGTTTTCTGGTTAGGTCTTATTTGACCTGGTATATATATACTGTGTATTTTGTTTTGTAAACTAAGAGAAGAATGAAATTAATACAAGCCTTTTCTCTCTGAAATATCTCTCTTCCTCTCTCTTTCTCTCCCTCTTCTCCATGCCCTAGGATTTTCTAGGATTTCATAGGATGGCCATCTCTTTCCTCGGATCCTTGTTGCTATTTCTGCAATCTTCAAGTAGCAAGGATTTGTTCACAATAACTGGTATTAAAGCAGTACTGATGTTCCAACAATTGGTATCAAAGCTAGGTGATGCTAGGACATTGCGACAATAGTTTGGGTGCACCATGATTTGAGAATTATTGGACAAAACTTGTCCACCCATCAGGTTGATCCATCATCAATAACTGTTAGGTGAGGTGGTGAGCTAGTGAGTGGGATCGGACCACCCACTAGAAATCAATGATTGTGGAGATTTTCACATCTATGCTAAGAGAGTGTAGGGATCCGAGAAAATAGTAGGTGCCAAATTTGTTTAAAAATAAAAATTCTAAATAAATTGGTCAAGTCTAATTAGAATGTCTAACTAGAAACTTTAACTCTCTATAGAAAAATATTTACGTCCAACCTGTTAGCTCGAATCTTAGATACCCATAGACTGACTAGATCTAATTATAAGGATTGGCTCCAAAACTTCAAAGTTATTTTAGATTCCAAAACGCTGACTGATATATTAGACCAGGATCCTGCCATCTTACCAGCACATCCATTTGCTGATCAGAGAGCATATCTAGAGAAATGGATGGATGAAGATAATAAAGTTAGGTACTACATATTGGGCTCGACGTTTGACGAGCTTCAGTGCTAACATGAAGACATCAAGATTGCTCGCCAAATGTTGGCTCACCTATAAGAGTTATTTGGTGAAGAGAGTTGCACAGCCAAGTATCAAGTCACAAGAAGATATTTTAATCCAAAAATTCATGTTGAGCAGTCAGTCCAAGATCATTGTTTGATGATGATCAAGGACCTAGAAGAGCTTGAGAAGCTCGGTGTCAAGTTGGATAGGGACTTTTAAATTGATGTGATCTTGTAGTCCTTGACTGATGCAAATAGGTAGTTCATCATGAACTTCCATATGCATAAGCTACAATATACCTTGGCTGAACCCATAAATATGCTGGTTACTGCTAAGCTTTCTCTAAAAGTTTCAAAGGACTCAGTGCTTGCTGTGGAGTGGACTTCCTCCAAAAGAAAGTCTTTTGAAAAGAAGAAGAAGTTTGTGAAGAAGTAGAAGATAGAATGGAGAAAGAAGAAAAAGAAGGAAGAGCCGAAGAAGAAGATCACCGATAAAGAAAAATATTTTCATTGCAACACAGACGGCCATTGGAAGTGAAACTGCCCTTTATATCTGGCCAGCCTAAAGAACAAGGAGGCAAGTCCTTTTAGAGTTATGCTCTAATAGAATCTAATCTTATGCTTTCTTCTGCATGTAGTTGGGTGCTTGACTCTGATTTGAGTGCTCACATATGTACTTTCATGCAGGATCTTGAGAAGAGCAAGAGGCTGAGGGATGGTGAGATGATCCTGCACATCAAAAATGGAGCAAGAATTACTATTGTGATCGTGGAAACCTACCCTCTATGATTACCATTTGGTTTAGATTTAGTACTGAAGAACTATTTTTATGTGCCTATAGTAAGTAGGAATTTGATTTTTGTTTCTTGTTTAGCATGGAAACGTTATGTAATTAGCTTTCTTAAGGACTACTGTACTATTCTTTTTGAAAGAAATAAAATTACAAGTGGTTTCTTAATTAATGATCTCTATCAGTTGCATATTGATGTATCTGTGTTTAATATTGAGCAAAATGTGAATGCCATATGACTAAAGCGACCAAGGGGTAGTCTGAATGATAGGTATCAATGGCACCTTAGGCTAGGTCATATAGCGAAAGGATTAACAAATTGGAGAAATTCGAGCTAATGGGTCCATTGACTTTCGAGTCATATCCGATTTATGAATCATGCCTTCATGGCAAAATGGCCAAGCTTCTTTTGTACGACATGGGAAAAAGGCCATTGACCTACTTGCCCTAGTGCACAAGAAAGTGTGCAGCCCATTTGATTTGCTAGCTAGAGGCAATTATGTCTACTTCATCATCTTTATCGATGATTTATCTTGATATGGGTATGTATATTTGATGCGACATAAGTCTGAAGCTTCCAAAAAGTTTAAGAAATTCAGATATGAAGTAGAAAAACAAACCAAAAAGCCCATTAAGATTCTTCGATCAGATCGAGGAGGTGAATATCTTAGTCAGAAATTCCTAGGCTATCTTAAGAAAAATGGCATAGTCTCTCAATGGACTCCACCTGGAATGTCTCAACTCAATAGAGTTTTAGAATGAAGAAATCGGACCCTATTAGATATGGTCTAATCCATGATGAGCTTCATGGATCTTTCTGAATTTGTTTAGGGATAGTCTAATGACCATAATATACTTACTGAATAGAGTTTTTTCTAAAATTGTTCCTACCTGATGTGTGCAAATCTATCACTATGGCAAGTACATCAGTCGATCGGATAATAAAATATACAAGTAGAGTATCATTCCTAGAGGATTGAAAAACAAGTACTGAAAATATTCTTTTCTAAGCTTAATTTAGAAAATCGATTTAAGAGATTTAAAAAAAAGAAGAAATAAAGAAATAAATTAATAAATTGTAAGGATATAGAGAGCGTATAATTTTTAGGATTTCATTCAAGAGAAATAGGTTACTAAGGTAATTGATTTGCCAACTCAGTCAATACAATATTCAGGTAATTAGGTTAATTTTGTTTCATGTGATGGTGGAGTTTTCTAGGATATTCACTCTCCTTTGATCCAGGCATAGCAAAACTATCAATATTTATTAACTATCCTTTGGTCCAGGCATAATTTAAATAAATATTGATGCTTTAAGTTTTATGAAATCCTTTAATTAAAATATGCTGCATCCAAAGCACACTAAAATATTTGCATGCATAAAAATCTTAAATCGATTCAAGATATAGGGTATATAAATCAAGAAGCATCGATATAGACGTACTTGGTTTGTATCATCTATGCCCATCAAATTAATTAGAAAATGGCTAGTAATCTAAAAGCATTAAGAATATATTTATATACTCCTCATGAATAAAATTTAAAATTAAAATCAAATCATACTAAATATTGTATCAAAAGAATGGCTACACCTTAGTCTTAGTTAAAAAAATTTAGTTCATGATCAGAAGAAGAAAAACAATAATTAAAATAAAAAGCATAGAAAATCTAAACAAAAATTTTGCTTGTTGCTGAATTTTGTCGTCCGTTACTCTTAGCGTGGAGAATTTGATGAAGAGGAAGAGCCACTTCATCGATGTACTAGATGTTGAAGATGAACTATGAAGAAGGAAGAAAGAAAAGAAAATAAATAAAGAAAGAAAAAGAAAAAGAAAATCTCTCTATTCTCTCTATTTCTCTCCCTCTTCTCTCTCTATTTCTCTTTGTTTTCCCCTTATTTATTCTTTGTTCCCAGCTCTCTATCTCTGACTATCGGCAGCAGCAGGCTATTTATAGAATAAAGAGGTGAGAGCTGCAAGGAATCCTATTGAAAACAAGGTTAAAAGTCCTGAAACTAGTCAAATTGAAATCCTGAATTATTCTGATGGTTGGATGTCAATCAAACGGGCCAAAAACTGCTAAAAAATCCATTAAAATCTCCTATATCTAGTCAAATTTCATTGTGACCATTAGATCTCCACTGATGATTGAATCTGGGCCATCCACCAACGCACAGGAGGCTTCAAAGTCTTAGTTAAAATCGGGATCTCATGCCGATCGTCGGATCTTCATCGGGAGGAAGATCAGCCATCCGTCAGTGCCTCATTATCAACCATTGGATCAAAACCAAGTGATAGCAGTCGTTGGATCTGACCCTCATCCTGAGTAGACCGCATGTGAGCTGGGCTCAGCAGAGACCACTGCTTTCTTCCTCCAATCCGATTGCGTGCCTCTATGTGAATTCTCGATATTGCCCTCGGATGAGTTACTATAGCGGCTCACCGTGAGCCGCATGGTTTCCTGATGTCATTGTGATGTCAGGAGGGTCGGGTGGTTAGTTCTTTTATGGGCGATTGAGCCAGGCCAGCTGAGCTAGTTTTCTAAATCAATTTGGTTTGGACCGACAGCTTTAAATTTTATATTTTTTCTTTTTCTTGAAAATTGATTTTGAAATCATTTGAAATCCGTTTTGCTTGAAATTTATTTTGTTTGAATCAAAAAATTAAGATTTTCATATTACTGTCCTTTTTTCCTACATAAGATCAATAAAAATATTAATTTTTTAAATATAAAATAAATTATTTAATAATTTAATATTTTTATTAATATATTTTTAGCTCTTATCACACGCCCCAACTTAGTCATTGCTAGTCCCTTGGCAATGTATTATTTAATATTTATTGATCACCATATTTTAATAAGATCATTCATCATAAAAATAGAGCTAGGGCTGAAGGTCAAAAAGTTTATAAAGCATCACTAACTAAGCATTGAGCTTTAGAAGCAAATTTCGTAGTCAGTATAATTAGAAACTTTCGTAATGTACATCTTAAGATCTACAGCACTTATGTTCATGATGACTAACTTAGCAGTTTGGTACTAACTTAAAGGTCAAAAGTATCTTCTCTTATCACCTATTTTTGTTAATTTTCTATACACTCCCAAGTTAACCTCATGAATTAAGGTAGCTTTCATGCTACCTCTTTTTTTTTCTTTTTTTCTCTCTTTTTTTTTTGCCAAGCATCCTGGCCTTTCTTCCACCGTTTGACGGGACCCTCCACACTTGACCAAGGTTTAGAGACCAAGTTACTAAGCTTTGGACAATCCACATATACTCTATCTTTTGTACTTTTATTTTAAATAGGTAGCTCTTTTCTTAAATTCAAGTTTCTTTGACTGAAATATATATTAACCACCAATTTTTCATGATAATTAAATTCTCAATTGGCCTTTTAATCAATACCTACTTTGCCTTGTTAGTGCGCATGTGCAATTAAGAGTGCTAATAGTCTTTAGGTGACCTAAGTAGGTTGCTAAATGTCTGACCAATTAATCTACTTCTTTAACTCGCTACATTCATTAGCAAATACTTCTAACTTTTATTACTTTTTCTAGTCTATCATGCTCAAGACTTTCTTTCTTCATATATGGTTAATTAAAATTTTTTCTCAAATTTAATTTTTAAAAATTTTATTTTTTTAAAATATTTTTCTATCTCTCAACTTATTCTACATTATCCTAATGGAAAAACAAAAAGTAAAGATGCTATAAGAGAAAGGAAAGAATACACTTGTACTATCGGTCCAGATTGATTCTTTGAAGCTTTAAAATTTGGCTTGACCTCTCATTGATTTTTCTCTGCAAAATTGAAAATACACACCAAAGTAAAAAAATAAAATAGAAAAAAAGAAGGTAAAACAAGAAAAAATTACTTAACGTTTAATTTTACTTTTTTAACTTAGTTGCTTTCAATGATCTTCTTTTTCTCAAAACATTTATTAACCTTACATTACTATTAGATATATGTGCCCTAGAAGCCAGAATTGGCTGACACTTGTAATACACTTCTAGGGGCAAAATTGTAATTTTGACTATAATTAATGAAATGGGTTATTTTCTATCACACATGTGTATTTAGTGTCTGTGATACATCCTTTGAGTTAATGGTAATGATAATTCATATTTTCAAGAGTTGAAAATTTAAGACATGAATAATCATTATTAACTCATAAACAGCTCCCGACCATAGGATCATCACGAGGATGGTGATTGATCCGGAAGGTTGGTGTACGATCGCTTCTCTTTAGTAGATGAGTCTTGAGTCTACGGTGTGGAGACACCGGAGCGAGAGTACAGGTACTCGTTAGAGAACGAGGGCACTGAGCGTGACCACCTCGAGTAGTCATTAGGGAAGTCTACCTTCTCGTCAATGACTGACTCGATGCTGCAGTAGTGTGTCTGGTTCTTTGACCTGAGATGCATCGGCAGTTCACCTTGAGGGTGTTATAGTTTGACTACACCATTACTCGGTCTCCTAGCCATATGGAACCCTGAGGTGTATGTTGGCTATAGCATGTTCATTGTAGGAACTGGATTGCATCAAGATGGGATCTATCTACCTCGGTGGTAGAGGAGTAGCCCTATGATGATCATGAGAATCAAGTCCAGAAATCCATGGCCATGGTAGAGTGAAATAATAGAAAGAGTTTCTATTTAGATTTTCACATTGGACTCGAATCGAATGATTACATCATATGACAGAGACTAGGGTTTGACGAGTTCACCTTAACCCTAATCTGATCGGGGCTCAAGATAGAAGAACTTAATCACACAGGTAGCTGCACCAAGAGGTTCGCATTCAGCTCTGATGGGTTGCCACCATATACTGCTAGGTGTCACTGGTGGATTTTGGGAGCAATTAGAATGATTTAGATGATCGATCATTCTAGCTGTTCGAATCAGAAGAGTTCTGATCCATCGAAAGGAGTTTCGATGATGTCTATGATAGAGATCATGACATATCCCATTACCATACAGAACTGAACCTAACTGGGTCACACAAACAAGGGTTTGAATCTGGTGATCATCAATTGAACTGATCTAGTTCAATTGATCTGAATGAGATTCAATTAGGTTCAAGGAAATCGTGCTAGCACTCGATTGAACCTAACGTTCTTCTTTTACTATCATAAATAAGTTGTCCTGACTGAGCCAAAGGAGTTTGTGCTCAATCAGAGGCCTTCATATGGTCTGACTGGAGGTTGTCCAAGTCAGAATAGGTTGTCTTATTTGTAAGACATTACCTGCCATTTTTGGTCACCTGCCATTTCTTGTTCTTTGACTTTGGTCAAAAGTCTACCTTTGACTGGTCAAACGTTGACCATTGACCCTTTGACTTTTGACCACATGTCATGCACCTATTGGAGAGCTGGTGGGGGCCTGTCCCCCTGCCAGAACCTGGCAAGGAGAAGGGCGCACGCCAAGGGTGGCGTGAGCCCAAGTAGGAGGCGCCTAGGAGTCCTTGTTGGACAAGGACTCCACCTCCCTTTTTGGATTCCAATCAGAGTTCTACTAAGAATCCAGTTTGACTGGTCTTAGGCGCCCTCTAAGGAGGAATCCAGGGGTCTCTATTCCAACCAATCAGATTTAGATCTGATTTCACAAAGGGTTGTGATTGGTTGAGAGGAAGAGGAGTTGGATCACAAGAGGTCTATAAATAAGACCCTGCGCCCAACCCTAATTCTAATGCAATTGAGACCCCACGCCCCAAGGCTGCCTCTCCCCTCCTTCTCCATGCCATAGTCTCTTCTCCCCTTGCTCTCCACGTCCAAAAGAGTGTTTTGGACTTAGGTTGGTGCGATTCAGATCAAGGAAAGGCGATCAAAAGCAAGAAGGCTGCGCTGCTGCAAAAGGACGACTGCAGATCTTCAAAAGAGTTTTGAAGATCCTCCAGATCAGATCCAGATCTGATTTTTGGAGGTGTGATAGAGAAGAAGAGGATCTCCAGATCCAACCCGAGTGGATACCGGTAGAGGCCAGGCGCTTGCGTGGCTAAGATCCAGAACCTTCCGCTGCAATCAGGATCATCTACAGGGTAATAGGATTACCCAAATCAGGTAAATTAAATTTGATTTAATTTATCTTTTATTTTATTTTATTTATTAAAATAATAAGAATCAGATCTGAAACATATCAAGATCTGATTGAGATCAAGAGAAAATTTTTGAAATATATCTCTTGATCTAATCAGATCTGGACGAACCTGGACCGGGAAATCAGGATTTCCCTTCAACTGGTATCAGAGCCATGGTTCTAAAATTGTTTAGATCTGATTTTAATTTTATTTTAATTAGAAAATAAAGTGATTTCAGATGTCACATGAGATGTGATCAGATCTGAAATCAGAAAAATTAAAATTAAATGATTTGGATCTAAGAACATGAAGATATGCATGACTAGTTCTAGAATAGAATAGTTCTATAGAATAGTTTTGCATGTCTTTGATTTAATCTGATTAAATCATATTTTAGATCTTCTTATTTACTATTTTTCTGATATTATAAGTGTTATAATAACATCTGATAAACAGCAAATAAAAATTATTTAATTTTAAATATCATATGAGATATGATTAGATGCATGTCTAGACTAGTTGTAGAATAGTTCTACATAATTGTCTAGATTAGAATTTATTTTGATTAGATCAATTTAAATCTAATTTTTTAGATTATTATGAGATAATTTAGATCTGAAAACATGCATGATTTGATACATGAGATGTATGCAAAATATGCCTTGATTAGATCTAAATTTGTATATGAGATATATGATATAGATCTATAACTGTTTTGTAGTATTTACATGTTCCTGATTAAGGCGTTCCTCTTGGCCGTCCGGTCATAAGAACGAAGAAGGGTTTAAAGGCCCTCTCTCTTCCCATTCGATGGGGTGTTCTTATGACGTGTAGGGGTGCTGCGTGTTCGTCCTTAATCAGAAACCCAAAACTTACTTTCTGCAAAACCCTAGATCCTGAAACCCTAGGATTTATTGTGCATATTTTGTTTATGAACCCAACTTAATTAAGAATTAAGTTTATGGAAATATTAATTAGGTCTAAAATTGAGAATTTCAGATCTAAGACATATTCATAATACTGGGTTCGGGCTTGGGTAGCTCAATTAGGTCTAAGCGGTTGATCAAACCGAATCAAGAGTTGGTTAGATGGGATCAACAATGCTTAAATTGACCAGCCTAATAGGATTAAGTCTGGGTCAAGATCGAGTCACGATCAAGCAAGACCTAATTAGGCTCAGAGGTTAGAGTCTGGATTGTAGGCTAACCCAATTGGTTCTGACTCAACAATTTGGTGTCTAAGGTAAGTTTGGCACAGACGACCGACTGGTTTTTAATTGGAAGCTACTCGACCTGAATGCGTTCTTGTGCGAGTTAACGGCATATTCCTTCCACCGGTCTCACTTACCTGGCCATATCTGTTGACACAGTTCTGATCTGAGGTGGTCAATAATCCGAGCTAACCCATGCCACTAGGTTAGTCATAATTGTTATGACTAAGCCAAGTCTAGTTTAATGAGACCTGAATCAATTCTCCCTAAGAAAAGATTAAGTCTGAGGTCTTCCACCATTGTAGACGTGCGGGCCCTTCCCGGGGTTGATTGTTCTCGGCTGGATACAGTGGCTCAGTTGCACCGGGAAGACGCAACCATGTCTATTAGGCATTGGATGCTATGGGCTGGAGGATGAGTTGGGCTCAATATTTCCGGATACGGTGAGAGACCCAATTAGGAACCCAGTCTATGCAAATGGTGGGTCTGACTTAACTAAGGAGTGGATCAATATTCCGGATACGGTGAGATTCATGAATTAGAGACCAAGTTTGGGTGCACCATGATTAGAGAATCATTGAACAAGAGTTGTTCACTCATTGGCTAACCCATCACCAATAACTGTTAGGTGAGGTGATGAGTCAGTTGGTGAGACCGCACCACCCACTAGAAATCATTCAATCGTGGAGATTTTCGCATCTCTACAGAGGGAGTGTAGGGATCCGAGAAAATAGTGGGAGCTAATTTGTTTAAAAATAAAATCCCTAAACAAATTGGTCAAGTCAAAATTACAGTATCTAACTAGAATCTTTGACTCTCTACAGGAAAATGTCTGCGTCCAACCCACTGGCACGTATCCTAGACACACATAGACTGACTGGACCCAATTATAAAGATTGGCTCAGGAACTACAAAATTGTTTTGGGTTCAGAGAAGTTAACACATGTTTTGGACCAGGACCCTCCCACCTTACCAGCTCGTCCATCCACTGAACAGAGAGCGTCTCTGGAAAAATGGATTGACGAAGACAATAAGGCCAGATACTACATGTTGGGCTCGATGTCTGATGAGCTCCAGCGCCAACATGAAGATATCGGGACTGCTCGCCAAATGTTGGCTCACCTGCAGGAGATGTTTGGTGAACAGAGTCGCGCAGCCAAATATCAAGTCACGAAATGACTTTTTAAGGCTAAGATGCGTGATGGGCAGTCAGTCCAAGATCACTGTCTGACAATGATCAAGGACATGGAAGAGCTTGAGAAGCTCGGTGTGAAGTTGGACTTGGATCTGCAGAACGATATTATTCTGCAATCCTTGACTGATGCATATGGGCAATTCATCATGAATTACCACATGCATAAACTTCAAAATTCCTTGGCCGAGTTGATGAATATGCTGGTTACCGCTGAGCTTTCTATGAAAGGTTCTAAAGGCTCAGTTCTTGCTATGGAACGGACTTCTTCCAAAAGAAAGTCTTATGGAAAGAAAAAGAAGTCTGTGAAAAAGCAAAAGGTAGAAGGATCAAAGAAGAAGAAGGCAGAACCGAAGAAGAAGGTCGATGGCAAAGGAAAGTGTTTCCATTGCAACAGCGACGGCCATTGGAAGCGGAACTGCCCTACTTACCTGGCCACCCTGAAGAACAAGAAGGAAGGTCCTTCTGGAGGTATGCTCGTTATTGAGTCTAACCTTACGGTTTCTTCTGCATCCAGTTGGGTGCTTGACTCTGGTTCTAGTGCTCATCTGTGCACTTCTATGCAGGGTCTTGAGGATAGCAGGAGGCTGAGGGATGGAGACATGATCCTACGCATCGGTAATGGAGCAAGAGTTGCTGCAGTAGCCGTGGGAACATACCCTCTTGCGATTACCATCTGGTTTAGACTTAGTTTTAAAAGACTGTTATTATGTGCCTGCAGCTAGCAGGAATTTGATTTCTGTTTCATGCTTAGCACAAGAAGGTTATGTGATCACCTTCTTTAAGGACCATTGTAACATTCTTTATGAAAGAAATAAAATTGCAAATGGTTTCCTTATTAATGGTCTTTATCAGTTACATATTGATGTACCTGTTTTAACTATCGAGCAAAACGTGAATGCCAAACGACCTAGGGATAGTCCAAACGACAGATATCTATGGCACCTGAGATTAGGTCATATAGCAGAAGATAGGATTAACAAATTGGAGAAAAATGGGCTATTGAGTCCATTGACTTTTGAGTCATATCCAACTTGTGAATCTTGTCTTCAAGGCAAAATGACTAAACTCCCTTTTGTTGGACATGGGAGAGGGCCACAGATCTCCTTGCCCTAGTACATACTGATGTGTGCGGCCCATTTCGATGTGCCGGCTAGAGGCAATTTTGTCTACTTCATTACCTTTACCGATGATCTGTCTAGGTATGGGTATGTGTATCTTATGAGACACAAGTCTGAAGCTTTTGAAAAGTTCAAAGAATTCAGACATGAAGTAGAAAAACAAACTGGAAAACCCATTAAGGTTCTTCGATCAGATCGAGGAGGTGAATACCTTAGCCGGGAATTCCTAGACTATCTTAAGGAAAATGGCATAGTCTCTCAATGGACTCCACCAGGAACACCTCAACTCAACGGGGTTTCAGAACGGAGAAATCGGACTCTATTGGATATGGTTCGATCCATGATGAGCTTCACAGACCTCCCTGATTTTCTTTGGGGACATTCATTATTAACTTCAATCTATTCTACTGAATAGGGTTCCCTCTAAAACCGTTCCTACCACACCGTATGAGATATGGCACGGTAAGAAACCAAGTCTGAGTCATCTCAGAATTTGGGGTTGTCCGGCTCATGTCAAAAGACAACAAGCGGACAAGTTAGAGTTTAGGTCCTTTAGAGCTCGATTCATAGGATATCCTAAAGAGTCATTAGGATACTATTTCTACATTCCAGAAGACCACAATGTGATTGTGAGTCGACATGCCATATTTCTTGAAAAATAGTTTATTCAAGATAGCGGCATTGGAAAGCAGATTAAGCTTGATGAGAAAGTCTCACAAGCAGAACGAGCTAAGGACCAAGTGGAACCAAATCAGGTTGAGCCAATAAGAACACTACCTCCTCCACCTCGTAGATCGGAAAGAGTTTTCCCGTCCCCCTGAAAGATACTTAGGTATTATTTCAGAGGATGTAGAGGAAAATGTTCCTCATAGGTAATGGTGCTCATGGTGATGATCCCAAAACCTACAACGAGGCGATATCAGATATCGACTCCGAGAAATGGCTTGAGGCAATGAAGTCAGAAATTGACTCGATGCACTCAAACCAAGTCTGGACCTTGGTAGATCCACCAGAAGGTATAGTACCTATTGGGTGTAAATGGATCTTCAAGAGAAAGATTGGTGCAGATGGGAATGTGGAGACATTCAAGGCTAGACTGGTGGCAAAAGGTTATAGTCAACGCGAAGGCATTGACTATCAGGATACCTTTTCCCCAGTAGCTATGCTAAAATCCATCCGCACATTGCTTGCCTGTTGCAGCCTATTTCGATTATGAAATATGGCAAATGGACGTGAAAACGGCATTCCTAAATGGATATCTTGAGGAAGATATCTATATGGAACAGCCGCTAGGTTTCACATCCAGTGATACTGATCACAAGGTTTGCAAGCTGCAAAGGTCCATATATGGACTTAAGCAAGCATCTCGGAGCTGGAACACTCGTTTCAATGATGTGATCAAAAAGTTTGGTTTCATCAAAAATGAAGAGGAACCATGTGTTTTCAAAAGGGTCAGTGGGAGCGCTGTTGTCTTCCTCGTATTGTACGTGGATGACATCCTCCTTATTGGGAATGATATTCCCATGTTGACATCAGTCAAGATGTGGTTGTCCAAGGAATTCTCCATGAAAGACCTAGGTGAAGCATCCTTTATTCTAGGAATTAAGGTCTATAGGGATAGACCGAATAGGATGCTAGGACTTTCACAGAAGATGTACATAGAGGAAGTACTAAAGAGGTTTAGTATGGAAAACTCTAAGAGGGGATTAATACCCTTCAGACATGGTATTCATCTTTCCAAGAAGATGTGCCCCAGCACACCTGAGGAAATAGAACGCATGAGCAAGATCCCTTATGCTTCTGCAATAGGGAGCCTCATGTATGCCATGCTATGTACACGACCTGATATAGCCCATGCTGTGAGTGTCACAAGCAGATATCAGTCAAATCCAGGTGAAGAACACTGGACTTCTGTGAAATGTATCCTTAAGTACTTGAGAAGAACTAAGGATATGATGTTGGTCTTTGGTAATGGAGAACTCCAAGTTCAGGGATACACAGACTCGGACTTCATGTCCGATATAGATGATCGAAAGTCGACATCTGGAAGTCTGTTTGTGTGCAATGGTGGAGCTGTCAGCTGGAAGAGTTCCAAGCAAACTGTGATAGCAGATTCCACCATGGAAGCAGAATATATAGCTGCATCAGAGGCTGCAAAGGAAGCATTCTGGTACAAGAAGTTTGCTGCAGAAATTGGAGTAATGCCATCAGATGCCATTCCTCTTTACTGCGACAACAATGGCGCCATAGCCCTTGCTAAGGAGCCGAGGTCTCACCAGAAAGTCCAAGCACATTGAGCGGCGATATCATCTCATCCGCGATTACCTTGAGAAAGGTTACGTTGAGGTCAAGAGAGTCAACTCCACAGATAATGTGGCAGACCCACTTACAAAGCCGTTGGGCCAGCAGAAGATCGAAGCCCACCTTGAGAAGATGGGACTTAGACTTGTAGCCAATTGGCTTTAGGACAAGTGGGAGATTGTTAGATATATGTGCCCTAGAAGCCAGAATTGGCTGACACTTGTAATACACTTCTAGGGGCAAAATTATAATTTTGACTATAATTAATAAAATGGGTTATTTTCTATCACATATGTGTATTTAGTGTCTGTGATACATCCTTTGAGTTAATGGTAATGATAATTCATATTTTCAAGAGTTGAAAATTTAAGACATGAATAATCATTATTAACTCATAAACATGCTCCCGACCATAGGATCATCACGAGGATGGTGATTGATCCGGAAGGTTGGTGTACGATCGCTTCTCTTTAGTAGATGAGTCTTGAGTCTACGGTGTGGAGACACCGGAGCGAGAGTACAGGTACTCGTTAGAGAACGAGGGCACTGAGCGTGACCACCTCGAGTAGTCATTAGGGAGTCTACCTTCTCGTCAATGACTGACTCGATGCTGCAGTAGTGTGTCTGGTTCTTTGACCTGAGATGCATCGGCAGTTCACCTTGAGGGTGTTATAGTTTGACTACACCATTACTCGGTCTCCTAGCCATATGGAACCCTGAGGTGTATGTTGGCTATAGCATGTTCATTGTAGGAACTGGATTGCATCAAGATGGAATCTATCTACCTCGGTGGTAGAGGAGCAGCCCTATGATGATCATGAGAATCAAGTCCAGAAATCCATGGCCATGGCAGAGTGAAATAATAGAAAGAGTTTCTATTTAGATTTTCACATTGGACTCGAATCGAATGATTACATCATATGACAGAGACTAGGGTTTGACGAGTTCACCTTAACCCTAATCTGATCGGGGCTCAAGATAGAAGAACTTAATCACACAGGTAGCTGCACCAAGAGGTTCGCATTCAGCTCTGATGGGTTGCCACCATATACTGCTAGGTGTCACTGGTGGATTTTGGGAGCAATTAGAATGATTTAGATGATCGATCATTCTAGCTGTTCGAATCAGAAGAGTTCTGATCCATCGAAAGGAGTTTCGATGATGTCTATGATAGAGATCATGACATATCCCATTACCATACAGAACTGAACCTAACTGGGTCACACAAACAAGGGTTTGAATCTGGTGATCATCAATTGAACTGATCTAGTTCAATTGATCTGAATGAGATTCAATTAGGTTCAAGGAAATCGTGCTAGCACTCGATTGAACCTAACGTTCTTCTTTTACTATCATAAATAAGTTGTCCTGACTGAGCCAAAGGAGTTTGTGCTCAATCAGAGGCCTTCATATGGTCTGACTGGAGGTTGTCCAAGTCAGAAATAGGTTGTCTTATTTGTAAGACATTACCTGCCATTTTTGGTCACCTGCCATTTCTTGTTCTTTGACTTTGGTCAAAAGTCTACCTTTGACTGGTCAAACGTTGACCATTGACCCTTTGACTTTTGACCACATGTCATGCACCTATTGGAGAGCTGGTGGGGGCCTGTCCCCCTGCCAGAACCTGGCAAGGAGAAGGGCGCACGCCAAGGGTGGCGTGAGCCCAAGTAGGAGGCGCCTAGGAGTCCTTGTTGGACAAGGACTCCACCTCCCTTTTGGATTCCAATTCAGAGTTCTACTAAGAATCCAAGTTTGACTGGTCTTAGGCGCCCTCTAAGGAGGAATCCAGGGGTCTCTATTCCAACCAATCAGATTTAGATCTGATTTCACAAAGGGTTGTGATTGGTTGGAGAGGAAGAGGAGTTGGATCACAAGCTTAGGTCTATAAATAAGACCCTGCGCCCAACCCTAATTCTAATGCAATTCAATTGAGATTCCCACGCCCCAAGGCTGCCTCTCCCCTCCTTCTCCATGCCATAGTCTCTTCTCCCCTTGCTCTCCACGTCCAAAAGTGTTTTGGACTTAGGTTGGTGCGATTCAGATCAAGGAAAGGCGATCAAAAGCAAGAAGGCTGCGCTGCTGCAAAAGGACGACTGCAGATCTTCAAAAAGAGTTTTGAAGATCCTCCAGATCAGATCCAGATCTGATTTTTGGAGGTGTGATAGAGAAGAAGAGGATCTCCAGATCCAACCCGAGTGGATACCGGTAGAGGCCAGGCGCTTGCGTGGCTAAGATCCAGAACCTTCCGCTGCAATCAGGATCATCTACAGGGTAATAGGATTACCCAAATCAGGTAAATTAAATTTGATTTAATTTATCTTATTTTATTTTATTTATTAAAATAATAAGAATCAGATCTGAAACATATCAAGATCTGATTGAGATCAAGAGAAAAATTTTTGAAATATATCTCTTGATCTAATCAGATCTGGACGAACCACCGAGTGCTAGACACACTTGCGTGATAAGACCTATTTTTTCCTGCATGTTGAATATCAAAATTAAGGATTTTTATTTCCCAATGTGCTTTATATTCTAGCTCAATAGAGAGGTGACATGCTTTACCAAAGAGTAGCCTATATGGGGACATACCAATAGGTATTTTATATGCAGTCCTATATACCTACAATGCATCATCTAATTTTAATGACCAATCTTTTCTAGATGCACTTACAGTCTTTTCTAAATTTTTTTTTAATTCTCTATTAGACACCTCTACTTGACCGCTAATTTGTGGATGATATGGGGTGGCTATTTTATGAGTGACATCATATTTTGCTTGATAGATTTTTAAATTAT
This sequence comes from Cocos nucifera, assembly GCA_006176705.1. Classification (NCBI taxonomy): domain Eukaryota; kingdom Viridiplantae; phylum Streptophyta; class Magnoliopsida; order Arecales; family Arecaceae; genus Cocos; species Cocos nucifera. The sequence continues at coordinate 215,128 of QRFJ01002048.1, read as the reverse complement.
TTATTATAAAAGTGTGTACCTCCATCACTAATGATTGCTCTAGGAGTGCCAAATGTATAAAAATATGCTTTTTCAAAAATTTATCAACTACCTTAGCATCATTAGTTGGAAAAGCTGCTGCTTCTATCCATTTTGAAATATAATCTACAGCCACAAGTATATATTGATTTGAAAAAAAACTAGAAAAAGATTTCATAAAATCAATACCCCAAACATCAAAAATTTCATATACAAGAATATTGTTTAAAGGCATTTCATGCCTCCTAGAGAGATTTTCAGTTCTTTGATAGTGGTCACATGAAGATACATAAAAGTGAGCATCTTTAAATAGAGAGGGCCAATAAAAATTTGAATGAAAAATCATATAAGCTATCCTAGTTGGGCCGAAATGTCCTCCTACCTCCCGATAATGATAATGGTGCAGAATTTTCTCCATCTCTTCCTCCGGAACACATCTTCTAATGACTTGGTTTGCACAACACTTATACAAGAAGGGTTCATCCCAAAAATAATATTTGACAATAGATAAGAACCTCTTCTTTTGTGGAAAAGAAAGACCAAGTGGAAGAATCTTACCAACTAAGTAGCTAACAATATCAACATACCATGGAAATGTTCCACCTAATATAGCATAGAGGTGCTCATCTGAAAATTCCTCCTTGATATGGCAAATATCTATTTTCTTTTCTATGATATTTTCCAATCTAGAAAGATGGTCAGCAAATGAATTCTTTATGCCATTCTTGTCCTTAATCACCAAATCGTACTCTTGTAGCAAAAGAATCCATCTGATTAATCTGGGTTTTGCATCTTTCTTAGCAATGAGATACTTCAGAGCTGCATGGTCAATGTATGCAATAACTTTGGATAAAATAAGATAAGAATGAAATTTATCTAATGCAAATACTACTACCAAAAGCTTCTTTTCTATGGTTACATATTTTTATTAGGCTTCTGCCAAAGTGCGGCTGGCAAAGTATATAGTCTGAAAAATCTTATCCTTTCTTTGACCAGTTACTGCTCCTATGGCTGTGTCACTAGCATCACACATCAACTCAAAAGGTAGGGACCAATCTAGTGCTACCACAATAGGTGCCGTGACCAACTTCTCCTTGAGGGTGTTGTATGCCTATAAACACTCATCAGAAAAATGAAAGGAAACATCTTTACATAACAAATTTGATAGAGGTCTAGAATTTAGGGAGAAGTCCTTTATAAATTGATGGAGCATGCCCTAAGAAGCTCCTAATAGCTGAGGTCGGTATAGGCAACTTTTCGATTACCTCAATTTTAGCTCTATCCACTTCAATCCCTTTATATGAGATCTTATGATCTAGCACTATGCCTTCCTGTACCATCAAATGATACTTCTCCTAATTTAAGATAAGATTAGTATCCTCACATCATTGTAAAATAAGAGATAAGTTATGCAGGCATTTATCAAATGTAGACCCAAAGATAGAAAATTCATCCATAAAATTCTTAAGAAAATCCTCAATCATATCATGAAAAATAGCCATCACGATCGTTAAAAAGCAGCTGGTGCATTACATAAACCAAACAACATTCTTTTAAAAGCAAATGTACCATAAGGACATGTAAAAGTAGTTTTCTCTTGATTCTCAGGTGCTATGGCAATTTGATTATAACTAGAATAACCATTCAGAAAGCAATAAAAATCATGCCCAGCTAATCTCTCTAACATTTGATCTATGAATGGGAGAGGATAATAATCTTTTCTAGTTGCATCATTTAATTTTCTATAATCCATGCATACTCTCCACCCAGTAACAGTCCTAGTAAAAATTAATTCATTATTATCATTTTAAACTACAGTAATCCCAGTTTTTTTAGAAACTACTTGAATGGGACTCACCCATGAACTATCTTTGATAGGATAAATAATACCTATATCAAGTAGCTTGATTATCTCCCTTTTGACCACCTCTTGCATCTTTGGGTTGAGTCTTCTTTGGGGTTGGACCGTAGGATCATAATTATCCTCCATGAGAATTTTGTGCATACAAACTGAGGGACTAATTTCTTTGATGTCTGCTATGGTCCATCCAAATGCCTTCTAGTGTTCCTTTAGTACTCTCAATAACTTTTCTTCCATTAAACCTGGAAAGAAAGAAGAAATAATAATAGGTAAGTGCAAAGAACCTTCTATGAAAATATATTTTAAATGAGAAGGAAGAGATTTAAGTTCAAGAGTAGGTGGCTCTTCAATTGATGGCTTTGGGAGAAGAGAAGATGATCTATGTAATTCTTCAAATCATAGTCTATATATGCATAGAATACATGGCCTGGCCTCCAATAATCTTATGCACTCTATTTGCCTTTTATCTTCAGCTGAATCCTCTTGTGATTGGACAATGCAAGCTTCAATAGGGTCCTCAAACCTATTTTCTAGAAAATACTCATGTACTAATTTGTTAATATCATCAATTCAAAAAAAAGTTTGATTATTATTGAAATGTTTAATAGCTTTAAAAACATTAAAAGTAACCCATTCATCTTGGACTCTAAGAATTAATTTTTTTTATTGAACATCTATTAAAGCTCCTCCAATAGCTAAAAAGGATCTTCCTAAGAGAAGAGGTACATCATAAAGGAAAAATCCTATTTTTCAATACAGGATCATTCAGATCTGATTAAATCTGAAAAAATATTTCAAAAGTTTTTTTTCTTAGATCATAATCAGATTTGAGACATCATAGATCTGATCCTTTAAGATCTAATATTAAGATCAAAAATAAAATTAAATCTAATTTAATTTCATACCTTGTATTTGATAATCAAATTATCCTATGATGATTCTGATCTATCCTGAGGTTCTGGAAGGAGCCACGCAAGCGCCTGGCCTCTATCGGTATTTACTCGAATAGGATCTAAAGATCTTCTTTTTTTTAATCTATTCTTCAAAAATAAGATCTGAATCTGATCTTGAAGTTCTTCAAAATTCTTTTAAAGAGGTAGCAGTCATCTCTTTCAGTAGTGATGTTTTCTTCCTAATGTGGGCGCCTTTCTTCCTCGGATCACACTTGAACCTATGTTTAACTCCTTGAGCATGGAGATGAGAGAGAGAGGATCAAAAGATGGCATGGAATATATGTGGGTAGCCTTACGGCATAGAGAATGGGAGAAGCACACAAATCCTAGGAGCAAACAGGGTTTAAATAGACCCAACTGTGCCACGCAGTGCCATATCATCCCAGTCAATCAGAGGCCTTCATTCAATTAGATCTAAAACTAACTGATAGGATGATGTCATCTGATCTAATCAGATGAGAGCCCCTCTAAAATCCACATAGGTGGCACCTAAACTGGATAAACCTAATCTATTTGGCACCTAGGTATCTAAACCTATCAAAACACCCTGGAGTCCCATCTATATGGGATTCCATCTCTTATCCACAGGGGGTGCATGCCTAGGGTGGCTTGCACCCTCTCTCTTGCATCATTTAGTAGGAGGACAAGAGCCCCAGATGCTCTCCTATAGGCACATGACACATATCCCCATGTCCAGGTGTCTAGGGTCAATAATTGACCTATGTCCAAAAATAAAAATTAACAGATGATAGGAATTAGCAGGTGTTATTTTAAATCCATCTAATAAATTAAGATAATCCTTTTCTAATCTAATCAAGCTCCAGTCAGACTAAAACAAGATTTTTGAGTGAGTCCAAATAAATTTCGTTCAGTTGAGATGAATCTAAGTGGTTACAAAACGAGAATGTTAGGCTCAATCATGTGCTAGCATGATTTTTTAGAGCCTAATCAGATCTAATCCAAATCAATTAAACTTGGTTAGTCCAATTGATGACATCCGTCCCAAACTCTTATTTATATGACCTAGTTAGGTTCAGTTTCATATGGTACTGAGACATGTCGTGATCTCTATCATCGTCATCATCAAAATATCTTTCGATGGATCAGAGAACTTTTCTAATTCATACAATTAAAATGATTGATCATCTAAATCATTCTAATTGCTCTCAAAATCCATCAGTGACACCTAGCAGTATATGGTGACAATCCATCAGAACTGAAAGCGAACCTCTCGATGCAGCTACCTATGTTATTGGGTTCTTCTATCTTAAGCCTTGATTGGATTAGGGTTAAGGCGAACTCGTCAAGCCCAATATCAGTCATATGAATTAATCATTCGATTTGAGTCCTATGTGAAATCCTAATAGAAACTCTTTCTATCATATTCACACTACCATGGCCATGGACTTATGGACTCAATCTCATGGTTATTATAGGGCTACTCCTCATCTACAGAGGTAGATAGATCCCCTATTAGTGCAATCCAATTCCTACAATGAACATGCTATGGCCAACATATACCTCAAGATTCTAAATAACTAGGAGATTGAGTTATGGTGTAGTCAAACTATAACATTCTCAAGGTGAATTACCGATGCACCTCAGGTCAAAGAATCAGACATACCACTGTAGTATCGAGTCAGTCATTGATGAGAAGGTAGACTTTCTTATGACTACTCGAGGTGGTCACACTCAGTATCCTCATTCTTTAATGAGTACCTGTACTCTCGCTCCATTATCTTCACACCATAGACTCAAGATACATCTATCCTAAGAAAGCGATCGTACACCAATCTTTTGAATCGATCACCATCCTTGTGATGATCCTACGGTCGAAAGTAGTTTATGAGTTAATTATGAAAATTTATGTCTTAAATTTTTAACTCTTAAAAATATGAACTATCATTATCATTAACTCAAAAGATGTATCACAAACACTTTAAATACACACTATGATAGAAAATAATTTTTTTATAAATTTATAATAAAAATTATAAAATTACCTTTGAAGTATATTACAAGTGTTAGCTAATTTGGCTTCTAGAGCACACATCTAACACATCATAGTCTTCTTGCATGTCTAGAATAATAAAATCAATAGAAAAAATAAATTTGTTTATCCTTACCAAGACATCCTCCATTATACCTCTTGGATATTTAATGAATTTATCAACAAGCTAAAGAGTAATAGTGGTAGGCTTTGGTTCTCCAAGAACCAGCTTTCTAAAAATAGAAAAAGACAAGAGATTGATACTTGCTTCTAAATCACATAAAACTTAATCAAAATTTAAATTACTAATAATGCAAGGGATAGTAAAACTTTCTGGATCCTTTAGCTTTTATCGTAATTTATTTTGAAGTATAGCTGAGCATTCTTCATTTAAATTGACTATCCTATACTCTTTTAGCTTCTTCTTATTTGTTAGAATTTTTTAAAAAAATTTGGCATATCTGAGTATCTAAGTGATAGCATTTACAAAAAAAATATTAATATGTAAATTCTTTAAAATACTGAAAAGTTAAAAAATTTCTTATCTGGATGCTGCATCTGTCTCTCTAGGAATGGTAGTGGTGGCACAAAAGGCTTCATATTTGGATCAGCAAATTTAATGCCCAGAGACCATCCTTCTGTTGGTTGTTTAGGTGACTGATGAACTTTAGCTGGCTGATCCTTATTTGTAGTTTCTTCTTCGATCTTTTTCTTCTGATGTGGCTCCTCTAGCTCTTTACCACTTCTCAATGTCATAGCATTGATTTGCTCCCTTGGATTGGTCTTCGTATTGCTGGGTAAGGATTCCTGTGGTCTCTTGGAGTTTATCTTAGCCATTTGACCAACATACATCTCCAAGTTTTGAATTACTGCTGCTTGGTCCTACTTAAGCTTGGTTTCTAGATTTTGCATAGCCGCTTCTTGATTTTGCATAAATTTAACCATTAGCTCCTATATGTCAGGCTTTTTCTCAGGTGCTTGGAATCTCGGGGGTGGCTATTTTGCTATATTTTTATTACTCCACAAAAAAGTTGGATGCTGCCTCCATCCTTCATTATATGTGTTAGAGTAGAGATTGTTTTGCTATGACCTAAAAAAATTACCAATATAATTAGTTGTGTCAGTGGTTTTAGCAAATGGATTATCTGTCTGGTAGTTGCTTGTATCATGTCTTCCTCTACATAGGTCACAAGTGATGTTCTGAACATACATAGCTGCTCCCTTCATATTTTTGACTTCAGCTCTAAGGATGGCAATTTTAGATAGTAAGGTTGGAACGCAATCTACTCCCTACACAACTGTTGATTTTCTCTGCATCATGCATTCTATTTGCCACTGAAAGCTATTTGATGCCATCTCATTGATCAGATCAAAAGCTTCTTCCTTCATTTTTTGATTAATGGTACCTCCTGCTGCTGCATCAATCATAAAATGATTTATAGAACATAAACTATTGTAAAAAGTTTGTACCTAAGGCCAAATAGGTAATTGATGATGTGGACATCTTCTAAGCAGTTCCTTGAAATGCTCGTAAGCCTCATATAGTGTCTCCATATCCATCTGCATAAAAGTAATATCGCTATGCATCTTTGCAATTTTAGAGGGTGGAAAGTATTTAGCCAAGAATTTCTGAGCTAGGACATTCCATGTAGTAATAGAACCTATAGGAATAGAATGAAGCCAACATTTAGCTTTGTTTCGTAAAGAAAAAGAAAATTGTCTTAATCTAATAGCATCGTCCGACACCCCATTAATTTTAAAAGTATCATAAAGTTTAAGAAAATTAGAAATATGGGCATTCGAATCATCATGCATGTGTCCACTAAATTGGATAGTTGATTGGATCATCTGGATCATCGCTAATTTTATTTCAAAGTTGTTTGCTCGTATGGGCGGTCTCCTGATGCTCGAAGCTGTGTTGGCAACTAATGGTATCATATAATCATTTAATGGATGATGTGCCACTTTAATAGCTTCTTGTCTCCCTCTGTCACCATATCTACTTTCAAATTGATGTCGTTAGGGTCTTCAGCTATCATGTTTTTTTCTTGTTATAGTCTTCTGATGGTCCTCTCTATTTCTAGGTCAAAAGGTTCTAAACCACTTTGTCTAGTACATGTCATGCACTAAACACAAACCTAAAAAGTAAAAATAAAGATAAGGATAAAAGTTAAAAATAAAATTCTAAAATAAAGCAAGGATCGAGATTTCAATATTATTTTAGACACAATCTTCGGCAATAGTGCCAAAAACTTAATGCGTGCAAATCTATCACTATGTCAAGTGCACCAGTTGATCAAGTAATAAAGTGTGTTAGTAGAGAATCATCCCTAGAGGATTGAAAAATAAGTACTAAAAATATTCTTTCCTAACCTTTATTTAAAAAATTGATTTAAAAGAATTAAAAAAATAAGATGAAATAAAGAAATAAATTAACAAATTGTAAGAAGATAGAGAGTGTATAATTTTTAGGGTTTGATTCAAGAGCAATAGGTTACTAATGCAATCACTTCACCAACTCAGTCAATACAATATTTAGATAATTAGGTTAATTTTGTTTCATGTGATGGTGGAGTTTTCTAGGATATTCACAATCCTTTGGTTTAGACGTAGCAAAACTATCAATATTTATTAACTATCCTTTGGTCCAGGCATAATTTAAATAAATACTGATGCTTTAAGTTTTATGAAACCTCTAATTAAAATATGCTGCATCCAAAGTGCACTAAAATTTCTTAATACGCAAGAATCTTAAATCGATTCAAGATACAAGATATATAAATTAAGAAGCATCGACATAGACGTACTTATCCATATTATCTATGTCCATCAAATCAGTTAGAAGATGGCCAGTAATCTAAAAGCATTAAGAATAGATTTATATACTCTTCATGAATAAAACTTAAAATTAAAATCAAATCATACGAAATATTATATCAAAAGAGTGGCTACACCTAGCCTTAGTAATAGAAATTTAGTTCATGATCAAAAGAACAAAAATAGTAGTTAAAACAAAAGGCATAGAAAATCCAAATAAAAATTTTGCTTGTTGTTGAATTTTGTTGTCCGTTGCTCTTGACGTGGAGAATTTGATGAAAACGAAGAGCCGCTTGATCAATGTATTGGATGTTGAAGATCGACCGCAAAGAAGGAAGAAAGAAAATAAAATAAATAAAGTAAGAAAAAGAAAAAGAAAAGCTCACTCTTCTCTCTATTTCTCTTCCTCTTGTCTCTCTACTTCTCTCTATTTTCCCCCTGTTTATTCTTTGATCCCAGCTCTTTGTATGTGACTCTCAGCAGCAATAGGCTTTTTATAAAGTAAAGTGGTGAGAGCTGCAAGGAATCCTATTGAAAACAAGATTAAAAGTCTTGAAACTAGTCAAATTGAAACCCTGGATTATTCTAATCATTGGATGTCGATCAAATGGGCCAAAAATCAATCAAAAATCCCTTAAAATGTAACATCCTAGACCAGCAAAATAGTGAATTAAAAGATTTTTATTCAACTTTGTGTAGTATTGATATCTTGAAAGATATTCAAAGTAATATTAGTGGGTGTAATGGTTTGTTGAGGCTATTTGAGCATCAATTGTGACTATCTGTCATTTCAAGTTCTAAAATTTTCTAAGTCTGAAAGCTAGCACTTATATGGAAAGCTATATAAAATATATATTTTCTTGAAATAAAATATTTTGATAATTGATCCTTAGATGTTGGCAAGTCGTAGAGTGATTGTTAATGAATGTTGAGATCCTTGAATCTAATCGTTCTGAAGAAAGAAAGTGTTAAAATTTTTGAGTTTCAAAAAATTTGAACTTGAACCCAAATTTTGGAATCTTATTCTAAATAATTTTATTTTTTTTGATATTTTTATTGAATCCTAACAGGGGGGGTTCCTTATTTATATTTATGTTTTAAAGTTAATGGAGAATCTTTAAAAAAAATGTAAATAGGCAGAGTGTAGAGTAAAGCTATGAAAAGAGCAAAGCTGTGAAAAGAGTATCAGAATAAAAGTGCCAAAAACTCCGAGGTTCGAGAAGTCTCGCCCTGAACTTGAGAGGACTCAATTTCAGATGATAGAAATTGGATTTCTATTTTTCTAAGAATAAGATGTCTCGATTTAGAATCGAGATGTCTTGGTTTTGTCGAGAGATCTCGACCTGAAATTGAGACATCTTAGTTTGTAGAAATTTCTGGGTGCAATTATAAATCGATAGTGTCTTAAGTTGTGAATTTTAAATCATTTCTCATGGGATGACTTAGCAGCTATGTTATACAAAGAAATAGTTGGAAATTCATCAAAGCAACACCTGTTTAGCTGGAAATTGGGTGGATTCTTATTATTGTGACACCTAGCAAGGTTTATCATAGTTTATGTTTTTCCAAACCATAAAGCCATCAATTCTTTTGTTGGTGTGGAATTATCCATGTTCTTTAGAGAGGCTAGAGAGGAGAAGAAAGCAGAGAGAGTTCTCTTATCAGTTAGCCATCGAATAGAATTTAGTTAGAAAGAAGTGGTTCTGTGGTAACTTGGATTGAAGAAGAAAGTAGCTATTTTTAAGAGAAAGGGAATCTGTTTTCAGAATAGTAGGTGTTTAATCAATCGAGGAAGGGAGAAGGTTCTCAAAGGGTGATTTGAAGAAATTAAGTATCAAGATGAAACAATAGCTGGCTAGAGGTGAGTGAATTCCATCTATATATGATGTTTTCAAAGTATTTTTCTATGTCCAAAGATTTATTTGAAAGGTAGGATATTCTCATGATACTCTATAGCTTATGTTAATTTTATATACACGTGGTTTGAAAACCCATGAAACATGGTGTTGGGGATAAACCCCACTCCCGTCGAAGTCCAGTCTGATGCTTAGTCTAATGTAATTGTTAATCACAAAAGAACTTCAATCAAAAATTATTCCTCCAACAGCCAAACTCTTTCTGAACTCCTCTAGTGGCCGAACTCCTTCCAGACTCCTCCAGTAGCCGAACTCCTTCTGGACTCCTCCAGTGATCGAACTCCTCCTAGACTCCTCTAGTAGTTGAACTCCTTCTAGACTCCTCCAGTGGTTGAACTCCCCATAGTCATCCAGGAAGGTCTCTGCATGAGTTCGATCTCATAAATGGCATGAACCGATCCACACCCAGACTACCTTAGAGGAGTCCGAACTCCTCTAGAATTAATACAGCTCAAAGGTCATCACCAATCGATGCCCATTCCTCCAAACTTTTACTATCAAATCTCAAACAGACTGGCATCTCCCGACAATGAACATTATCTTCCATAACAAATTTCACATGGCCTCGAGTAGCCCACTATCCGATAGTTATGGCTATCACTATTAGTTTGTTATAGGCTCCATCTATAAAAGAAACCCTCCAGATACAATTTCTCTAGGCTCTCTTCTCCCTTCCGAAAACTCTATAATTTTCTTGACTGAGCACTCCATTTCTATTGGCCGAAAAAGCTAACTTGACCGTCAGAGGGTCTTGCCAGAGCCGCCACCCCGGGCTCTGGATGAGACTTATTTTGTAAGTCACCGACAGCAACCTCGTCTTCTCCGACTCTAGCACTTCTCCGATGGCAACCAGATTTCACACTAACAGGATTGGCGCTAGAGAAAAAGAAAGAGTCGAGCAATAAAGCAATTACCCTGAGGATGGTTCCAAGAGAACTCCAGATGAGCTACCGCGGGTCTATATCGGCTATCTGGTCCACCACCTCGGGCATGGCAAACCTATTAGTAAGCTCTCGGACAATCTCTGGGTTGTCGAAGGAATCCTTCCCTCATTCATTATCGTTGTCGTCCGATCCATCTAAGCGAGCCTTGTAGGACATCTTCGCAACAGCTTTCTTTTTCCTTCCCTCTTCTATCTATTTCCTGATAGGGAGCTCCAAAACCAATCTTCGTTGGAGGAACCTGAGGGCATGGAAGGTGTCAGGTCCGTGCTAGCGGTGTCAACCTTAGTATTTAGGAGAATCTTGGCACCGACGATGACCTCGAACGCAGCGAGAGTGGGGATGGGGACTCTGGAGCTAGAAACACCGACCTTTGCCCTCTTTGAGGCATCTTCTTGTGCCTTCCCCTTCCTCTTCCTGATGAAGAGCCCTTTGGTAAGCATCTTGGCAGCTTGTGCATCCATTTCTGTAGCAGAGAAAGAAGAGTGGTCAGTAGCAATACACATGCACAGAACCGTGTGGATTCAAAAGTCAAAGGATGTACCAGCACGATCATTAAGACTCAGACCTAGGTTGAACAAGGTCTATTCCTTTAGAAGGTCAGAAAGAGGAGGAGCTCGGTACATCATGAGTTTATCGGAGGAATCAAGGTCGGCTCCATCTAAGCTAGGAGCTTGGCGAACTAACTCTCTAATGTAACCCCATGAAGGAAGACCTAATAGCAAGGTTCGGCAATGTACAAAAATTACTTCTCGTTTCAGTTGTGAATGAAAGAAGAGACACCTTTCAATAACCCCTTCTTGCTGACCTGAGGGGAAAAGTACCACCAATCCTTCTTGGAAGGATGATGCTTGAAGGTATAGAACTTCTAAAAAGCAAAATGGTCGGCTGGACTTCGGTCAATCGACAGAGGGAGAGAAAACCTATGATGAACCAAAAGGAGTTCGGTATGACAGATGTGAAGAGAATATTTAAAAATCGAAAGAGGGCGACTACGAATGGGGGCAGTGGAAATCAAAGCCCGGCATACAAAGCTTCTAAGTATAATGAAAACCGACAAGTCAGGGGAGAACTGACCCGATCGTCGGAGCTGGGGAGTTCAAGGTCATATGCTGAAGGGATTGCATATTGAATTCAGATTAGGAAAAGATCATCTAGGGTAAAGATGGACCAGATGGTATCTAGAGCAAAAGATGAGTGGAACATGTTCCTAAGTTCTATCTCGGCTAGTGGTGCAGAATCAAAGAATGTTGGTCTAGACAAGCCCCACGAATCGATGGAGTGGAAGGTTTCTGAAGATATTCGGATTAAGATGAACCCCAATAAACCCCCCCCCCAAAAAAAAAAAAATGATAAGACAAGTAGCTAGAAATGATAAGCATGAATAACCTAAGAGAAGGGTTAGAAAACTGACCTAAACTATCCAAGGAGGATGAAAGGATGATAGACGCGATGAGGATCAATTGAAAGGATGTTCGGAGGTCAGGAAGGCGAGAAAAGAATGAGAGCCATGGGAAGAAGGCAAATAGGGACCAAAGGAAGAAGAAGACTCGGGCAAGGATGACTTCCGAATAATAGGAGAAGGCCTTAAGTAGCCAGAGATAATTTGAAGCAGTTATGATTATGGATTGACTTCGGTTAGTCTGCATGCACTGCATGTCCCACTCATCATGTCAGAAAAGCGATGATGGATGTAGTCTTTATGGCACCATGCATGTGGCAGAGTTTTGGCGGAAGATTCGAAGCGCCATCATTTCGGACTCATCTCAAACTTAGAAAGTTTTTGTGCCAGCACGGTAAACATCAAAGTATCTCATCCTGATAGGTGCGGAAACTCAGGACCGAACTTCGATCGTCGCCTTTTTTCCTTCCTTCCTTCAAATTTTGAACTCGAAAGTAAGAGGACTATTATTGGGGATAAATCCCGCTCTCGCCGAAGTCTAGTCTGATGCTTAGCCTAATGTAACTATTAATCATGGAAGAGCTTCCATCAAAAATTCTTCCTCCAGCAGTCGAAGTCCTTTCGGACTCCTCCAGCGGTCGAACTCCTTCTGAACTCCTCCAGCAGCCGAACTCCTTCCGGACTACTCTAGTGGCCGAACTCCTCCCGGACTCCTCCAATGATCAAACTCCTCTCGGACTCCTCCAATGGTCAAACTCCCCACAGTCATCTAGGAAGGTCTCCGCATGAGTTCGATCTCATGCACAACATAAACTGACCCACACCCGGACTATCTTAGAGGAGTTCGAACTCCTCTAGAATTGATATAGCGCAAAGGTCATCACCAACCGATGCCCATCCCTCCAAACTTTTACTATCAAATCTCAAATGGGCTAGCATCTCAGAACAACGAACACTATGTTCCGTAACAAACTCCACGTGGTCCCGAGCAGCCCACTATCCGATAGTTATGGCTATCACTATTAGTTTATTATAGGCTCCGTCTATAAAAGGGATCCTCTAGATACGTTTTCTTTAGGCTCTCTTCTTCCTTCTAAAAACTCTACAACTTTCTTGACTGAGCACTCCATTTCTATTAGCCAGAAAAGCTAAACTGACCATTGGAGGGTCTTGCTAGAGCCGCTACCCCAGGCTCTAGACGAGACTTATTTTGCAAGTCACCGACGGCGACCTCGTCTTCTCCAATTCTAGCACTTCTCCGATGGCAACCAGATTTTGCACCTACACAAGGAATGGTTCTTGGACAGCTTTTGTGTATTTGAATAGCAAGTATATGTGCGCATGATTTTAAAAAGGCATGCTCAGTGATTTTAAAAATGTTTCGTAGTGACCTCTTACATGGTTTCACCTAATATATGGTTCATTTCTATTTATATGCCATGGGGCTTATTGATATCAGTGAGACACATTGATTGGGATAGAGTTACTTTTGGCCTTGAGATGTATATTATGTAACCTCAGTAGAATATAAATAAATGTACTTTATTGTTAATACTAGATGTATTAAATGCAGTTTGATAAATGGAAGCTTCAAGTGATGTTATTAAATGTAGTGTATTTTGAAATGCTTGTGCAATGATTTCAAGGTATTGATCAGATGATTTGATAGGAGGTGATTAAATAATATTGTTGTTCAGTTATAGCACAAAAATTTTCTTTACCTTAAAATAAGGATGGGGTGTAGCACCATCATCCAAATTCAGGGGTGGGGTGTTACATAAAATCTCCTAAATCTAGTTGGATTTTTTTGTGACCATCGGATCTCCACTGATGATTGAATTTGAGCCATCCGCCAGTGCATAGGAGGCTTCAAAGCCTTAATTGAAACCAGGATCTCATGTCGACCATCGGGTCTTCACCGGGAGAAAGATCAGCCATCCATCAGTGCCTCGTTATCATCTGTTGGATCAAAACCAAGTGACAGCAGCCATCAGATCTGGCCCTTATCCTGGGTAGATAGCATGCGAGTCGGGCTTAGCATTGATCGCTGCTTTCTTTTGCCAATCAAAGCACGTGCCTTAGTGTGAATTCCTGATATCACCCCTGGATGACTTACTGTAGCGGCTCATCATGAGCTGCATGGTTTCCTGATGTCATTATGACATTAGGCGGGTTGGGCGTTTGGTTCTTTTATGGGTGGTTGGGCTGGGCCGGTTGAGCCAATTTTCTAAACTAGTTTGGTCTGGATTGGCCGGCCTTAAATTTTATATTTTTTTCTTTGAAAATTGATTCTAGGCTCATTTGAAGTCCATTTGCTTGAAATTTATTTAATTTGAACTAGAAAATTAAGATCTTCATATTGTTGGCCTTCTTTCCTACTTAAGATCAATAAAAATATCAATTTCATAAAAATAAGATAAATTATTTTATAATTTAATATTTTTATTAGTATATTTTTAGCAATTATCACTACGACACTTTATGAGATATGGCATCGTAAGAAACTAAGTTACCACAAAATTTGGGATTATTCGGCTTATGTCAAGAGACAATAGGTGGACAAGTTAGAGTTAAGATCCCTTAGAGCTTGATTTATTGAATATCCTAAAGAGTCATTAGGATATTACTTCTATCTTTTGAAAGACCATAATATGATTGGATGTCGACATGCTATTTTTCTTAAAAAATTATTTATTCAAGATGGTAGGATCAAAAGATAGATTAGGCTCAAGGAGAAAGTCTCTAAAGAGCAATACGCCAAGAAACCTAAGGAAGCCACTCAGTCAGAGCTAATCTTAACACTACTTCCTCCATCTCGTAGGTCAAATAAAATTTTTCGTCCTCCTGAAAGGTACTTAGTCACTATTTTAGAGGATGTAGAGAAAATATTTCTTATGAAAAATGGGATTCATGATGATTATCCCAAGACCTATGATGAGACAATATCAGATATCGACTCTGAGAAATGGTTAGAGGTAATGAAGTTAGAGATTGACTCAATGTGCTCGAACCAAGTCTGGACCATGGTAGATCCACCTGAAGGTATCATACCTATTTAGTGTAAATGGTCTTCAAGAGAAAGATAGGTTCCGATGAGAATATAGAGACATTCAAGGCTAGGCTAGTAGCGAAAGGGGTACAGTTAACATGAAGGCATTGACTATTAGGATACCTTCTCGCCAGTAGTCATGCTCAAATCTATCCACACATTGCTTGCTATTGCATCCTATTTTGATTATGAAATATGGTAGATGGACATAAAAATGGCGTTCTTAAATTAATATCTTGAGGAAGATATCTATATGAAATAATCACTTTATTTCACATCCAGTGATGATGATCACAAGGTCTTCAAGCTGCAAAGGTCCATCTATGGACTTAAGCAAGCATCTTAGAGCTGGAATGCTCATTTTAATGATGTGATCAAATTATTTGGTTTCATAAAAAATGAGCTTTATATTTTTAAAAAGATCAATGGGACCACTATTTTCTTCCTCGTACTATACATGAATGACATCTTCCTAATTGGAAATGATATTTCTATATTAACAACCATCAAAATTTGGTTGTCGAAAGAGTTCTCTATAAAAGACTTAGGAGAGGCATCCTTCATTTTGAGAATTAAGATCTATAGGGATAGACCAAATAGGATGCTGGGTCTATCACAGAAGATGTACATAGAGGAGGTGCTGAAAAGGCTCAACATGAAAAACTCCAAAAGAAAACTAGTATCCTTCACACATGGCATCATCTCTCCAAGAAGATGTGCCCTGGCACACCTGAAGAGATTGAACACATGAGCAAAACTCCTTATGCTTTGGCAATAGGGTGCCTCATGTATGCCATGCTATGTACATGATCTAATATCGCGTGTGCTGTGAGTGTCACAAGTAGATATCGTCAAATCCAGATGAAGAATACTAGACTTCTGTAAAGTGTATCCTTAAATACTTGAGAAGGACTACGGATATATTCTTGGTCATTGGTAATGGAGAGCTCCAGGTCAAAGGTGTACAGACTAAGATTTTATATTTGATACAGATAATCGAAAGTCGACATCTAGTTGTATTGGTGCAGAATTTGATTGACATCAGAACGAGCTGGAGCTAGAGAAGAGAAGTCACCACCGATGATCTACAAGATAAGTCCTGACCAAAGTTTGGGAGGGTGGCTCTGGTAGGATCCTTCGACGATCAAGTTGGCTCTTCTGGCTAACAAAAATGGAGCACTCAGAGAATTAGAGCAGAGTTTAAAGCATAGAGAGAAAATGTATCTGGAGGGTCTCCGAAATAGATGAAGCTTGTAACAAACTAATGGTGATAGCCATAACTACCTAGTTTGTTAAGATTTAATAGTTAAAGTTTGGATGGATAGCTATCAATAGTGAGGAGCTTCATGTTTCAGTACTTCAAGAGAGGTTCGGATGTCTTCGAGGTTGTTAGTACATTGAACGATATTTGTTATGCTGGGAGTCAGACTTGGGTGTATGCCAAGGTCCTTCTAGCAACTAGAAGGAGTTCGACTGGAAGGAGTTTGCCTGGCAACTGGAAGAAATTTGACTGGAAGGAGCTTGCCTGGCGACTGCAAAGAGTTTGACTAGAAAGAGTTTGCCTGGCGACTAAAACGAGTTCGACTGGAAGAAGCTCGCCTGGCAACTAGAAGGAGTTCAATTGAAAGGAGTTCACCTAGCGACTGAAGGTTTATAAGGATGGTGGAATCACTGGCTCAGAATTGTGGCCAAGTTCTTCAGTGTGGAGTATGGACGAAGTCCTCTTATAAACTCTAGCTTGCATACTCGAGTTCTTGGGTATGAGAGTGCCAAGATCTGTCACTTTCAGTAAGGCATAGAAGTCCATCTGAGGGGGAACTCTACTAGAAAATGATTCTTGTTGTAAGATTCAATCTATGATGGTGAGATTTAACTTGAAGAAGATCTGATTAGAGAGGAGTTCAGTTGGCTTTTAGGTTAGCCAGATCGAACTGCCCTGTTGGTGGATATTTGGCACTTCGACTGCTAAGACGACTGCATTCACTATTCAAGTTTATCTGATAGGAGCTCGATTGGGGGGACTAACTGAGTGTAGTGGAGGATATCATTGGCCTTTACTATTCAAGTTCGTCCGATTGAGACCCACACTGTTTTGCTAGTCTAGGATCTAACCCATGCAGTCAGAAAAGATCATCCAGTAGATTGAAGGTCGGCTATTTTGGAGTTAACTGGAGGAATAATTCATACTGATTGAAGCTCTTCCATGGTTGTCATTGCCGGTTGGGGTTGCTCCAGGACTAGACATCAGTCGAACTTCGGTAGGAGTGGGTTTATCCGCAACAATAGTCCCCATACTTCTGAGTTAGAAGTTTGAAGGGAGTAAAAAATGCGACTATCGAAGTTTTTTTCTAATTGTCTACGCTTGCTAGATGGAAAGTTTTGGCATTTTTCTGTGCTGATGCCGAAGCTACTTCAATATGAGATGACCTAAAAAGATAATTTTTTGAGACTCCTGTCAAAGTTTTACCCAAGGTACGGCATAATTAATATTTTGTCAGCTTTCAGTCCTCTACTATGACGAGTGGGACATGTATCAATAGAAGATTGGCTGACGAAGATCTGTAATCATAACTGCCTTAGGTTCCTCTAATATATTTAAGGTCGCCTTCTTCCTCCAGGACTTCATTTCAATCGAGACTTTCTCTTCTTCCTGTAGTTTTTTTCTTCCCACTTGAGAGTGCTTTGATTTCTTCCTCCATTTCCTCTGGTCACAGGTATTTTCCTGCTCGATTTCTACTACACCAGTCATCTCGTTGCCCTTCTTGACCAATCTAGGTTAGTTTCAAAACCTTTCCTTTGATTATTTCCATGTCCTCAGCATCTTGTCCTTTTGGTTCCTTCAAAGATATTTTACAACTTATTTTTCTTGATTTTCGAAGATTTTTTTGAGTTTAGTTTGATCCATATGTCCATCGAAGAATCCTGATCAACCTGTTCCAGGAGTTTGGCCCATCTAATCCTGATGGATCCATCTCATAAGGACATCGAACCTATAGAAGTATCCCAACCTCCTTTCATTCCTGACACCATCCCTTTCCAACTTCAGCATGAAGATCTTTCTTTAATTAGAATCCAGTTTGGGAATCCTTCCGAGTATAACCTCGAACTTTTCGATCCTAGTGACTGAGCTTGTTCCCCTCCTTCGGGCCATATTTGCTTGTTTACTAAGATCCTTCGTGCTAGACTTAGGCTACCAATTTCTCCTTTCATGATAGTCCCTTTTAGATTTTTGAATATTTTCTTTGCTTCTATAGTACCAAACTCATTTAGGTTCACCATAGGGTTCCTTTCTTTGTGCATTATGGCCAATGTTCAACCTACTATCTCTTTATTCCGCAACTTCTTCACCTTCGAGCACCATCCTACTACCAAGAATTGGTGGTATGTTTCTTCCTAGTTCGGCAAGAAGGGGCTACTTAAGGGCGCTCCTTCTTCTATTCACAACTAGAAGAAGAAATTCTTCTATGTCTCGTGCCCCTCTCTAGAATTATGTCTTCCTTCTTGGGGGGACATGAGAGATTTGATTCACTGAGTTCCTGGGCTAGAGAAAAAAGATTAGAACTCAGCTAATAAGCTAAACAACTATCGAGCTCCTCTGATTTCCGGGCTCTTGGATGATCAAACCTTATTTAACCTTTGTGTAAGTCCCCTTGATTCGATAGGTAGTGCTTAATAACTTAGTCAATTATGCACTATTCTTTCTTTTAACTTTAATTATTTCTATCGCAGAGATGACTCTTGAGGAACGAAATCGTTTGGCTAAAGAGATCAAGTCCCTTAAGAGGAAGGGTGGTTCCATAGGAGAACCATCGAAGAAAGCTCATGTTGAGGGGGCGAGCTCAGCTGTGCCGATGCAGGAAGCACCGATTCCAAAACCTATCATGGCCACGTTGAGCCCGACTCTGCCTAATGATGTTGCCACCCCTACGCCTCCTATGCAGAGGAAATTATAGAGAAGAGGAAGAAGAAGGAGAAGAATGCTGTTGCCAAGAAGGTTAGAAGGAAAGTTGGACGCTCTAGCGGCGAGAGCTCTGACTAGGAGTAGGATTCTTTGGATGATCAGGAGGTTGCCCACTCTCTAATGGATGGGAGTGTCCTCCCACATATTGCTGATAAGATGATCCAAAAGGAGAATGTGGAGAGATTCGATGAGTGCTTTGCTGCCTACCTTGAGGTAACTGATCTTTTCAAACTTGCTTGAATGTCAAATATACTCTAAAGCTCTAACTTGGTTTCTATTCTACAGCTGGGGCATTATTTGTTTGCCTGCTCAAAGGCAGCAAATCTCTCTCAAGCTGAGGCTTCTAGATCCCTTCAAGAGCCTTGGGTGGAGATCGAGAATATTTGCACCAAGGTCGACCGCTTAAAGGTGGCCTTAGAAGTTCAAACCGCAAAGGTCGAGCACCTTCGGGAGGCACTACGAAAGGAAAAGAAGTAGTGGTAGGATTGAAGGTAGCTTTGACTCTTGCGGAGGAGAAGAAGAAGCAGATTGAAGAGGAGGTCGGCGTCGAGAGGAAGCAGGCCGTTGAGGCATTCAAGTCTTCCAAAGAAATGGAGGACATCAAGATTGTCTTCGCTAGGGAGGCCTTTTTGAAGGGGTTCGAGATCTGCATGAGGAGGATCGTGAAGAACTTCCCGAAAGTGGATCTTGATCTTTTGACAAACAAGGCCAACGATGAAATAGGCCCTTCCAGTGCTTGTGCAGATGCTTGTGCTACCTCTCCCATTGCTGATCCTACCCTCGAGACCTTTGAACTAACTATCGCAGTGCCCAAACCTGCTCAGGAGCGAGAGTAGTAGAGAATGCTCCGACCTCGTCTGCTGCTATGCCACCCGAGGTCGAATACTTTTGATAATTATACTTTTTTTTCCTTCTGATGTACTAAAAACATTTTAATCAATAAAAGTGAATTCCCTTTTCTTTATACTCATGTTAATGTGTGTGTCGTTTAGAATCCTTTTAGTGATCAAAGTCATGACCCATCATCTCCAGCTGAGGTTGAACCATTATCTCAAGTCATTTCTCTGAAGTCCATGGTCAAAAACTTGGGAAAGAAAGTTCATCATCTAAAGAAGAAATTGTGGAAGATGAAAGACGAGTTTCAAAGATTGAGAAAAAATCACTCGGAGGCCATGGTTGAAGCTACCTGCCTACGAAATTTGCATAAGAAGGATTCCATAGACTATAACAAAAAAAAGAGCAATGTTTAGATAGAGCCTGGAGAAATTAAGAAGCATGCCAGTGAGAAGGCCTGGTCCTTGACTACCAAGATCGGTTCTCTTGATGCCAATCTTCACAAGGCAAAGGAAAGGATCGAGCAACTGGAGGGTGGCACGACCTGGTCTCAGAGTCGGGTGAAGTTTGACTAGGATTGGTCGAAGAGATTTTTCTGATCTCCAAAAGCAACTTTCCAATGCAATGGAGTCATATGAGTCTTATAGGATCCACTGGTGCGAGCAGATTGGTGATAATCAAAATAAGCTCTGGATGGCAAACTTTGAGGTAATGCAGCTTCAGAAGCAACTAGTAGATAGTACCTAGGCTGGTCCAAGTGCAAATTCAGACCAGGTCACTACTCTGAAGAATACTCTTGGGAATTTGATGGTGCCATTTGAGAGTAAAGAGAAAGAGCTCCACGATCTTAAGATCCCGATGGCCTATTAGTAGGGTCTAGTCAAAAATGCCAAAGCCGAGTCAATGGATTTAAGAAAGAAGCTGGGTAAATTAGAGGCCGACCTGTGGAGGGCTTAGAAACTATTTTGCGAGAGTTTGCTGAAGAGGAAGGAGCTTAAAGAAGAAGTTGTTAGTTTGAAGCAATCCATTATGATGACCAGGGTCAGTAGCCCAAAATCTAAAGAATCTGGTCTATCTTAGGACTTCATCTTTTTCTCTATTTTGTACATGGTCTTGCAGACCTTTGTTTTGTAATGGACTTCATGTTTAATGAACGACACTTTGTTTAGTCGCTTTTTTGCTTTGAGTGGATTTTGATGCTTGTTGACTTCTCCATTTTCTTCATTTCATCTTTTAGTAGAATGACTATCAACAAAATGTCTTCCTCCTATCTTAGCTAACCAGAGGTCTTCTTCCATGTTAGGATAAGGTTCTCCTCCTATTTCTAATATGGTTAGCATTTATCCTTGTTAGAACGAGGTCCTCCTTCTGTTCCTGACAAGGTCATTGGGATAAAAATAGATCATTGTAAGGGCCTCTCCCCTCCTCCTATCTTAAATAACTAGAGATCTTCATCTATGTTAGGATGAGATTCTTTTTCTATTCCTATTATGGTTAGCATTCATCCTTATCAGGATGAGGTCCTCCTATTCCTGATGAGATAGCTGAGGCACAAAATGGCCATTGCGAGGGTCTCTCCTCTCCTCCTATCTTGAATAACCAGAGATCTTCATCCATGTTAGAATGAGGTTCTCCTCCTATTCCTAATATGGTTAGCATTCATCCTTATTAGGATGAGATCCTCTTTCTATTCCTAACAAGGTTGGTGGGGCATAAAAGGGCCATTATAAGGGACTCTCCCCCTCCTATCTAAAATAATCGGAGGTCTTCACCCATGTTAAAATGACGTTCTTCTCCTATTCCTAACATGGTTAGCATTCACCCTTGTCAGGATGTGATCCTCCTCCTATTCCTGACAAGGTTGCTGGGGCAAAAAAGGATCATTGTAAGGGCCTCTTTCCCTTTTCTATCTTAAGTAATCAGAGGTCTTCACCCATGTTAGGATGAGGTTCTCCTCTTATTCCTAACGTGCTTGGCTTCATCTAATGACTAAGTTTGGAAGATTATTTCCTATCATCATAGTTTTGCACCAAGGATGAAGATGTTAAAGCAAAAAAATCTTATTGAAATGAAATCATTAATAGTATTCGTAGATTCTCTGAGTTCTATGGGCATAGAAGATTTGGTCCTCCAATCTCTTTCAGGTAATAAGTACTAAGCCAGATGACCTCCTTGATCTCATAAGGGCCTTCCCAATTCAGGGTGAGCTTTTCTTAATTCTAAGGTTGCGAGACAGCTGCTCATCAAAGTATTAAGTCCCCCACTTTAGATGCCTTCCACCTGACCCTAGAATTATAGTAGCGGGCTATTTTTTGTTTGTAGGCTACCATCCAAACTTGATCTTCTTCTCATTTCTCTTCTAACAAGTCGAGGTTGGCTCTAAGATCCTATGAGATTTTCTGTTCATCGAATGCCATGACTCGTGCTGATAGATGTTTGAGCTCAATTGGGATGACTACTTTTATTTCAAAAGCCAAGATGAATGGAGTCTCTCCAGTTGGCAATCTTTGGATAGTTCGGTATGCCTGGAGTATATGATAGAGTTCGTCTATCTAAGTCCCTTTCGCTCTTCCAAGTCTTTTCTTTATACCTTATTGAAGGGAAAATCCTGTTTCCCGGGTCAGGTTCGTTCAGATCTGATTGGATCAAAAGAGATATTACAAAAATTTTTCTTTTGAATCTAGATGAGATCTGAGACTTTTTGAATTTGATGTTATTGATCTAATAAAAAAATAAAATAAAAATAAAGGATAAATTAAATTTAAGTTAATTTTATCTTGTAGCGGGTAATCAGATTACCCTATGATGATCCTAATGTCTCCCTGAGGTTCTGGATCTAGCTACGCAAGTGCCTGGCCTCTACCAGTATCCACTCAAGTAGGATTTGAATATCTTCTCATTCTTTATCACTTCTCCAAATATCAAATCTAGATCTGATTTGAAAGATCTTCAAAACTCCTTTTGAAGATCGGGTGTCGTCTCTTGCAGTAGTGCTGCCTTCTTCCTTTCTTGTCGCCTTTCTCTTGCTTGGATTGCACCAAACTGAAGACCAAAGATTCTTGGGCATGGGTAGGAGAGAGAGGACCTAAAGATGGCAAGGAGGAGGGAGAGGAGCAGCCTTGTGGCATGGGCAATGGGCTAGAGATCTAAATCCTAGGCGCAGATAGGGATTATATAGACCCTACTGCGCCATGCAGTGCCACATCATCTCGGCCAATCATGGCCTTTTGTGCAATCAGATCTAAATCTGATTTATGGGATGACAACATCTGATCTAATCAGATGAGAGCCCCTTTGAATCATCCTTAGATGGCGCCAAGATTGGTCAAAGACAAGTCTTTGGCGCCATCGAGGTAGAAACCCCAAAGCAACCTGGAGTCCCATATATTTGGGAATCCAAGCGTCACTATCCATGGGCACACGCCTCCCTAGGTGTGCACCCCTTATCCAACTACCTTTTAGTAGGTGGACTGGTCCAAATCTTCTCTCCTATGATGGCTTGACACATGGGCAGATGTCTGTGTCAAAGGTCAACGATTGACCAAATATCCGAAATAGGATTTAGCAGGTGACGAAAAATGGCAAGTGTTATCTCAAATTCATCTCATAAATCAAGAAAATCCTTTTATAACTTGGACAAGCTCCAGTCAGACCAAGTAAAGGTACGTAAGTGAGCCCAAATATATTTGGCTCAGTCGAGATAACTTTTAATGATAATTAAAGGAGAATATTAGGATCAATCATGTGCTAGCACAATTTTCTTGAACCTAATTGAATCTAAATCAAATCAATTGAACTAGATTAGTCCAATTGATGATATCCAGATCCAAACCCTTGTTTGTGTGATCCAATTAGGTTCAGTTAAGTATGGTAATGAGATATGTCATGATTTTAATCATCAACATCAACGAAACACCTTTCGGTAGATCAGAACATTTTTGATTCAGACAACTAGTATGATTGATCATCTAAATCATTCTAATTGCTCTCAAAATCCACCAATGACACCTAACAGCATATGGTGGCAATCCATCAAAACTAAAAATGAACCTCTCGATGCAGCTACCTATGTGGTTAAGTTCTTCTATCTTTAGCCTCGATCAAATCAGGGTTAAGGGAAACTCGTCAAACCCTAACATCCGTCATATGATTAATCATTCGATTCAAGTCCAATATGAAAACCTTAATAGAAACGCTTTCTATTATTTTGCTCTGCCATGGCCATGGGCTTATGGACTTGATTCTCGTGATCATTATAGGGCATGGGCTTATGGACTTGATTCTCGTGATCATCATAGGGCTACTCCTCATCTATCGAGGTAGATAGATTCTCTCTTAGTGCAATCCAATTCCTACAATGAACATGCTACAGCCAACATACACCTCAGGATTCTGAATGACTAGGAGATTGAGTCATGGTGTAGTCAAACTATAACTCTCTCAAGGTGAACTGCCGATGCACCTCAGGTCAAAGAACCAGACACACAATTGTAGCTTCGAGGCAGTCATCGACAAGAAGGTAGACTTCCTAATGACTACTCCAAGTGGTCATACTCAGTGCCCTCCTTCTCTAACGAGCACCTATACTCTTGCTCCGATGTCACTACACCATAGACTCAAGACTCATCTACTATAAAGAAGTGATTATACACCAACCTTCTGGATCAATCTCCATCCTCATAATGATCCTACGATCAGAAGCATTTTATGAGTTAATATTGAAAATTCATATCTTAAATTTTCAATACTTAAAAATAAGAATTATCATTGCCAATAACTCAAGGGATGTATCATAGATACTAAATACATATTATGATAGAAAATAATCTATTTTATTATTTATAGTCAAAATTATAATTTTGCTATTAGAAGTGTATAACAAGTGTCAGTCAATTCTAGCTTCTAGGGCACACATATCTAACAAACTTTCACTTGATTTAAAGCCAATTAGATACAAATCTAAGTTCCATCTTCTCAAGGTGGGCTTCAATCTTCTGCTGGCCCAACAGCTTTGTAAGTGGGTCTGCCACATTGTCTGTGGAGTTGACTCTCTTGACCTCAACGTATCCCTTCTTGAGGTAATCACAAATGAGATGGTATCGCTGCTCGATGTGTTTGAATTTCTGATGAGATCTCGGCTCCTTAGCAAGGGCTATGGCGCCATTATTCTTGCAGTGTAGAGGAATGGCATCACTCTGATCTCTACGATAAACTGTTAGATATATGTGCCCTAGAAGCCAGAATTGGCTGACACTTGTAATACACTTCTAGGGGTAAAATTGTAATTTTGACTATAATTAATGAAATGGGTTATTTTCTATCACACCTGTGTATTTAGTGTCTGTGATACATCCTTTGGGTTAATGGTAATGATAATTCATATTTTCAAGAGTTGAGAATTTAAGACATGAATAATCATTATTAACTCATAAACAGCTCCCGACCATAGGATCATCACGAGGATGGTGATTGATTGGAAGGTTGGTGTATGATCGCTTCTCTTTAGTAGATGAGTCTTGAGTCTACGGTGTGGAGACACCGGAGCGAGAGTACAGGTACTCGTTAGAGAACGAGGGCACTGAGCGTGACCACCTCGAGTAGTCATTAGGAAGTCTACCTTCTCGTCAATGACTGACTCGATGCTGCAGTAGTGTGTCTGGTTCTTTGACCTGAGATGCATCGGCAGTTCACCTTGAGGGTGTTATAGTTTGACTACACCATTACTCGGTCTCCTAGCCATATGGAACCCTGAGGTGTATGTTGGCTATAGCATGTTCATTGTAGGAACTGGATTGCATCAAGATGGGAATCTATCTACCTCGGTGGTAGAGGAGCAGCCCTATGATAATCATGAGAATCAAGTCCTGAAGCCCATGGCCATGGCAGAGTGAAATAATAGAAAGAGTTTCTATTTAGGATTTTCACATTGGACTCGAATCGAATGATTACATCATATGACAGAGACTAGGGTTTGACGAGTTCACCTTAACCCTAATCTGATCGGGGCTCAAGATAGAAGAACTTGAATCACACAGGTAGCTGCACCAAGAGGTTCGCATTCAGCTCTGATGGGTTGCCACCATATACTGCTAGGTGTCACTGGTGGATTTTGGGAGCAATTAGAATGATTTAGATGATCGATCATTCTAGCTGTTCGAATCAGAAGAGTTCTGATCCATCGAAAGGAGTTTCGATGATGTCGATGATAGAGATCATGACATATCCCATTACCATACAGAACTGAACCTAACTGGGTCACACAAACAAGGGTTTGAATCTGGTGATCATCAATTGAACTGATCTAGTTCAATTGATCTGAATGAGATTCAATTAGGTTCAAGGAAATCGTGCTAGCACTCGATTGAACCTAACGTTCTTCTTTTACTATCATAAATAAGTTGTCCTGACTGAGCCAAAGGAGTTTGTGCTCAATCAGAGGCCTTCATATGGTCTGACTGGAGGTTGTCCAAGTTCAGAAAAGGTTGTCTTATTTTGTAAGACATTACCTGCCATTTTTGGTCACCTGCCATTTCTTGTTCTTTGACTTTGGTCAAAAGTCTACCTTTGACTGGTCAAACGTTGACCATTGACCCTTTGACTTTTGACCACATGTCATGCACCTATTGGAGAGCTGGTGGGGGCCTGTCCCCCTGCCAGAACCTGGCAAGGAGAAGGGCGCACGCCAAGGGTGGCGTGAGCCCAAGTAGGAGGCGCCTAGGAGTCCTTGTTGGACAAGGACTCCACCTCCCTTTTGGATTCCAATCAGAGTTCTACTAAGAATCCAGTTTGACTGGTCTTAGGCGCCCTCTAAGGAGGAATCCAGGGGTCTCTATTCCAACCAATCAGATTTAGATCTGATTTCACAAAGGGTTGTGATTGGTTGAGAGGAAGAGGAGTTGGATCACAAGAGGTCTATAAATAAGACCCTGCGCCCAACCCTAATTTAAAAAAGTGAATGCAATTCAATTGAGAAACCCCACGCCCCAAGGCTGCCTCTCCCCTCCTTCTCCACACCATAGTCTCTTCTCCCCTTGCTCTCCACGTCCAAAAGAGTTTTGGACTTAGGTTGGTGCGATTCAGATCAAGGAAAGGCGATCAAAAGCAAGAAGGCTGCGCTGCTGCAAAAGGACGACTGCAGATCTTCAAAAGAGTTTTGAAGATCCTCCAGATCAGATCCAGATCTGATTTTTGGAGGTGTGATAGAGAAGAAGAGGATCTCCAGATCCAACCCTGAGTGGATACCGGTAGAGGCCAGGCGCTTGCGTGGCTAAGATCCAGAACCTTCCGCTGCAATCAGGATCATCTACAGGGTAATAGGATTACCCAAATCAGGTAAATTAAATTTGATTTAATTTATCTTATTTTATTTTATTTATTAAAATAATAAGAATCAGATCTAAAACATATCAAGATCTGATTGAGATCAAGAGAAAATTTTTGAAATATATCTCTTGATCTAATCAGATCTGGACGAACCTGGACCGAGAAATCAGGATTTTCCTTCAACTGGTATCAGAGCCATGGTTCTAAATTGTTTAGATCTGATTTTAATTTTATTTTAATTAGAAAATAAAGTGATTTCAGATGTCACATGAGATGTGATCAGATCTAAAATTAGAAAAATTAAAATTAAATGATTTGGATCTAAGAACATGAAGATATGCATGACTAGTTCTAGAATAGAATAGTTCTATAGAATAGTTTTGCATGTCTTTGATTTAATCTGATTAAATCATATTTTAGATCTTCTTATTTACTATTTTCTGATATTATAAGTGTTATAATAACATCTGATAAACAGCAAATAAAAATTATTTAATTTTAAATATCATATGAGATATGATTGATGCATGTCTAGACTAGTTGTAGAATAGTTCTACATAATTATCTAGATTAGAATTTATTTTGATTAGATCAATTTAAATCTAATTTTTTAGATTATTATGTGATAATTTAGATCTGAAAACATGCATGATTATGATACATGAGATGTATGCAAAATATGCCTTGATTAGATCTAAATTTGTATATGAGATATATGATATAGATCTATAACTGTTTTGTAGATTTACATGTTCCTGATTAAGGCGTTCCTCTTGGCCGTCCGGTCATAAGAACGAAGAAGGGTTTAAAGGCCCTCTCTTCCCATTCGATGGGGTGTTCTTATGACGTGTAGGGGTGCTGCGTGTTCGTCCTTAATCAGAAACCCAAAACTTACTTTCTGCAAAACCCTAGATCCTGAAACCCTAGGATTTATTGTGCATATTTTGTTTAAGAACCCAACTTAATTAAGAATTAAGTTTATGGAATATTAATTAGGTCTAAAATTGAGAATTTAGATCTAAGACATGTTCATATACTGGGTCGGGCTTGGGGTAGCTCAATTAGGTCTAAGCGGTTGAATCAAACCGAATCAAGAGTTGGTTAGATGGATCAACAATGCTTAATTGACCAGCCTAATAGGATTAAGGCTGGGTCAAGATCGAGTCACGATCAAGCAAGACCTAATTAGGCTCAGAGGTTAGAGTCTGGATTGTAGGCTAATCCAATTGGTTCTGACTCAATAATTTGGTGTCTAAGGTAAGTTTGGCACAGACGACCGACTGGTTTTTAATTGGAAGCTACTCGACCTGAATGCGTTCTTGTGCGAGTTAACGGCATATTCCTTCCACCGGTCTCACTTACTTGGCCATATCTGTTTGACCCAGTTCTGATCTGAGGTGGTCAATAATCCGAGCTGACCATGCCACTAGGTTAGTCATAATTGTTATGACTAAGCCAAGTCTAGTTTAATGAGACTTGAATCAATTCTCCCTAAGAAAAGATTAAGTCCGAGGTCTTCCACCATTGTAGACGTGCGGGCCCTTCCCGGGGTTGATTGTTCTCGGTGGATACAGTGGCTTTAGTTGCACCGGGAAGATGCAACCATGTCTATTAGGCATTGGATGCTATGGACTGGAGGATGAGTTGGGCTCAATATTTCGGATACGGTGAGAGACCCAATTAGGAACCCAGTCTATGCAAATGGTGGGTCTGACTTAACTAAGGAGTGGATCAATATTTCGGATACGGTGAGATTCATGAATTAGAGACCAAGTTTGGGTGCACCATGATTAGAGAATCATTGAACAAGAGTTGTTCACTCATTGGCTAACCCATCACCAATAACTGTTAGGTGAGGTGATGAGTCAGTTGGTGAGACCGCACCACCCACTAGAAATCATTAATCGCGGAGATTTTCGCATCTCTACAGAGGGAGTGTAGGGATCCGAGAAAATAGTGGGAGCTAATTTGTTTAAAAATAAAATTCCTAAATGAATTGGTCAAGTCAAAATTATAGTATCTAACTAGAATCTTTGACTCTCTACAGAAATATGTCTGCATCCAATCCACTGGCACGTATCCTAGACACACATAGACTGACTGGACCCAATTATAAAGATTGGCTCAGGAACTATAAAATTGTTTTGGGTTTCGAGAAGTTAACACATATTTTGGACCAAGACCCTCCCACCTTACCAGCTCGTCCATCCACTGAACAGAGAATGTCTCTGGAAAAATGGATTGATGAAGACAATAAGGCCAGATACTACATGTTGGGCTCGATGTCTGATGAGCTCCAGCGCCAACATGAAGATATCGGGACTGCTCGCCAAATGTTGGCTCACTTGTAGGAGATGTTTGGTGAACAGAGTCGTGCAGCCAAATATCAAGTTACGAAATGACTTTTTAAGGCTAAGATGTGTGATGGGCAGTTAGTCCAAGATCACTGTCTGACAATGATCAAGGACATGGAAGAGCTTGAGAAGCTCGATGTGAAGTTGGACTTGGACTTGCAGAACGATATTATTCTGCAATCCTTGACTGATGCATATGGGCAATTCATCATGAATTACCACATGCATAAACTTCAAAATTCCTTAGCCGAGTTGATGAATATCCTGGTTACCGCTAGGTCTTTCTATGAAAGGTTCTAAAGGCTCAGTTCTTGCTATGGAAGGACTTCTTGCCAAAGAAAGTCTTATGGAAAGAAAAAAAGAAGTCTGTGAAAAAGCAAAAGATAGAAGGATCAAAGAAGAAGAAGCAGAAACGAAGAAGAAGGCCGATGGCAAAGGAAAGTGTTTCCATTGCTAACAGTGACGGCCAGTTGGAAGCGGAACTGCCCTACTTACCTGGCCACCTTAAGACAACAAGAGGAAGGTCCTTCAGGAGGTATGCTCGTTATTGAGTTTAACCTTACGGTTTCTTCTACATCCAGTTGGGTGCTTGACTCTGGTTCTAGTGCTCAATCTAGTGCACTTCAATGCAGGGTCTTGAGATAGCAGGAGGTTGAGGGATGGAGACATGATCCTACGCTAGTAATAGAGCAAGAGTTGTTGGCAGTAGCGTGGAACATACCCTCTGTGATTACCCATCTGGTTTAGACTTTAATTTTAAAGACTGTTATTATGTGCCTGCAGCTAGCAGGAATTTGATTTCTGTTTCATGCTTAGCACAAGAAGGTTATGTGATCACCTTCTTAAGGACCATTGTACAATTCTTTATGAAAGAAATAAAATTGCAAAATGGTTTCCTTGTTAATGGTCTTTATAAGTTGCATATTGATGTACTTTGTTTTAACTATCGAGCAAAATGTGAATGCCAAACGACCTAGGGATAGTCCAAACGACAGATGTCTATGGCACCTGAGATTAGGTCATATGAAGAAGATTAGGATTAACAAATTGGAGAAAAATGGGCTATTGAGTCCATTGACTTTTGAGTCATATCCAACTTGTGAATCTTGTCTTCAAGGCAAAATGAACTAACTCCTTTTGTTGGAACATGGGGAGAGGGCCACAGATCTCCTTGCCCTAGTACATACTGATTGTGCGGCCCAATTCGCATGTGCCGGCTAAGGGTAATTTTTGTCTACTTCCTTACGCTTTACCGATGATCTGTCTAGGTATGGGTTATATGTGTATCTTATGAGACATTATAGTCTTGAAGGCCTTTGAAAAATTCAAAAATTCCAGACATGAGTAGAAAACAGAACTGGAAAACCTATAAGGTTCTTCGATCAAGATGAGGAGGTGAATACTCTTAAGCCGGAATTCCTAGACTACTTAAGAAATGGCATAGTCTTCATGGATCCAACCGGAACTACCTCAACTCAAACGGATTTGCACGAATGGAGAAATTCGGACTCTTCTTGAAATTATGGTTTTCGATCCATGATGAGTTCAACAGACCTCCTGATTTTCTTTTGGGGACACTCATTGGTTACTTCAATTATCTACTGAATAGGGTTCCCTCTAAAACCGTTCCTACCACACCGTATGAGATATGGCACGGTAAGAAACCAAGTCTGAGTCATCTCAGAATTTGGGGTTGTCCGGCTCATGTCAAAAGACAACAAGCGGACAAGTTAGAGTTTAGGTCCTTCAGAGCTCGATTCATAGGATATCCTAAAGAGTCATTAGGATACTATTTCTACATTCCAGAAGACCACAATGTGATTGTGAGTCGACATGCCATCTTTCTTGAAAAATAGTTTATTCAAGATAGCGGCATTGGAAAAGCAGATCAAGCTTGATGAGAAAGTCTCACAAGTACAACGAGCTAAGGACCAAGTGGAACCAAATCAGGTTGAGCCAATAAGAACACTACCTCCTCCACCTCGTAGATCGGAAAAGAGTTTTCCGTCCCCCTGAAAGATACTTAGGTATTATTTCAGAGGAAGTAGAGAAAATGTTCCTCGTAGGTAATGGTGCTCATGGTGATGATCCCAAAACCTACAACGAGGCGATATCAGATATCGACTCCGAGAAATGGCTAGAGGCAATGCAGTCAGAAATTGACTCGATGCACTCAAACCAAGTCTGGACCTTGGTAGATCCACCAGAAGGTATAGTACCTATTGGGTGTAAATGGATCTTCAAGAGAAAGATTGGTGCAGATGGGAATGTGGAGACATTCAAGGCTAGACTAGTGGCAAAAGGTTATAGTCAACGCGAAGGCATTGACTATCAGGATACCTTTTCCCCAGTGGCTATGCTAAAATCCATCCGCACATTGCTTGCCGTTGCAGCCTATTTCGATTATGAAATATGGCAAATGGACGTGAAAATGGCATTCTTAAATGGATATCTTGAGGAAGATATCTATATGGAACAGCCGCTAGGTTTCACATCCAGTGATACTGATCACAAGGTTTGCAAGCTGCAAAGGTCCATATATGGACTTAAGCAAGCATCTCGGAGCTGGAACACTCGTTTCAATGATGTGATCAAAAAGTTTGGTTTCATCAAAAATGAAGAGGAACCATGTGTTTTCAAAAAGGTCAGTGGGAGCGCTGTTGTCTTCCTCGTATTGTACGTGGATGACATCCTCCTTATTGGGAATGATATTCCCATGTTGACATCAGTCAAAATATGGTTGTCCAAGGAATTCTCCATGAAAGACCTAGGTGAAGCATCCTTTATTCTAGGAATTAAGGTCTATAGGGATAGACCGAATAGGATGCTAGGACTTTCACAGAAGATGTACATAGAGGAAAGTACTAAAGAGGTTTAGTATGGAAAACTCTAAGAGGGGATTAATACCCTTCAGACATGGTATTCATCTTTCCAAGAAGATGTGCCCTAGCACACCTGAGGAAATAGAATGCATGAGCAAGATCCCTTATGCTTCTGCAATAGGGAGCCTCATGTATGCCATGCTATGTACACGACCTGATATAGCCCATGCTGTGAGTGTCACAAGCAGATATCAGTCAAATCCAGGTGAAGAACACTGGACTTCTGTGAAATGTATCCTTAAGTACTTGAGAAGAACTAAGGATATGATGTTGGTCTTTGGTAATGGAGAACTCCAAGTTCAGGGATACACAGACTCGGATTTTCATGTCTGATATAGATGATCGAAAGTCGACATCTGCTGCAGAGGCTGGAAGTGTGGTAAGAAGTTTGCTGCATGTAATGAAGAGTTTCCATAGCAAAACAGTGATACCATCTCATCCGCGATTACCTCGAGAAGGGTTACGTCGAGGTCAAGAGAGTCAACTCCACAGATAATGTGGCAGACCCACTTACAAAGCCGTTGGGCCAGCAGAAGATCGAAGCCCACCTTGAGAAGATGGGACTTAGACTTGTAGCCAATTGGCTTTAGGACAAGTGGGAGATTGTTAGATATATGTGCCCTAGAAGCCAGAATTGGCTGACACTTGTAATACACTTCTAGGGGCAAAATTATAATTTTGACTATAATCAATAAAATGGGTTATTTTCTATCACATATGTGTATTTAGTATCTGTGATACATCCTTTGAGTTAATGGTAATGATAATTCATATTTTCAAGAGTTGAAAATTTAAGACATGAATAATCATTATTAACTCATAAAATGCTCCCGACCATAGGATCATCACGAGGATGGTGATTGATCCGGAAGGTTGGTGTACAATCGCTTCTCTTTAGTAGATGAGTCTTGAGTCTACGGTGTGGAGACACCGGAGCGAGAGTACAGGTACTCGTTAGAGAACGAGGGCACTGAGCGTGACCACCTCGAGTAGTCATTAGGAAGTCTACCTTCTCGTCAATGACTGACTCGATGCTGCAGTAGTGTGTCTGGTTCTTTGACCTGAGGTGCATCGGCAGTTCACCTTGAGGGTGTTATAGTTTGACTACACCATTACTCGGTCTCCTAGCCATATGGAACCCTGAGGTGTATGTTGGCTATAGCATGTTCATTGTAGGAACTGGATTGCATCAAGATGGAATCTATCTACCTCGGTGGTAGAGGAGCAGCCCTATGATGATCATGAGAATCAAGTCCAGAAGCCCATGGCCATGGCAGAGTGAAATAATAGAAAGAGTTTCTATTTAGGATTTTCACATTGGACTTCGAATCGAATGATTACATCATATGACAGAAACTAGGGTTTGACGAGTTCACCTTAACCCTAATCTGATCGGGGCTCAAGATAGAAGAACTTAATCACACAGGTAGCTGCACCAAGAGGTTCGCATTCAGCTCTGATGGGTTGCCACCATATACTGCTAGGTGTCACTGGTGGATTTTGGGAGCAATTAGAATGATTTAGATGATCGATCATTCTAGCTGTTCGAATCAGAAGAGTTCTGATCCATCGAAAGGAGTTTCGATGATGTCGATGATAGAGATCATGACATATCCCATTACCATACAGAACTGAACCTAACTGGGTCACACAAACAAGGGTTTGAATCTGGTGATCATCAATTGAACTGATCTAGTTCAATTGATCTGAATGAGATTCAATTAGGTTCAAGGAAATCGTGCTAGCACTCGATTGAACCTAACGTTCTTCTTTTACTATCATAAATAAGTTGTCCTGACTGAGCCAAAGGAGTTTGTGCTCAATCAGAGGCCTTCATATGGTCTGACTGGAGGTTGTCCAAGTCAGAAAAGGTTGTCTTATTTTGTAAGACATTACCTGCCATTTTTGGTCACCTGCCATTTCTTGTTCTTTGACTTTGGTCAAAAGTCTACCTTTGACTGGTCAAATGTTGACCATTGACACTTTGACTTTTGACCACATGTCATGCACCTATTGGAGAGCTGGTGGGGGCCTGTCCCCCTGCCAGAACCTGGCAAGGAGGAAGGGCGCACGCCAAGGGTGGCGTGTGCCCAAGTTGGAGGCGCCTAGGAGTCCCTTGTTGGACAAGGACTCCATCTCCCTTTTGGATTCCAATTAGAGTTCTCCTAAGAACCAACTTTGACTGGTCTTAGGCACCCTCTAAGGAGGAATCCAGGGGACTCTATTCCACCAATCAGATTTAGATCTGATTTCACAAAGGGTTGTGATTGGTTGGGAAGAAGAGGAGTTGGATCACAGCTTAGTCTATAAATAAGACCCTGCGCCCAACTCAATTAAAAAGTGAATGAATTCAATTGAGAAACCCCATGCCCCAAGGCTGCCTCTCCCCTCCTTCTCCATGCCAAGTCTCTTCTCCCCTTCCTCTCCACGTCCAAAAGGAGTTTTGGACTTGGTTGGTGCGATTCAGATCAAGGAAAGGCGATCAAAAGCTAGAAGGCTGCGCTACTGCAAAAGGACGACTGCCGATCTTCAAAAGAGTTTTGAAGATCCTCCAGATCAGATCCAGATCTAATTTTTGGAGGTGTGATAGAGAAGAAAAAGATCTCCAGATCCAACCTGAGTGGATACCGGTAGAGGCCAGGCGCTTGCGTGGCTAAGATCCAGAACCTTCCGCTGCATACAGGATCATCAAAAGGGTAATAGGATTACCCAGATCCGGTAAATTAAATTTGATTTAATTTATCTTATTTTATTTTATTTATTAAAATAATAAGAATTAGATCTGAAATATATCAAGATCTGATTGAGATCAAGAGAAAATTTTTAAAATATATCTCTTGATCTAATCAGATCTGGACGAACCTGGACCGAAAAATAAGGATTTCCCTTCATAAACTTCTTATACCAGAATGCCTCCTTCGTAGCTTCTGATGCAGTGATTTATTCTGCTTTCAAGATGCAATCTGCTATTACCATCTGTTTGAAACTCTTCCAACTGACAGCACCACCATTACATACAAATAGATTTTTCAGATGTCGACTTTCGATCATCTATATCGGACATAAAATCCGAGTCTGTATACCCCTAGACTTGGAGTTCTCCATTACCAAAAATCAACAACATATCCTTAGTTCTTCTTAAGTACTTAAGGATACATTTCATAGAAGTCCAGTGTTCTTCATCTGGATTTGACTGATATCTGCTCGTGACACTCACAGCATGGGCTATATCAGGTCGTGTACATAACATGGCATACATGAGGCTCCCTATTGCTGAAGCATAAGGGATCTTGCTCATGCATTCTATTTCCTCAGGTGTGCTAGGGCACATCTTCTTGGAAGAGATGAATACCATGTCTGAAGGGTACCAAACCCCTCTTAGAGTTTTTCATGCTAAACCTCTTTAGCACTTCCTCTATGTACTTCTTCTGTGAAAGACCTAGCATCCTATTCGGTCCTATCTCTATAGACCTTTGATTCCTAAGAATAAAGGATGCTTCTCCTAGGATCTTTCATGGAGAATTCTTTAGATAACCATATTTTAATCATGGTCAACATAGGAATATCATTCCCAATAAGGAGGATATCATCCATGTACTATACGAGGAAGACAATAGTGCTCCCACTGATCTTTTTGAAAATACATGGTTCCTCATTCTTGATGAAATCAAATAATTTGATCACATCATTAAAATGAGTATTCTAGCTCTGAGATGCTTGCTTAAGTCCATATATGGACCTTTGCAGCTTGCAATACCTTTATGATCAGTATCACTGGAATGTGAAACCTAGTGGCTGTTCCATATAGATATCTTCCTCAAGATATCCTTTTAAGAATGCCATTTTTACATCCATTTATCATATTTCATAATCGAAATAGGCTACAACAGCAAGCAATGTGCGAATGGATTTTAAGCATAGCTACTGATGAAAAGGTATCCTGATAGTCAATGCCTTCGCGATTGACTATAACCTTTTGCCACTAATCTAGCTTTGAATGTCTCCTACATTTCCCATCTGCATGCCAATCTTTCTCTTATAGATCCATTTACACCCAATAGGTACTATACCTTTCTGGTGGATCTACCAAGGTCCAGACTTGGTTTGAGTGCATCGAGTCAATTTCTGACTTCATTGCCTCTAACCATTTCTCGGAGTCGATATCTGATATCGCCTCGTTATAGGTTTTGGGATCATCACCATGAGCTCCATTACCTATGAGGAATATTTTCTCTACTTCCTCTGAAATAGTACCTAAGTACCTCTCAGGGGGATGGAAAACTCTTTTCGATCTACGAGGTGGAGGAGGTAGTGATTGTATTGGCTCAACCTTGATTTGGTTCCAAATGGATCCTTAGCTCTTTGCTCTTGGTGAGACTTTCTCATCAAGCTTGATCTACTTTCCAATGCCGCTATCTTGAATAAACTATTTTTTCAAGAAAGATGGCATGTCGACTCACAATCACATTGTGATCTTCTAGAATGTAGAAATAATATCCTAATGACTCTTTAGGATATCCTATGAATCGAGCTCTAAAGGACCTAAAGTCTAACTTATCCGCTTGTTGTCTTTTGACATGAGCCGGACAACCCCAAATTCTGAGATGACTCAGACTTGGATTTCTTACCATGCCATATCTCATACGGTGTGGTAGGAACGATTTTAGAAGGAAATCCTATTCAGTAAATATATTAGCAGTTAACAAACTGTATCCCCAAAAAAAATCAGAGAGGTCTGTGAAGCTCATCATGGATCGGACCATATCTAATAGGGTCCAGATTTCTCTATTCTGAAATCTCATTGAGTTGAGGTGTTCCTGGATGGAGTCCATTGAGAGACTATGCCATTTCTGCTTGAGATAGTCCAAAGGAATTTCCCAACTAAGGTATTCACCTCCTCGATCTGATCGAAGAATCTTAATGGATTTTTTAGTTTACTTTTCTACTTCATGTCTGAATTCTTTGAACTTTTCAAAAGGCTTCAGACTTGTGTCTCATAAGATACACATACCCATACCTAGATAAATCATCAGTAAAGGTTATGAAGTAGATAAAATTGCCTCTAGCCGGCACATCAAATGGGCCGCACACATCAGTATGTACTAGGGCAAGGTAAGATCCGTGGCCCTTTCCCCATGTCCATAAAAGGGAAAGTTTAGTCATTTTGCCATGAAGACAATGATTCACAAATTGGATATGACTCAAAAGTCAATGGACTCAATAGCCCATTTTTCTCTAATTTGTTAATCCTATCTTCTGCTATATGACCTAGTCTAAGGTGCCATAGATATCTATCGGTTGGACTATCTCTGGGTCATTTTGATTTTATGGCATTCATATTTTGCTCGATATTAAAAATAGGTACATTAATATGTAACTGGTAAAGATTGTTAATAAGAAATTCACTTGCAATTTTATTTCTTTCATAAAGAATGTTACAATGGTCCTTACGAAAACTAATTACATAGCCTTCTAGTGCTAAGCATGAAATAGAAATCAAATTTCTGCTTGCTGTAGGCACATAATAACAATCCTTTAGTACTAAATCTAAACCAGATGGTAGTCGAAGAGGATAGGTTCCTACAGCCACAGCAGCAATTCTTGCTCCATTTTCAATGCATCGGATCATCTCACCATACCTCAACTTTCTGCTATCCTTAAGATCCTGCATGAAAGTGCATAAATGAGCACTAAAACTAGAGTCAAGCACCCAACTAGATGCAGAAGAAATCATAAGAATAGATTCAATAACGAGCATACCTCCAGAAGGACATACCTCCTTCTTATTCTTCAGGGTGGCTAGGTATGAAGGATAGTTTCGCTTTTAATGGCCGTCAGTATTGTAATGGAAATATTTTTCTTTGTCAATAGCCTTCTTTTTTAGCACTGCCTTCTTTTTCTTTCCTCCTTCCACCTTCTACTTTTTCAAAGGCTTCTTCTTCTTTTCAAAAGACTTTCTCTTGGAAGAAGTCCATTCCATAGCAAATTTTTGAGCCTTTAGAACCTTTCATTGAAAGCTCAGTAGTAACCAGCATGTTCATAAGCTCGGCCAGAGTATTTTGAAGTTTATGCATATGGTAGTTCATGATGAACTACCCATATGCATCAGTCAAGAATTATAGAATTATATTATTCTGCAGATCTAGGTCCAACTTCACTCTGAGCTTCTCAAGCTCTTCCAAGTTCTTGATCATCATCAGACAATGATCTTGGACTGACTATCCATCATGCATTTTAGCCTTAAATAGTCATTTAGTGACCTGATATTTGGTTGCGCGACTCTATTCACCAAATATCTCTTGTAGGTGAGCGAACATTTGGTGGGCAATCCTGATATCTTCATGTTGGCACTAAAGCTCATTAGACATCGAGTCCAATATGTAGTATCTGGCCTTATTATCTTCATCCATCCACTTGTTAACTGATGCTCTCTGTTTAGCGAATAGATGAGTTGGTAAGGTGGGGGGATCCTGATCCAATACATGAGTTAACTTCTTGAAACCCAAAATAATTTTAAAGTTCCGAAGCCAATCCTTGTAATTAGGTTCGGTCAGTCTATGGGTGTCCAGGATACGTGCTAGTATGTTGGATGCAGATATTTTTCTATAGAGAGTCAAAGTTTTCAGTTAGATATTGTAATTAAGACTTGACCAATTTATTTAGGGATTTAATTTTTAAACAAATTAGATTCCACTATTTTCTTGGATCCCTGCACTTTCTCTATAGAGATGTGAAAATCTTCATGATTATTGATTTCTAATGGGTGGTGCAGTCCCACCAACTGACTCATCACCTCATGTAACAGTTATTGGTGATGGGCTAGTCAATGAGTGGATAACTCTTGTCCAATGATTCTCTAATCATGGTGCACCCAAACTTGGTCTCTAATTTATTAATCTCACCGTGCCCAAAATATTGATCCACTCCTTAGTTAAGTCAGATCCACCATTTGCATAGATTGGATTCCTAATTATGTCTCTTACCATATCTGAATTATTAAGCATAATTTATCCTCCAACTCGTAGCATCCAACGCCTAATAGACATGGTTGCATCTTTTTGGTGCAACTAAACCACTGTGAACAGTTGAGAACAATCAACCCCAGGAAGGGCCCGCATATCTACAATGGTGGAAGACCTTAGACTTAATCTTTTCTTAGGGAGATTTGATATAGGTCTCTTTAAACTCGACTTACAATAGCCATAACAATTATGACTAACCTAGTGGCATGGGTTAGCTCGGATTGTTAACCACCTTAGATCAGGACTGAGTCGATAAATATGGCCAAGTAAGTGAGATCGGTGGAAGGGATATGCCATTAAGCTCGACAAGAATGCATTCGAGTCGAGTAGCTCCTAATTAAAAATTAGTCGATCGTATCTGTCAGACTTATCTTAGACACTAAATTATTAAGCCAGAACTAATCAGGTTAGCCTACAATCCAGACTCTAACCACTGAGCCTAATTAGATCTTAGCTTAATCGATCACTCATGTGATTCGATCTTGATCTAGACTTAAACCTATTAGGCTGGTTAATTTAAGTACTCTTGATCCCATCTAATCAATTCTTGATTTGGTTTGATGAACAGCTAGACCTAATTGAGCTACCCAAGCCCGAACCCAATTTTATAAATATATCTTAAATCTAAAAATTCTTAATTTTTAGACTTAACATGTTTCATAATCTTAATTCTTAATTATGTTTAGGATTTATAAATAAAATATATAAATAAAATTCTAGAATTTCAGGATCTAAAATTTTATAGAAAATAAGTTTTAGATTTCTGATTAAGAATGAACGCGCAGCACCCCTACACATCATAAAAACATCCCATCGAATGGAAGGAGAGGACATTTTAAACCCTATTTTGCTCTTATGATTGGATGGCCAAGGAGAACATCTTAATTAGAAATATAAAAACTATAAAATTAGTTAGATCTACATCATATATCTCATATATAAAACTAATCTAACTATAAATATGTTTTATATATATCTTCATGTATCATATCATGAATGTTTTTAGATCTAAATTATCTTATAATTATCTAAAAAATTAAATTTAAAATGATCATATCAAAATAAATTCTATTTTAGATAATTATGTAGAACTATTCTACAACTACTCTAAACATGCATTCATCATATCTCATGTGAACAAAAATTAAATAACTTTATTTTCTATTTTTTAGAACTTATTATAATATTTATAATATTAAAAAATAGTAAATAAATAGATCTAAAAATTATAATTAATTAAATTAAATTATGATCATGCAAGACTATACATAGAATAATTCTATTCTACAACTAGTCATGCATCTTGTACAACTTAGATCTAAATTATTTAATTTTTAATTATTTTAATTTTAGATCTAATCACATCTCATGTGACCTCCAAAATCACCTAATTATTAGATCAAAATAAATTAAAACTAGATCTAATGGAACCTAGCTCTGATACAAATTGAAGGGAAAATCCTATTTTCTGGGTCAAATTCATTCAGATCTGATTGGATCAGGAGAGATATTACAAAAATTTTTCCCTTGGACCTAGATTAGATTTGAGATTTTTTAGATCTGATATTATTGAACAAATAAAAGAAAATAAAATAAAAATAAAGAATAAATTAAATCTAAGTTAATTTTATCTTATAGCGGGTAATCAGATTACCCTCTGATGATCCTGATGTCTCCCTGAGGTTCTGAATCTAGCCATGTAAGTATCTGACCTCTACCAATATCTACTCTGATAGGATCTGATGATCTTCTTCTTCTTTATCACTTCTCCAAAAATCATATCTAGATCTAATTTGGAAGATCTTCAAAACTCCTTTTGAAGATCGGGTGTCATCTCTTGTAGCAGTGCCACCTTCTTCCTTTCTCATCGCCTTTCTCTTGCTTGGATCGCACCAAACTAAAGCCCAAAGATTCTTGGGCATGGGTAGGAGAGAGAGGACCTAAAGATGGCATGGAGGAAGGAGAGGAGTAGTCTTGTGGCATGGGCAATGGGCTAAAGATCTAAATCCTAGGCACAGATAGGATTTATATAGATCCTGCTGCACCATGCAGTGCCACATCATCTCGACCAATCATGGCCTTTTTAGCAATCAGATCTAAATCTGATTGGTGGGATGACATCATTTGATCCAATCAGATGAGAGCCCCTTTGAATCATCCTAGGATGGCACCAAGACTGGTCAAAAACATGTCTTTGGCGCCACCTAGGTAGAAACCCCAAAGCAACCTAGAGTCCCATCTGTTTGGGACTCCAGGCATCACTATCCATGGGCGCACGCCTCCCTAGGCATGTGCCCCTTATCCAACTATCTTTTAGCAGGTGGATTGATCCAAATATTCTCTCCTATGATGGTTTGATACATGGCAAATATCTAAGTGTCAAAGGTCAACGTTTGACCAAATGTTCGAAACAGGATTTAGCAGGTGATAAAAAATGGTAGGTATTGTCTCAAATTCAACTCATAAATTAAGACAATCATTTTCTAACCTTGACAAACTTTAGTCAGACCAAGTAAAGGTACCTAAGTGAGCCTAAATATATTTGGCTCAGTCGAGATAACTTTTAATGATAATTAAAGGAGAACATTTGGCTCAATCATATGCTAACACAATTTTATTGAACCTAATTGAATATAATTCAAATCAATTGAACTAGGTTAGTCCAATTGATGATATCTAGATCCAAACTCTTATTTGTGTAACCCAGTTAGGTTCAGTTAAGTATGGTAATGAGATATGTCATGATCTCCATCATCGACATCATCGAAATACCTTCCGATGGATCAGAACTTTTCTGATTCAGACAACTAGTATGATTGATCATCTAGGTCATTCTAATTTGTCTCAAAATTTATCAGTGACACCAAGCAGCATATGGTGGCAACCCATCAAAACTAAAAATGAACCTCTCGGTGGAGTTACCTGTGTGGTTAATTTCTTCTTTCTTGAGTTTCGATCGGATTAGGGTTAAGGTGAACTCGTCAAACCCTAATATCCATCATATGATTAATCATTCGATTCAAGTCCAATGTTAAAACTTTAATAGAAATTCTTTCTATTATTTCACTCTACCATGGCCATGAGCTTATGGACTTGATTCTCGTGATCATCATAGGGCTACTCCTCATCTATCGAGGTAGACAGATTTTCTCTTGGTGCAATCTAATTCCTACAATGAATATGCTATAGCCAACATACACCTTAGGATTCTGAATGGCTAGGAGATCGAGTCATGGTGTAGTCAAACTATAACACCCTCAAGGTGAACTACCGATGCACCTCAGGTCAAGGAACCAGACACACAACTATAGCTTCGAGCTAGTCATCGATGAGAAGGTAGACTTCCTAATGACTGCTCGAGGTGGTCATGCTCAGTGCCC
Source organism: Cocos nucifera (assembly GCA_006176705.1). NCBI lineage: Eukaryota > Viridiplantae > Streptophyta > Magnoliopsida > Arecales > Arecaceae > Cocos > Cocos nucifera. The sequence continues at coordinate 172,425 of QRFJ01002048.1, read as the reverse complement.
TAATTTTCTAATGAGTATCTGTACTCTCACTTTGATGTCTCAATATCGTAGACCCAAGATTCATCTATAAAAAAATGATTGTACATCAATCTTTTGGATCAATCACCATCCTCATGATGATCTTATGGTCAGAAGTATTTTATGAGTTAATAATAAAAATTCATGTCTTAAATTTTTAACTCTTAAAAATAAGAATTATTATTATCATTAACTCAAGAAATGTATTATAGATACTAAATACACATTATGATAGAAAATAACTTATTTTATTATTTATAGTCAAAATTATAATTTTGCCCTTAAAAGTGTATAACAAGTGTCAGCCAATTCTGGCTTCTAAGGCACACATATCTAACACTTATAATAGGATTTTCTATTCATTACCTCAGCCTCGCTATTTGCCTGTGGATGAGCTACCGTTGTAAAATTATGAAAAATATTTAGATCTTTATAGAACTCAGCAAATTTCGCTCCAGCGGACTATCGTCCATTATCTGTTATAAGAGTCTGAGGTAGGCCAAATCTGCAAATAATTGACTTTTAGATGAAGTCCTGCACCTTAGCTTCAGTGATTTTGCCAGAGATTCAGGTTCATTTCATTTAGCGAAATAATCTATTATCACTAGGAGAAAATTCTGCTGTTCGAATGCCATAAGAAAGGGTTCGAGTATGTCTATTCTCCATTGTACAAATGGCCATGGGGTGCTCAGGGGTGCAAGCTTAGTAGCTAGTTGTCCTTGAATACTTACATTTTTTTGACACCGATCTTATTTCTTGACATATTCCATAGAATCTTGATACATTGTTGGCCAATAGTAGTCCTGTCGAAGTAGTTTGTGAGATAAAGATCTGGCCCCTAGATGACTTTTGTAGATTCTTTTGTGCACCTTCCATAATGCAAAATTAGCCTCTGAAGGTCGGAGATATTTTAAGAGTGGCAAAGAGTACAATCTCTTATACAATTTATCCTCATATAGAACATATCTAGAGGCCTGATCCTCAGTTTTTATGCTTCTCTTGGATCTCAAGGAAGGACACCATCCTTAAAATAAGCAACTAGGGGGTCAATCCAAATGGGCTCGTGGTCAACCTGCATCATAGTCTGGGGCTCCTCCAAACTTTGACATTTCAAAACTTCAAAGAAAACTTCTTTGGATAGCTTGCTCGAGGCTAGTGGGGCTAACTTGGAGAGAAGGTCGGCTCTGACATTTTCTGCTCTCAAAATTTGCTTGATATCGAAACTACTAAAAGTAGGAGTTGGACTCTTCACTTTTTCATGATATTTTATCATGCTTTTCTTCCAAGCTTCATAATTGCCACTAACTTGCTTCACTATCAACTGGGAGTCACTATAAATTTAGAGCCGATCTGCTTCTAGTTTCTTGGCTATCTTTAATCTGCGATCAGTGTTTCATATTCAGCCCCATTATTCATCGTAGGAAAGTTAAAATGCAATGTGTATTCAGCAATGACTCCCTCTTGGTTGACTAAAATTAGGGCTGTGCCAACACCAGAAGCATTGGATGAGCCGTTCACATATAGGATCCAAAAGTCCTTAGGGAGGTCTGCTCTTTCTTCAGTGGAGTTCAGTTGTAGCCATGGAATGCTAGTTTCATTTTGCTCAAGTTTGGTTTCATCCAGAATAGTGCATTCTACTATAAAATCCATCAATATTTAGACTTTGATTTATGGCTGAGGATGAAAATTGTTGTTGAACTCTGTAAGCTCGATTGTCCATTTTGCTATTCTTTCGAAAGCATCTATTCAATGAACCACTACCTTGATTGGTTGATCAGTGAGGAGCATTATAGTGTGCCCTTAGAAATATGGTCAAGGTTTTTAGGCTGCAATCAGTAGAGCATAAGTTAGTTTTTTCAATTTAGTGTACTTGATCTCAGCGTCCCTCAGGACTCGACTTATATAGTCGATCAGTCATTGCACTTTCGCCTCTTCTTTGACTTAGACCACCGTAAGGGCTACTGGAGAGACTGCCAGGTACAAAAATAATTTTTCTTCAGGCTTGGACTTGGCTAATAAGGGTGGCGAATCGAGGTAACTCTTTAGTTCTTCAAATGCTTGCTGACACTCAAAAGTCCAGCAGAAGTTCTTTGGCTATTCGAGAACTTGGAAGAAGGGTATACATCACTCGGCCAACTTTAAAACAAAGCAATTCAAAGCTACTACCTTTCCTATTAGGCACTAAACTTCTTTTATTGACTTTGGAGTAGTTATTTCTTGAATGGCTCAAATCTTTGTCAGATTTGCTTCGATTCCATGCCTCGACATAATGAAACACAAGAACTTTCCTGAAGTTCTTCGAAGGTATATTTGATTCGGTTAAACTTCATCTTATATTTTTGGATGGCACTGAAGGTCTCTTCAAGGTTGGTAATGTAACTGAATGAAGATTTGCTCTTTACAAGCATGTCATCTACATAAACCTCCATATTGTGGCCAATCTACTCCCTAAAGATTTTATTTACCAAGTGCTAATAGGTTGCACCTGCATTTTTTATCCCAAACAACATAACCCTATAATAGAATCTAGTTGACGCTGGAATGAGCTGGAGCTAGAGAAGATGAGGTCGCCGCCAGTGGCCTCCAAGATAACTCCTGACCAAAGTTTGGGGGGTGGCTCTAGCAGGACCTTCTAACGATCAAGTCAGCTCTTCTGATCAATAGAAATGGAGCACTCAAGGAATTAGAGTAGAGTTTAAATCTTAGAGAGTAAACATATGTGAAGGATCCTTAAAATAGATGGAGCTTGTAACAAACTGATGGTGACAATCGTAATAGCCTAGTAGTGGGCCATTCGGGGCCACGTGGGGTTTGTTATTGAGGATAGTGACCATTTCATGACGTACCAATTTGTTGGAATTTAATAGTTAAAGTTTGGATGGAATAGCTATCGACAATGAGGAGCTTCATGTTTCAGCAGTTCAGGAGAGGTTCGAATGTCTCCGAGGTCGTCAGTACATTGAATGATATTCGTTATGCTGGGAATCGAACTTGGATGTATGCTAAGGTCTTACTAGTGACTGGAAGGAGTTCGACTGGAAGGAGCTTGCCTAGCAACTGGAAGAAGTTTAACTAGAAAGAGTTTGCCTAGCGATTGGAAGGAGTTCGACTAGAAGAAGCTCACTGGGTGACTAGAAGGAGTTCGCTAGAAGGAGTTCACCTAGCGATTGGAGGTTTATAAGGATGGTGGAATCACTAGCTTAGAATTTTGGCTAGGTTCTTTGGTGAGGAGTCTGGATGAAGTCCTCTTATAAACTCTGGCTTGCATACTCGAGATCTTGGGTATGAGAGTGCCAAGATCTACCATTTTCAGTAAGGCGTAGAAGTCTGTCTAAGGGGGAACTCTAATAGAAAATGATTCTTATTGTAAGATTCAATCCATGATGGTGAGATTTGACTTGAAGAAGATCTGATTAGAGAGTAGTTCGATTAGCTTTTAGGTTAGCCAGATCGGACTGGCCTATGGGTGGATATTTGGTGCTTCAACTTCTAAGATGACTGCTTTGACTATTCAAGTTCATCTAATAGGAGCTCGATCGGGAGGACTAACTGAGTATAGTGGAGGAATCCATCTGCCTTTACTATTCAAGTTCATCCAGTTGAGAACCGCACTATTTTGCTAGACCATGGTCTAACCCATGCAGTCAGAGAAGATCATCTAGTAGATTTATGGTCGGCCATTTTGAGGTTAACTGGAGGAATAACTCATACTAATTGAAGCTCTTCCATTGTTCTCATTGCTAGTTGGGTTTGCTCTAGGACCAAACATGAGGCCAAACTTCAGTAGGAGCGGATTTATCTTGATATGATAGTACTTGAGAAGGACTAATGATATGTTCTTGGTCTTTTGTAATAGGAGCGCCAGGTCCAAGGTATACAAACTTAGACTTTATGTCTGATATAGATGATCAAAAGTTGATATCTGATAATCTATTTGCGTGTAATAGTGGTGCTGTTAGCTAGAAGACTCCACTATGGAAGTAGTATACATCGCTGCATTGGAAGCTATGAAGGAAGCATTCTAGTACAAGAAGTTTGTCACAGAGCTTGGAGTGATGCCATCGGATAACATCCCTCTATACTGCAACAACAATGGCACCATAGCCCCAGCTAAGGAGCCAAGGTCTCATCAAAAATCCAAGCACATCGAGCGGCGACTCCATTTCATCCATGATTATCTCGAAAAGGGTTATGTTAAGGTCAAGAGTGTCAATTTCGCGGACAATGTGGCAGATCCATTGATGAAGCCTTTAGGCCAGTAGAAGATCGAAGCCCATCTTGAGAAGATGGGACTTAGATTTATAGCCAATTGGCTTTAGATCAAGTGGAAGTTTGTTAGTTATGTGCCCTAGAAGCTAGATTGGCTGACACTTATAATATACTTTCTAAAGATATTTTTATAATTTTGATAATAAATTAATAAAAAAGTTATTTTCTATCATATTGTGTATTTAAAGGATCTGTGATACATTCTTTAAGTTAATAGTTATGATAAATGCATATTTTCAAGAGTTGAAAATTTAAGGCATGTATTGTCATAATTAACTCATAAACTGCTCTAGATTGTAGGATCATCACAAGGATGGTAATCGATCTAGAAAATCAATGTATGATTGCTTCCTTAGGATAGATGAGTCGTGAGTTTATGATGTAAAGACACCAAAGTGAGAGTACAAGTACTCATTGAGAATGAGGGCATTAAGCATGACCACCTAGAGCAGTCATAAGGGAGTCCACCTTCTCGTCAATGACTAGCTCAATCCTATAGTGGTGTGACTGGTCCTTTGATCTAAGGTGCATCAATAGTTTATCTTGAGTGTGTTATAGTTTGACTACATCATAACTTGGTCTTCTAGCCATTCAGAACTCTAAGGTGTATTCTGGCTGTAGCATGTTCATTATAAGAATTGGATCATACCAATAGGCGATCTATCTACCTCGAAGATGAGGAGTAGTCCTATGATGATCATAAGATCGAGTTCCTAAGCCTATGGTCATGGTAGTGTGATATAATAGAAAAGAGTTTTCTATTACGGTTTCACATCAGACTTGAATCAAATGATTCAATTATATGATGGGATGTTGGGTTTGACGAGTTCACCTTAACCCTAATCCTATTGGGGTTCATGATAGAAGAGCCCAATCACATAGGTAGCTGCACCGAGACGTTTGCTTTCAGTTTGATGGGTTGCCATCATATACTGCTAGATGTCACTGATAAATTTTGGTAGCAATTAGAATGATCTTGATGATCGATCATTCTAATTGTGTGAATCAAAAAAATTCTGATCCATCGAAAGATGTTTCGATGATATTGTTGATAGAGATCATAACATATCCTATTACCATACAAAAATGAATCTAACTAGATCATACAAATAAGAGTTTGAGTTTGGATGTAATTAATTAGGCTAATCTAGTTTGATTGATTTGGATTAGATTCAATTAGGTTCAAGAAAATCATGCTATCATATATTGAGCCTAAAATTCTTCTTCTGTAGTCTTTCTAGTTCATCTCAGCTGAGTCAAATTGGTTTGGGCTCACTCGAAAACATATAAGGGTTTGTCCTAGTCTGACTGAAGCTTATCCAGATCAGAAAAAGATTGTCTTAATCCATGAAATAAAAATAAGACAATACCTACCATTTTTGGTTTCTTCAGAACATTGACCCGGTCTTTGCAAGAAAGAAAAGAGGGGAGGAGACGTGCACCCCCTTTTTTCATCTAAGGGTGCACATCCCAGTAAGTATTTGCATGAAGGATTAAGGGTGCATGCATGGATTAGGGAGTTGACTAGTCAAATTAAGATTTGACTAGGTCAAAGGTGCTTGATGAGATCAAACACCTTAAAGATAGGTACCTTGCGCCACTCTGCTTCCTATCCAAATTATCCCATGCCACTTTCTCTGAATTTTGTGTGACAAAATCAGAAAAATAAGAGGGTGGGGCGTGGAGATTAAATATAGAGTCCTTTTGCATGTCACGTTTGACCTGGTTAAAGTTACATGCGAAGGAACTCTAGGTTTGGACTATTTAAAGACCCCGCACCCTAGGGTATGTATCTTTGGATCTCCCACACCCATATGCTACCACCAAACCCATCTCCATGCCTCCTCTAGTGTACCTCTCCCTCTTCTCCACGTCCATACTAGTTTGGGTATAGTTTTAGCAATCAAAAGTTTGTCGAAGTTGAAGCAAAGATCAAAGACAGGACTTCTACATCTAGAGATGAGGTGCTGCTTTCGAAGATTCGTTTGAAGGCTTCATAGATCCAGATCTATTCTAATATTTGGAGATCAGATCCAAAAGAAGAGCACATCTAGATCCAACCTAAGTGGACTTCGGTAGAGGCTAGGTGCATGCATGGCTTGATCCAGGACTTCAGGCTTCCACAGATCATTGTCACGATAATTGTCTACCCTGAATAGGTAACAATTATTGTTGCTAATTTATTTTAAATTTTATTTTTAATATTAGATCATTAGAATTAGATCTATGAACTCTCAAATTTAATAAAAAATTTGTAAAAAAATTTTAAAATTTTTTTATAGATCAGATCAGATCAGATCGATCCTATGGTGGAAAATTAGGTTTTTTCTTTGCACGCTCATTGACCTTCATGGACTCCATCTCGGATTTCATGGCCTCAAGCCATTTTTTAAAATTAGATCTCTACATTACATCCATATAGATGATTGGATCCTTATCATCTCATCAAGTTCGATAGGATCACCATCCAGGACTAAGAAACTATAGTATCTATTTGGTTGATGCGGTACTCCATCGAATAACCTTAATGGTGCAGGTATATTGGGCTTCGAATTTGATCTAATCAAATTTGATTCTGGTTTAGTTACTAGTATCGATTTTTCTATCTGTTGAACTTTCTCAAATTCAATCTTAGAGGCAATAGCACTTTCACCAAGAAATTTTATTTTCTAAAAAAATTACCTTAAGGCTGACGAACACCTTTTGTTCATCAGCATAGTAGAAAATATATCCTTTAGTTTCTTTTAGATATCCTATGAATGTGCACTTGTCAGACCTGGGTCCAAGGTTGTCTATGATTAACCATTTGACGTAAGTCAGGCACCCCTAGAGCTAAGGTGTGAAAGTACTTGCTTATGCCTTATCCATATCTCATATGGAGTCTTAATTACAGACTTACATGGAATCCTATTTAAAAGATAGCAAGCCAATTTGAGTGCATACCCCAAAACGATATCGGCAAGCTATCAAAATCCATCATGGATTAGACCATGTCTAATAGAGTTCAATTTCTCCTTTCAAACACGCCATTATGCCATGGTGTTTCCGGAGGAGTCCACTAGAAGAGAATCACATTCTTTACTAGATATAAGAGAAACTCACCAGAAAGATATTCACCTCCTTGGTCAGAGCGAAGAGTTTTAATAATCTTTTCGATTTATTTTTCTACTTTATTTCAAAATTGTTTGAATATTTTAAATGAATTCAACTTCTATTTCATCAGATAGACATGTCCATATCTGGATAGATCATCTATGATAATGATAAAGTAAAAATATCGACCTCTAACACTCTGCGCATAGGTCGATATACATTAGTATTTACTAGACCTAAGACCTCAATGACTCTCTCACATTTTCTAATAAAAGATGATTTGTTCATTTTTCTATGTAGACATGACTCACAGGTTGGAAGTACTTTACAATCACTGACTTTGAAGATTCCCTCTTGAGTCAACCTATTTATCTTATTCTTGTTAATATGACATAGCCTATAGTGCCATAAGTAGATATCAGACACATTATCTAATTTAGGGTGCTTGCTAGTGGAGTAGACTATATTAATAGGTTGTGATATCATGTATATTCCATTGCTCAAATATCTAGAAAATATAGTAATACCATTTAAAATGATATTACAAAAATTTTTTTATTAAAATCTCATAACTATTTTTGGCCAAAAGGCCTACATAGATGATATTCAAAAAAAAACTAGGACAGTAGTGACAATCACTAAAAACAACAGCATAAAACTCAAATACAAGTTTTAAGATTCCTAATGCTAGAATAGGAACTGGTCTTTCACCTCCAACGTTCAAAACCTCTCATCTTGTTCGAATCTCCTACTGACCTACAACCCTTGCATCAAATTGCAAATATGGTAAGGGCTACCATATCCAATACCCAGTCAGTAATATCATAAATAGAAAAATTATAAGGAGTTATCATATAAATACCTTGCCCAGTAATAGCTTGCTTATTTCACGGCCTATTAGGATCTAGGAAGGCAATATACTAAGGATAGTTCCTCTTCCAATGCCCTCGCTTCTTATAGAAGAAGCACTCTAGTTGATTCTTATCGGGCCTTTGCTTCTTGGTTTGGCCCTGCATAGATGTCCCAGCCTGAACATACACCTTTTCGGACTTCTTTTTCTTATTCTTCTTTCCATTTTTAAAGGGTTGAGAACCAGAAGAAGGCCCTCCAACTAAGTTCACCGACTCTTTATTAAGCTGGTAATCCTTCTTAAAGTTCTGAAGTAACCCTAGTAATCTGTGGAAGTTGACTTTAGGCTTTGTCATTCAATAATGAGTAAGGAAGGGGAGATAATACTTGGGCAGCGAGTTCATAATTGCATCTTTTCCTAGCTGCTTGTGCAAGAAAAAGCCAAGCTTGCTCAAATGCTCCATCAGCTCAATCATCTACAGTACATGATTAGTGACTGAAGCTCCATCCCTCATCCTGATGAAGATGGCACAACTAGTCTTATGCCTCTCAACATCATCGGGTGTGCCAAAGACTCGTTCAACACTTGAAGCATATCTTCTAGCTGACTTGTCTCGAACCTATCATTAAACTCGTTGCTTATAGCTGCCAACATAATACAACGCACCATGGTTCGATCACTGAGCCACTTCTGATAAGTGTCTCTGACTGTCCCACGTGCATTTGGAGCGGCTCCTCAGGTACCAGATCGATCAAGATATATAAGATCCATTCATGCTCTAGGATAATTTTCAACTTATGGTACCAGCTACCGAAGTTGGATCCCACCAGCTTGTCATTATCCAATAATGATCGGAGCAAAAGTGAAGTGACCATAACTACACAAAGAAAAATCAAAATCTAATTAGTAAATGATTTATTAAATCTAAAGATTTAAACTTTAATCAAAAGGTTCTTCCACTATTTATTCAAATTATTAGCCTCTATCTCTAATTCGAGGAATTATCCTAATTCCTTAAGCCCAACTTTGGTTGGTCAATCCATGTACATCTAAGGATAGGTTCATAATCAATTATTTTTCTAAACAACTTTTAGTAATTTAAATTTTGCCCCAGCCCCTAATTAGTAGGCTTTGGCCTCCACTGAAAAGGTTCGATTAGTTCCAACCATTAACATGACCATACTTAGTCCATCTAATCAATGAATGATTAAGCCCAACTTTAGTTGGTCAACCTAACCACTATTTAGAGAGACACAGCCAAAAAATCATATTATGAATGATAATTCCATTAGTCGATAAGCACCAGACCTTTGGGCCTCCAATGATTATCCAATAAATGGATCCATTATCACTCACTTAATGAGAGGCTATCATCTAGTTATCACCATAACTATATCATTTTTAAGTATCCAATAATTTTAGAGGATTTAATTAATTTGAAGATAGACAGTTAAACTAGCTAATCATGATTCTCTCACTAATTTCACTGAGTAGATTAATGAAGACCGTAGATAGGTGACAAGTGGTATAAATATATTAATAAAAATATTAAGTTATAAAGTAATTTATTTTATTTTTGAGAAATTGATTCTTTTATTGATCTTATGCAGGAAAGAAGGCAACCAATGTGATGATCTCAATTTTCTGGTTCAAAGAAAATAAATTTCAAGCAAAACAAACACCAAACAAACCCGACATCAATTTTCAATGGAAAAAAAATTAAAAAAATATTATTTAAATGTCAATCGGTTCAGTTGGAATCAGTTCAGAAAATTGGCTCAGCCACCCAGCCTAACAGCCTACTAAACCAACCGACCCTCCTGACATCATGCTAACGTCAGGAAACCACGTGGCTCACCATGAGCTGCTACAGTGCGAGGTCCAAGGGCATTCCGAGGATTTCATGGGATAATGTGCAATGGGATTAGCTGATAGATGGATGGTCTATGGTGAACCTAGCTCGTGCGTGGTCTACACAACCTGAAGGCATGATCTAATGGCCGCTGGCACTAGGATTTGATTGGATGGTGGAGATTAAGGTGTTGACGGATGACTGATCTTCCTCTTGGTGAAGATCTGATGGTCGGCATGAGATCCCTATTTTAACTAAGGCTTTGAAGGCTCCTGTGCACTAGCGAACGACCCAGATTCGATCATCAAGAGAAGATCTGATGGTTGGGGTTTATTTCAATTTGATTTAGATTTTAAAAATGTTTTTTGAGTGATTTTTTTGACCATTGGATGCTAATCTAAAGGCCAAAAATTACTAGGGCTCTCTTTGACTTGGTTTACGAGTTTTAAATCTGATTCTTCTAGGATTTCTTATGGGATTTTGACCCAAAGACCACCTCTAGCCTATTTAAAGACCTGCTGCCGACCAAGAAAGAGAACAAAGAGTGATAGAATAGTTTTTTTTTTCTAGAGAGAACAATTAGGGAGAAAGAGAGAGAAGGAGAGTTTTCCTTTTATTTTCTTTTTCTTTCTTCTTTATTTTTCTTTTCTTTTCTTCCTTCCTTCTTTCTTCGTGGTTCATCTTCCGACAACCAGCATATCAAGTAGCTCTCTTCTTCTTCATCAGATTTTCTCTACGCCAAGAGCAAAGGATGACCAAATTCAGCAACAAGTGATCTTTTGTTTGAAATTTTTTATTCATTTTATTTTATTTGCTATTTTTGATCCTTTTACCATGAACTAAATTTTTTTTACTAAGGCTAAGGTGTAGCCACTCTTTTGATATAATATTCAGTGTGATCTACTTTTAATTTTATATTTTATTCATGAGGAGTATATAAATCTGTTCTTAATGCTTTTAGATCACTGGCCATCTTCTAATTGATTTGATGGACATAGATGATATGTTCCAAGTATGTCTATGTCGATGCTTCTTGATTTATATAACTTATATTTTGAATTGAATTAGAATTCATATGCATGCAAAAATTTTAGTATGCTTTGTATGCAGTGTATTTTAATTAGAGAGTTTCACAAAACTTAATATATCAATATTTATTTAAATTATGCCTGGACCAAAGGGTAGTTAATAACTATTGATAGTTTTGCAATACCTGGACCAAAAGATAGTGAATATTCTAGGAGACTCCACCATCACATAAAATAAAATTAATCTAATTTACATGATTACTTGTATATTGTATTGATTGAGTTGGTGAACTAATTGCCTTAGTATCCTATTGCTCTTGAATTAAATCCTAATAATTACACTCTCTCTATTTTCTTATAATTTATTAATTTATTTCTTTATTTCTTCTTATTTTTCTTAATTCTTATAAATTGATTCGCTAAATAAAGCTTAGAAAAGAGTTTTTCAGCACTTAGTTTTTAATCCTCTAGGAATGATACTCTACTCACTTTATTACTTGATCAACTAGTGCACTTGCCATAGCGATAGATTAGCATGCATCATATTTTTGGTGCCATTGTTGAAGATTGTGTCTAAAATAATTTTAAAATTTTTATCCTTGCTTTACTTTAGAATTTTTTTAATTTTTATTCTTATTTTTATTTTTATTTTTTAGATTTGTGTTCAGTGCATGACACATATTGGACATAGTAATTTAGTACCTTTTGACCCAGAAATAAAGAGGACCATCAAAAAAATAAATCAAGAAAGAAATATGATAGTTGAAGACCCTAATGACGTTAATCTGGGATTAGATATGGTGATCGAGGGATGGCAAGAAGCTATTCGAGCGGCACATCATCCATTAAATGATTACATTGTTAGATATATGTGCCCTAGAAGCCAGAATTGGCTAACACTTGTAATACACTTCTAGGGGCAAAATTGTAATTTTGACTAAAAGCAATAAATGGGTTATTTTCTATCACATATGTGTATTTAGTGTCTGTGATACATCCTTTGAGTTAATGGTAATGATAATTCATATTTTCAAGAGTTGAAAATTTAAGACATGAATAATCATTGTTAACTCATAAATTGCTCCCGACCATAGGATCATCATGAGGATGGTGATTGATCCGAAAGGTTGGTGTACAATCGCTTCTCTTTAGTAGATGAGTCTTGAGTCTACGGTGTGGAGACACCAGAGCGAGAGTATAGGTACTCGTTAGAGAACGAGGGCACTGAGCGTGACCACCTCGAGTAGTCATTAGGGAGTCTACCTTCTCGTCAATGACTGACTCGATGCTGCAGTAGTGTGTCTGGTTCTTTGACCTGAGGTGCATCGGCAGTTCACCTTGAGGGTGTTATAGTTTGACTACACCATTACTCGGTCTCCTAGCCATATGGAACCCTGAGGTGTATGTTGGCTATAGCATGTTCATTGTAGGAACTGGATGGCATCAAGATGGAATCTATCTACCTCGGTGGTAGAGGAGCAGCCCTATGATAATCATGAGAATCAAGTCCAGAAGCCCATGGCCATGGTAGAGTGAAATAATAGAAAGAGTTTCTATTTAGATTTTCACATTGGACTCGAATCGAATGATTACATCATATGATAGAGACTAGGGTTTGACGAGTTCACCTAAACCCTAATCTGATCGGGGCTCAAGATAGAAGAACTGAATCACAAAGGTAGCTGCACCAAGAGGTTCGCATTCAGCTCTGATGGGTTGCCACCATATACTGCTAGGTGTCACTGGTGGATTTTGGGAGCAATTAGAATGATTTAGATGATCGATCATTCTAGCTGTTCGAATCAGAAGAGTTCTGATCCATCGAAAGGAGTTTCGATGATGTCGATGATAGAGATCATGACATATCCCATTACCATACAGAACTGAACCTAACTGGGTCACACAAACAAGGGTTTGAATCTGGTGATCATCAATTGAACTGATCTAGTTCAATTGATCTGAATGAGATTCAATTAGGTTCAAGGAAATCGTGCTAGCACTCGATTGAACCTAACGTTCTTCTTTTTGCTATCATAAATAAGTTGTCCTGTCTGAGCCAAAGGAGTTTGTGCTCAATCAGAGGCCTTCATATGGTCTGACTGGAGGTTGTCCAAGTCAGAATAGGTTGTCTTATTTTATAAGACATTACCTACCATTTTTGGTCACCTGCCATTTCTTATTCTTTGACTTTGGTCAAAAGTCTACCTTTGACTGGTCAAACATTGACCATTGACACTTTGACTTTTGACCACATGTCATGCACCTATTGGAGAGCTAGTGGGGGCCTGTCCCCCTACCAGAACTTGGCAAGGAGAAGGGCGCACGCCACCCTAGGCGTGTGCCCAAGTTGGAGGCGCCTAGGAGTCCTTGTTGGACAAGGACTCCATCTCCTTTTTGGATTCCAATTAGAGTTCTTCTAAGAACCAACTTTGACTGGTCTTAGGCACCCTCTAAGGAGGAATCCAGGGGACTCTATTCCCACCAATCAGATTTAGATCTGATTTCACAAAGGGTTGTGATTGGTTGGGAAGAAGAGGAGTTGGATCACAGCTAGTCTATAAATAAGACCCTGTACCCAACTCAGATTGTATGAGATATGATGAGATCATAGTTTCTCCATGCCCCAAGGCTGCCTCTCCCCTCCCTCTCCATGCCAAACCACCTTCTCCCCTTGCTCTCCATGTCCAAAAGGAGTTTTGAACCTTGGTTGGTGCAATTCAGATCAAAGAAAGACGATCAAAAGTAAGAAGGCTGCGCTACTGCAAAGGATGACTGCTCATCTTCAAAAAGAGTTTTGAAGATCCTCCAGATCAGATCTAGATCTAATTTTTGGAGGCGTGATAGAGAAGAAGAGGATCTCTAGATCCAACCCGAGTGGATACTGGTAGAGGCCAGGCGCTTGCGTGGCTAAGATCCAGAACCTTTCGCTGCAAACAGGATCATCAACAGGATAATAGGACTACCCAGATCAGGTAAATTAAATTTAATTTAATTTATCTTATAATTTTATTTTATTAAAATAATAAGAATCAGATCTGAAATATATCAAGATCTGATTAGAATCAAGAGAAAAATTTTTGAAATATATCTCTTGATCTGATCAGATCTGAACGAACCTAGATCGGAAAATCAGGATTTCCCTTCATACATCACACCATCAGTAGTCGATGCAGCTTCAAGCATCAGGAGATCATCTGTATGAGCAAACAGCATTGAAATAAAATTGGTGATGATCCACATGATTCAATCAGCTGTCCAATTCAGTGGGCATGTGCATGATGATCCGAACGCCCATATTTCTAATTTTCTTGAACTCTGTGATACATTTAGAATTAATGATGTATCGGATTATGCTATTAGATTAAGATTATTTTCTTTATTCTTATGTGATAAAGCTAAAAGTTGGCTTTATTCTCTTCCTGTAGGTTCTATTACTACTTGGGATGTCCTAGCACAGAAATTCTTGACAAAAACTTTCCACCATCTAAAATTGCAAAGATGCATAATTATATTATTTCTTTTGTGTAGATGGATATGGAGACACTGTATGAGGCTTGGGAACATTTCAAGTAATTGCTGAGGAGATTTCTACACCATCAATTTTTCATTTGGCTTCAGGTATAAATGTTTTACAATGGTTTATCTCCTACTAATCATTTTATGATTGATATAGCAACAGGAGGTACCATTAATCAAAAAATGGAGGAAGAAGCCTTTGATCTAATCGATGAGGTAGCATCAAATAGCTATCAATGGCAAATAGATCATATGATGTCGAGAAGACCAACAGCTAGGTAGGGAGTAGATTGTGTGCCAACCTTACTAGTTAAAATTACAGCCCTTAGAGTCGAAGTCAACAATATGAAGGGAGCAGCCGTGCATATTCAGAGCATCACTTATGAGCTATGTGGAGGAGGACACGATACAAACGAATGCCAAACAGGTAATCCTTTTGCTAAAGCCTCTGATACAGCTAACTTCCTTGATATTTTTTTCAGGCTATAGCAAAACAATTCCTACTCTAACATATACAATCAAGACTGGAGGCAACATCTAAACTTTTCATGGAGCAATCAAAATGCAGCACAATAGCCACCCCTGAGATTCCAAGCATCTAAAAAGAAGCTTGATATGAAGGAGCTGATGGTTAAATTCATGCAAAGTCAAGAAGCGGCCATAAGAAATCTGAAAACCAAGCTCAGGTAAGACCAAGTAGCAACTATTCGAAACTTGGAGATACAAGTATGTCAAATGGATAACATAATCTTTGGGAGACCATAGGGTTCCTTATAAAGCAACATGGAGACCAATCCAAGGGAGCAAGACAATGCTATCACCATAAGAAGCAGTAAAGAACTGGAAGAGCCACATCAAGACAAAAAGACTGAAGAGGAAACTATAAAACAACCAACTAAAGTTCGTCAGTTACCTAAACAACCAGCAGAAGGATGGTCCATGGGTATAAAATTTGCTGATCCAAATGTGAAGCCCTATATGCCACCACTACCATTCCCAGAAAGACAAATACAGCATCCAGATAAGGATTTTTCTAACTTTTTCAATATTTTAAAGAATTTACATATTAATATTTCTTTTGTAGATGCTATTACTCAGATGCCCAGGTATGCTAAGTTCCTCAAAGAAATTCTTATAAATAAGAAAAAGCTAAAGGAGCATGAGATAGTTAACTTGAATGAAGAATGCTCAGCAATTCTTCAGAATAAATTATCATAAAAACTAAAGGATCCATAGAGTTTTACTATCTCTTGCATTATTGGTGATTATAGTTTTGATAAAATTTTATGTGATTTAGGAGTAAGTATTAATCTTTTATCTTTTTCTATTTTCAAAAAATTGGATCTTGGAGAATCGAAACTGACCACTATAACTCTTCAACTAGCCAACAGATCTATCAAATTGACATTATTAACAAATCAGTTTATAAGTATTCTTTAGAAAGTAGGTTTAAGGATCCTATTGAAGCTAGCACTGACAAATCATAAAAGGGTTCAGTTAAATATGAAAGTATACCTATTGAAGTGGCACCAGATTAATTAAATTAAGAGCTCTAAGAAAGTCAAGCTGACGACTATAAATCAAAACTACTAGATATGTTGTTTCTTTTTTTCCTAGATTTGATCATTTTCTTTTATTTTTTTATAATTTCTTACTGCTCTTTTATTACTTTAGTGTGTGTTTTCAATTTTGCAGAGAGAAATTAACGAGAGCTCAAGCTAAACTTTAAAGCTTCAAAGAACCAGTCTGCATCGATAGTATAGGTGTATTCTTTCCCGTCTCTTATTGCATCTTTACTTTTTCTTTTTCCATTGAGATAATGTAGAATAAGTTGGGGGATAGAAAAATTTTTTTAAAAAAAAATTGATGAAATTTTTAAAATTAAATTTGAGAAAAAAATTTTATTAACCTTGTGTTAAGAAAGAAAATCTTAAGCAAGATAGACAAGAAAAAGTAATAAAAGTTAGAAGTATTTACTAATGGATGTAATGAGTTAAAGAAGCAGATTAGACTTTTACCAACCTACTTAGGTCACCTAAAGACTATTAGCACTTCTAATTGCACATGCATACTAACAAGGCAAAGTAGGTGTTGATTATAAGGCCAACTAAGGATTCAATTATCACTAAAATTGGTGGTTAATATATATTCAATTAAAAAAAATTTGAATTTAAGAAAAGAGCTACCTACTTAAAATAAAAATACAAAAGATAGAGTATGTGAATTATCCTATTGGAAAATATGTCCCAAAGCCAATCGTCAGCCTATTAACGATTACGCTACCTTATAACTATAATTAATTTATTAATAAATAAAATAAATATTTTAGCATTTTCATCATAAGGTATACATATTCTAGTGTACTTCATTATTGTGATGAAGTTCTTAGGACTATTTAGTTTTGATAAATAGAGGATTTATCAATTAGTTCTTAAACTGTTTACGACCAAATGATACACAGTTAATTAGGACGATAGTGCTTATCGAGCATAGGTCATTGTGTGCCATATAGATTGGTTGTCCACTTAACCAAGGAGTGTGGAGATACTAGTATGGCATACAAGTGAGATGTATGGGTTCATCATCATTGAACGTGACCAAATCTAGAGTATTCTACTATCGAGAATTACTTTGATGGGATATAGGTATAAATATCTCTTAGACCTGAGATCACCATAGTTGCTTGCAAGCAACTTACTATGTTTTGGTACTGGACTAACTGCATTTTTAATTTAGTGATGAAAGATTTTTGGGCACAGTTAAGTACTTACGAAGTCGATGAGTGATCAAGATGGAATTGACCACTTCAAGAGTTGGAGAAGAATGCATCATTGTGTTTCAGTATAGCAAAGCCTTGGCTAAGGTAATCCATGAGATGGATTTGATACCTCAAAATACAATGTGGATGAGCTAATCGGGGTTGACAATTAAACTTGGAGGTGTCCTACGAGAATTTTGGTTAGGGGGATGAATTATATGAAAACTATATCCACATGAGTTTTAAGGATGTTGTTCTATACATTCGACCTATCCGATCGTCGAATATCATTGCTAGATGGTCACTTTGATTGGTACAAAAATTTATTTCTATTCTACCAACTTAGGTTCAGACCTATGGGATCATACACATAAGGGTTCTTGATTTGATTGAATGGTTGATTGATAGGAACGCGATGTAGTCGTTAAGACACCATGTTTATCAGTTTAATCTGACTTCTTAAAATAATTAAAAATTCGTAAATAGCAGTGAGTCGGATCGAATCCATAAAAAAGGTAGTATTTTTAGATCTAAAATCTTTAATTTTTTTTAAAAAAGAAAAGAATTTAAAAATAGAATTTGAAGTCAGAAATTAAAATTGTAAAGTGGAAATTAAATTATGCAGAAAAGTAAACTTGGTACAAAGATCTATTGGTTAGATCTTAGCATCTACTTGCAGAAAAATAAAAAGTAATAATTAAAATATAGAAATTAAATTATAATAAAAAAATTTAATAATAAAATTTTTATTAACTAAAATTTTAAAATTTAAATACATAAAATTTAAAAAGAAAATAAAATAAAATAAAATAGTCTGATCTCTGATCTTGGATCGGCATGGGTGGAAAGATGGTGTAGAAGCCCAGCTTTTCCTCTTGGCACCAGTTACCTCGAAATAGCCATTAACCTAGAGCCTAGCTTCACCTTGATATAAGATGTTGATTTTTGGAGGCCTGAGAAACTTTTTATAGAGCTAGGAGGACTGGAGAGTTTTCTTCTGGGCAATGTGCGACTAAGGGGCTCTTTGATCATCAAAATATGGAAAAATCTGAGTAAAAATAAGATTAAAAAGAGTTTTGAATGAATTCTACTACTCTGGATGAAATCTGGCCATCAATAGAAATTCAACGATCCAAAAATTATCAAAATCGGATGTGTATCAGCCCAAATCAGGTTAGATTAAATTCTGGCCATCCGATCGCATGTTGATAGAGAAAATCTGGCTGCTGATTGCACGTCGGAAGTTTTGATCACCACCAAAAGCATTCTGGACTATTGGATCAAAGTTGGAATCATGCGCTGCCATCCGATGGTGATCTAGGCGAAATCAAAAACCAAATTAGAGTTGGAATAAATCCTGACTGTCTGATCTTGACTGCAAGCAACCACAGCCATTCGATCGCATATTTACTATTCTCATGGACCGCATGGACCGACTGCACTACACACCATAGCCAATCAGCACTTCTATCATCGAGTGAAAAGATCAGATTGCCTTGTGAGCTGCGATATATTTCTATGGATTCTTTAAGGATCTATGTCTGCGACGTGTCACACCGTGATTCATCGGTGTCTGCTGAGCTGGCAGTCCATGACTGGATCATGGACCGACTGGTGGCTTCTATAGCTAAGTCGATTTTGACGGCTTGGCTTGGCTTGGCGGCTTGACTTATGAAGCCGGCTGAGCCATTTTCTTTTTCTATTTAATTTTTATTTTTATCTTTAGAAATTCATATCTTCTTCGTTTTAGCTCTATTTTGCTTCAAACTTATTTTATTATGATTAAAAAAATGAGCTCCTTTCATTGATTTTAAAATTTTATTTTCTAATTTTTATTATTTTTTAATTAATAAAAATATGAATTTCTCAAAAATTATATATAAATTGATCATTAATTCTTAAAAATTAGTATGAATTAATTAATAAATTAATACTTTTATTGGTGAATTTATGATACTTATCACACCCCCCAACTTAAGCTTTACTCATCCTCGAGTAAAGAAAGAATTTAGTTTTAAATACCTTTTAACTTTAGAGTTTTAAATTTTACCTAAGCAGTTTTCAAAATAGCCATTGATATTCAGTAGAGCTTAAATAAGACATATCATTAGGGTATTAATACTTATCAATAGAAGAATTAAGTAAAGAACATTAAATTTTTCTGAACTTTTTTTAAATTATCCCATCTTTATCTCTGATTTGTCTAAACTTTTATATAGACAAGTGTATTGCTACTTCCGTCCTTCATTTATTGATTTTTATTTTTACATTATCCACTTTTTGATGTGAATATCATTGCTTACTTAGGCAACGGGACCCGGATACTTGGTGGGAAACCAATATTTTTTTTTTTTTAACGTTGTACCACTATTGAGTGTCTTAATCTCTTAAACTTTCTATTTGATCCATGTAGCGAGTCTTGGGCTAATGACTCCCAAACTAGTTGGCTTTAGGGCACTAGGTATAGAATACCCTTTGGGCTTACTAGCTCGAATCAAATAGGTTACGAGTTAAGATTAGCTTTACAATGAGCTTCTTTGCCATTTCCATCTTTTGATGCGAAACTCAATGCTTGCTTAAGCAAAGAGGCCCGGTTACTCAGTGAGAAGTACTTGAAAACTATTTTATTAAAATAAATTTGTTATATGAAGAAACGTATAGTTATCCTACACAAGCCTATAAAAAGTAGACTTTTTTTTTATGCTAGTAGAAATAATTAGAAATGCTTCAAGGAAATACTTTTTATATTTTAGACTTAACTCTTTATTGAATTTTTTTAATACTTGATTCCTTAATATCTCACAGATTCTCTGATCTGTGTATCAATTTTCTTTTAAAAATGCTTAGTTTAATTCGATTCTTAAGCATAATCAGGTGTCTAAATACTAAATACTAACTTTTTGAGGACTTAATATTTTAAAATTTTTATTTTTCTCCATTCAACTTAATCGACATTATCCTTAATGGAGAAGAAAAATAAAGGATGTAATAAAGAACATGAAAAAATACACCTGACTTAGTATATTTTTGGTCTAATACATGTCTATAAAAATTTAAGCTCTCCCTCCAACTTATTCAAATTATCCTAAAATCAACTGAAAAGATAAATTAAACTAAAAAAATAAAATATTATGTTGCCTCCCAACAAGTGCTAAGTTTACCGTCTTCAATCAGACACAATGCAGCTTACTATCCTATGTCAAATATTGGATTGACAAATTCCAATCATTTTGGATTGCCAATCTCAAAAAGTTGATTTATAATCCCATTATTAATATATTCATTATTAATTAAGAAAACATAATTTATAATCCCATTCTCAGACCCATGTTTATTAAGAATTTCTCCTATTTGTTCTTCTAAAATACTCATGAATTAAGTTTTTATATTAGGAGTTAAGTTTGATTCAATGGGTGCTGGAAGGGTATCTAAAGGCGGTTTTAATTTTGGAGGTAAATTTATGTGATATTACATAAACAACTCCATTGACATTTCATTACATACCTCTTGATTAGGATTCAGGTCTGATGCAACAATTACAGGCAAGGTTTTCTATGAACCTAAATACTCAAGGAGGGGTTTCAACTCTACTTTGGGTGCCTCTTCTTTTGATGACTCAGGTGATGGTTTAGTCATTTCTATGAATGGTTCAAGGGGAGGCTCAACAGACTCAGCACTCAAGTCTTCTCCAGTGTCAGGTGTATTTATCTTATTATCCACTTGTTTTTCTGATCTCAAGGAATGAATAGCATTAAGTTGATTAACCTGGTTTCCTTGGAATGGTCTATCCTTTTGATTCTTAGGGTTGGGTTCCAGTTGGCTAGGTAGCCTACCTCATTCACGTTCACTTATGGTAGATGCCAGCTGATCAATTTCTAAGCGAGCTATGAAATGAGAATTTGAATTCAGAATTTGGCCGATGGTTTGCATGAAATTGCTTAAGATGGCATTGGTGTCAGCATTAGATTTGGCTACGATTTGCAGGCTTTTCTCTAAAGAACTAAGTTTCTTTTCATTAACATTAAAGCCTGGTGGTGGCAAGGTGTTTATCATAGGATTAGGCCTTGGGTTCTGCTAATTGAAACTTGGACCGCCTACATTTGGATTTTGTGACCATGAAAAATTTGGATGATTCCTCCAATCTGCATTGTAAGTAGGTGCATAGGAATTGTTCAATGATCTCTAATATGTGGCATCATTCACTTGTGCACATCTATTATCTAATTGGTTCATTGGGAGGGGACATTCCTCAAGGACATGGTTTGGTGCATTGCACCCATTACACATTGGTGTAGATACTTGTTTCACACTGGCTGGTCTTTGAAGTTCTAAAGCTTCTAGCCTACGTGTCAACGTTGCAATTTTGGCTTCTATAGATAGGCAGGTTTGGTAAATTCCACCTCTTGAAGGTGTGTATTTTTTGGGTTCCCTTGTTGTTTTCCATTGTAAACTTTTCTCGGCTAAATCTTCTAAAAATTGCCAGGCTTCATTTGGTTCTTTGTACATAAATTATCCCTAGCACATGGACTCTAGCATTGTTCAGGAATTTGACTCTAACCCTTCATAAATTATTTGGCATAGCCTCCAAGTTTCTATTCCATGGTGTGGGCATTGGGTCAAGAGGTTCTTGAATCGGTCGAAGTATTTCCAAAATGATTCACTAGCTAGTTGATAGAATTGGTTTATTTCATTTCTAATTCTAGCTATTTTATGATGAGAAAAATATACTTTTAAGAATATTCTCACAAAGCCCTCTCAGGTCGTGATAGATTAATTTAGAAGACTATAAAGCTATCTTTTGGCATTATTCTTAAGGGCAAAATTGATTAATCTCAGTTTGATTTTGTCCTCTGATAATTATTGTAGTTAAATGATTGCACAGACCTCTTCAAATTTCTTAATGAATATATATGCATCCTCTATTCCCATGAATTTTGGAAGCATGTTAATGATTTGAGGTTTAATTTCAAAGTTATTTGCTGTGGATTGGGGCAACCTGATATAAGAGGGTTGGATGGAACCAACTAGATAAAATAAATCCTTAAGGGTTTGAGGCTGAGACTGATTTGCTAAATTCGTTATAGATGTTGAGGTTATAGGATCTGAAATAGAAACTAAATCCATTTTGACTAGTCGATCTGAAATTCTTCTCCACACAGGTGTTGGAGAATTCACTATATTCTAAATGTCCTAAATCTTTTTTTTATTTTATATATATATTTTTTTTAAACTCTCTTTTTTTTTTTAAGTTCTAAGTTAATTCATTCTTTTCATACCCTAGGACAACCATGCAACATAACTTCCCGTTACGCCAAGGTAATAGAGATTGAAAATATCTAAAGTAAAAATTTTTATTTTCAAACAAGTTTCAAATAAATTAGTCTTAAGCTAAGATCAGCCTAGACTTAGACAACTTCTAACTATTCTAAGTCAGCCTCTGAGCACTCCAAGTGTAGGATCAGTCTATCAACTGGCCAGATAAGTGTAAGATCGGTGGGAGTCCCCCCGTTGCTTGCCTTAGACACCAATTATGGTTGGCTAGGTAAGCAAACGAAACCAATTAAGTAACCACCTTCCTTTGGGCCCAGTCATCCTTAAACCACTGTTCTAGACATCAATCAAATTGACTAACCCTAACCTGGTTCAACTCTTAGGATTTCTTGTCCTATTGAGCTCGAGTTCGTAGTGTTGATGTCTAATTGATTTTAAAATTAAAGGCTTAGATCAATGCAGGATGCTGGTTGGTTGTTTGTGGGCCAAGGAAGGGTGATCAAATCACCACCTTATCTTGTTTAATTGGGTTATGCCCTTAATTTGGTTTAATATGAATATGCACAAAAAATTTTCAATCAAAGGGTTCTATGCAATTTAAACTAGATGCGTGCAACTAATTGAATTCTGAAAGGCTTACCATGCCTCCAGCAATCACTAAAAAAATAAAAATAAAAATAAAAATAATATGATGCATACTCTAAGCAGTTAGGATTTTTAATCTTATCATGAGATTTTTAATTAGATTTAAATAAAAATTTTTTTAAATTAATTTAAAAATAAAATAAATAAATAAATAAAATAAAAAGGAAAGAGAACTAGGGTTAGGATTGATCTCACCAAGCAAAACTCCTGGTTCTTTTTATTCATTAATCTCTTTTTCTACAAAATAATAAAAAATTAGCAAGCAATATTTATAAAAAAATAAAAATTTTATTTATAATTTATTTATAGAAAAATCAAAGAGATCAAAAATTTAATGTTTGTGCCTTCCCCGGCAATGGTGCCAAAAACTTGGTGCATTTATCAAAATTATTTTTAATTTATTTAAAATAAATTAAAGAAATCAAAATTAAAAATTAAAAGCAATCGTTGATAACGATGTCAAAAACTTGATAGGAATGCGATGTAGTCGTTAAGACACCATGTTTATCAGTTTAATCTAACTTCTTAAAATAATTAAAAATTCATAGATAGCAATGAGTCGGGTCGAATCCACAGGAAAGATAGTATTTTTAGATTTAAAATCTTTAATTTTTTTCTTAAAAAAAAAGATTTGGAAATAGAATTTGAAGTCAATAATTAAAATTACGAAGTGGAAATTAAATAATGCAGAAAAGTAAACTTGGTATTAAGATCTACTAGTTAGATCTTAGCATCTATTTGCTGAAAAATAAAAAGTAATAATTAAAATATAGAAATTAAATTATAATAAAAATAAAAAAAACTTAAATTAAAGTATAATAATAAAATTTTTATTAATTAAAATTTTAGAATTTAAATACATAAAATTTAAAAATAAAATAAAATAAAATAGCTTGATCTCTGATCATGGATCGGCATGGGTGGAAAGATGGTGTAAAAGCCCAACTTTTTCTCTCAATACCAGTTGTCTCGAAGCAGCCATTAATCCAGAGCCTAGCTTTACCCTGTACCAAAGATTCACCTTGATCAGAGATGTTGATTTCTGGAGGCTTGAGGTCCTTTATATAGAGCTAGGAGGACTGGAGAGTTTTCTTCTGGGCAATGTAGGACTAAGGGGCTCTTTAATCATCAAAATATAGAGAAATCTAAGTAAAAATTTGATTAAAAAGAGTTTTGAATGAATTCTACTACTCTGGATGAAATCTAGCCATCAATAGAAATCCAACAGTCCAAAAATTATCAAAATCGAATGTGTATCAGCCCAAATTTGATCGGATTAAATTCTGACCGTCCGATCACACGTTGATGGAGAAAATTTGATCGTTGATCGCACGTCGGGAGTCCTGATCACCATCGGGAGCATTCTGGACCATTGGATCGAAGCTAGAATCAAGGGCTATTGTCCGATGGTGATCCGGGTGAAATCAGAAACCAAATCAGAGTTGGAATAAACCCAGACCGTCCGATCTTGACCACAAGCAACCACAGCCATCCGATCATACATTTACTGTTCTCATGGACTACATGGACCAGCCGCACCGCACACCACAGGCAATCAGGGCTCCTGTCACCGAGTGAAAAGATCAGATTGCCCTATGAGCCGCGATAAATTTCTATGGACCCTTTAAGGGTCTAGGTCTACCATGTGTCATGCCATGATTTGTCAGTGTCTGCGGAGTTAGCGTTACATGCTTGGATCATGGACCGACTGGTGACTTCTACGGCTGAGTCGGCTTTGACGGTTTGGCTTGGTTTACGGAGCCAGCTGAGCCTTTTTTTTTTATTTAATTTTTTTTTATTTTAGAAATTCATATCTTCTTCGTTTTACCTCCGTTTTGCTTCAACTTATTTTGTTATGATAAAAAAAATGAGCTCTTTCCATTGATTATAAAATTTTATTTTTTAATTTTTATTATTTTCTTAATTAATTTTTTAATTAATAAAAATATGAATTTTTTAAAAATTATATATAAATTGATCATTAATTCTTAAAAAATAGTATAAATTAATTGATAAATTAATATTTTTATTGATAAATTTATGATGCTTATCATTGATCGATGATTAAGAATTGTTCTAGAATTAAACAATCAACATAATTGATGTTTAACCTAGTGCAAGTGTTGTAGGAGGATCGATTAGCAATATGATTGCTAATTGACTTAATTTAATTCAGTCAGAGGGCTGAGATTAAATTTAATTAAATATAATTTATTTAAATTTAGTTTGGACTTGATTGGATCAAGTCCAATTGATTTATTGGATAAGCCAATTGCAAGGAAGAACTAGTCCTAGTTCAATTAGAACTTGTATCAATTTAATTTTTAATTTGATTAAAAAATTAAATTAAAATTAAATATAATTTAAGCTAATTAATTATATTATTAGTTGGACTAAGATCTAATCTAATTAAGTTAATTAAATCCTAATTTAATTTGGTCCAAGGATCAAGTTGGACCAAGTCAAACTAGGAGTCCTAGTGAGACTAGGACTCCTATCACCATGCGCCACCTTAGCCTCGATGCCCTCCATTCCATTTTTTATGGATTTTTTCTTGAAAATACTTTTATCTCTAGATGTTCACTCACCCCCTTGGTCTCTTTATCTCAAATATGGTATTTAGATATTATGATCAAGTAAAAAGAAGAGATTGAGTTGATTTAAACTCTATGAGATAGAGTTTTGAGAAACAAAAACTTCTTCCCATTTTGTATCGCCCACATACCTATTTCTTCTCTAAAATTTATATGGCTTTTAGAGGACTTTTTTGTTTGACATTTCCTGGTGGTCCACGCAAAAAATAAAGGAGGGGGCACCCAAGAGTTGGGCACCCCAAGTCTAGCCCTATTTTGATAACCGTTGACTAGGTATTTGACCTAGTCATGGATTCCTCTATATCTCCAAAAATAAAATGAATTGTGATCTAATTTGTTCATGGATTACACATCTAGGAGAGGCCATTAGGGGCATGAAAAATTTGAGAGAGAATCCTAGGGTGTGGGATTTTGTGAAGACACCAATTAGGATATCTTGGTGAGAGAAAAAAGAAGAAGAAGAGGGTCTTCTTCTAGGGTTTCTCTTCAACTCCTATTCCTCCATTTTTATGAGTTTTTGATAGGTATCTCAGCATCATGAATCATCTTTCTTGAATTCTAAAAGTTGGACAATCCAAGCATGAAGGAAGGAAGATCCAGATCGACCATCGAAGAAGGATTAGCACAGTACTAACATACTATGCTGATTTTCGAGCATCGGACTTCAGATCTATGATCGAGGGCTCATATGGAAAATTTATAGAGATTGAATGCATGTGTGGCTTGGAGAAACCATCTCAGGTTAGGATTAGTGAGTTAAAGAACTCAAGATTTAAAGGTAAGGATGATCTGATCTCCCTATTACAAGTCCAGATCTGATCTAGAGTAGTTTAGTGTTAATATGATCAATAAGTAGTTCTTTTGATATTTTATTTTCTGATTTAATAGTATGCCTTAATCATGTAATAGGATCCTACATCTAGAGATTTATGTTATATTATTCATGATTTAATGTGATTAATTTATCTCTTTTGCTGTAATTTTAAAAAAGTTTCAAAAGCTAACCCTAGAACCCTAGATTGATTCCTTCAATTGGTATCAGAGCCTAGGTTAATTTATTACATAATTTATGCATGATTAGATTATATTTTTAGATTAGATCCAATTTATAATCTAATGATTGAATCTAAAAAAAAATTTAGATTGCACGAACTATAAGGTTGTCCTACTATAAGGTTTATCTCTTACAGTGGAGAGGTTGTCCTAGTGCGTGCAGATCTAAAATTCTGATCATAAAATTTTAGATCAAATCTAAAAAAATTTATAATATGATTAAAAGAGTTTTAATCTAATTTTTATTATCAAAAATATGTTAGATCTGATCTAAGATGATTTATGATTAATTAGAATTGAAATAGCTTCAATTTTATGAGCATGTTTAGATTAGCTCTAAAATAGTTTTCATGTTTGTTATATATGCATATTAATTATGAATCAAACAAACAGCAAGTTGGTAGAACCATATTGTAAAAATGTTTTAAAAACATAAAAATTATTTTTGAAATGCGAAATTGTCGGATTTGGTGTGGTGCTTCCAAGCCTTGGGAGGTCATAGGAGGAACCAGGGTGTCAGCTCTGGGAGTCTAGGACAAGCATGAGTCTTAGGGCTAGGATAGAAGTTATCCTAAGTGAAGATGATGTGTAGCCCTGCATGGGACTCGAGGTTTAGGTCTGAGAATCTTGAGGAAGCTTGGTAGGTGCTTCGGAGACCTGGGACATAAGGTGGAGCAAAGGACTAAAGCCAAGAAAAAGATTTAGCCAAGACAGGGACTAACACATAGACGAGCTAGCTTAGATATGTAGTCGAGCCTGCTATCTCAGAAAGATAGAAGATAAGTTTCTAGCTGGACATAGCCGAGCCAGCTCAGCTCCTGAGCAAGCCAGCTCGATGGGTGCAAACAGAACTGTTCAGATTTTCTGTTTGGTCTTGGATTGGGACTAATCCAAGGGTTCTTAAGGCTTGATCCAATATGGTTTTAAGAGGGCTAACACATGTATGGGTCAGGCTTAGATCCAAGGGATGAGAGCATGTGAGACATATGTACATGGCTTGATGAGTGCTTTCATGTATTGGGTTAACCAAGGGAGTTTTTGGTCGGGCCTAATAGCTATGCATAAATATATAGGATGTATTAGGGTTTCATGAAGGCTTTGGAATATAGATATTTTCTTCCTCAAACTCTCTTCTCTCTTCTTTCTCTAGTTCTAACTTTAAGCCCTAAGGTGTCGCCTATCTATACTTTGTTTTTCTTCGTATTTCTAGATTAACACTCAGGTTCGCATAAGAGATCGAATCTATGACCGTGGTTTCGAGTAGCCATAGGCAGAATAATTGATGTCAGAGCTGTAACGATTATTCCAACACTTGGTATTAGAGCCCGATTGAGCGTGAAGGAGGAAAAAGATCAAATTTCAGCAGAAATCAATAGCGAGGTTCAAATCTAAGGCTTCCTCCAGGATTCATGAGGAAGAAAGAGATCATAGGGTTGCTGTCCACCATCCTTAGTCAAGGTATTCTTTTATAGATCCATCTGTTTGTTATTTTTGATTCGATTCGATCATGAAGAATAGTGGGTTAAAGGTAGATTTTGAAAAGTTTGATGGAAAGAAAAGTTTTACCATGTGGAAGGTTAGGATGGAGGATATGCTAGTTCAGATGAGGCTAGATTCGGCTTCGGAGGATAGGCCGGAGGAGATGATTGACAAGGAGTGGGTATCTTTGGAGAAAAGGGCATGCGCTATGATTATGGCTTGTCTGGCAGATGACGTGCTGTATGGTATGTTTGAGGAGAAGACACCCAAGGATTTATGATCGAGGTCACATCAGTTGTACATGGAAAGATTTTGTGCAACAAGCTGATGCTGAAGAAGCAACTGCACAGCCTTCGGATATAGGAGGGTGAGGATGTTGCAGGGCATATTCAGTGGTTCAATCAGATGAGTATAGATTTACTCAACATTAAGGTGGATCTCGAAGAGGAGGATAAAAATTTATTGCTGCTATGTTCGCTACCCAGAAGCTTTGATCCATTGGTGATGGCGTTGCTGTATAGTAAGGAGATGCTGGTGTACGAGGAGATCATATCAGTTTTCAAGTCCAACGAGCAACAAAAATAGATGACGAAGAGGGAGGTCTTTTAGGAAGGTCTCACAGTTTCCGAGAGGTGAAGGAAAGGGAAGAAAAAGGGTCAGCGTAGGGGCAGCAAGGGTCCAAGGGATGCTTCAAGAGTGGTGAAGCATGACACTTTAAGCAGGAGTGTCTACTTTGGAAGAAGTGCAAGGGAGGAGAAAGATCTGATTCCATTGATACAGTTACTACGAGTGAAGAGTCGGATGAGCTCTTTGTGGTGTCGAAGGAGCCCACAGGGTGCGGTGTATCTGAGATGGCTTTGGATGGGTCTATGGAGTGCGGAGGATCCGAAGGGGTAGCGACGATGTTCGAGGCATAGTGGTAGGCTCAGTAGTGCAGTATTGAGTGGTTGTCCTTAGAGGACTCGGTTATAGAGTCAATTTCTGCGGCACCATGGGGACTTTAGTTTTAGGTGGAGCACCAGACAGAGGTGGGTTCACAAGTGGAGAGAGATGTGACACGAGTTAGAGTAGAAAAGTGTGGGAGGACCAATGCCGAAGATGCATAGTTCTAGGTGGAGCAGCACCTATAAAAGGATCGATAATGTTTTGAGGAGACCATGTCATAGTATGCAGCGGGTGCCGGCATAGGATTGATGCAAATTCTTTAGAAAAGTCCAGGATAAATGGTGCAGCTACTAAGTAGAAGGGTACTTACAACTCCAAGGATGGTGCATAAAAGTAAGCTAAGGTCTTCAGTGGTGGAGGCGGTCATCCCAAAGGCCTCAAATGAAGCTCAGCAATTGAAGAAGAATGGCAGTGGCAAGGTGTGCACAAAGAGCTGTCAGGGCACGCAAGGACAGCGGGATCGTGTAGAGGAATATTGCTAGGTGTGCCAAGTCTTGGGCACACTAAGATAGAGATTGTAGGATTTGGTGTGATAATTCCATAACTTGGGAGGCCATAAGAGGAGCCAGGGTGTCGGCTCAGGGAGTCTAGGATGGGCATGATTCCTAGGGCAAGAATAGAAGTTATCCTAGGTGAAGGCGGTATGTAGCCCTATAAGGGACTCGAGAATTAGGTGTGAGGACCTTGAGGGGGCTTGGTAGGTGCACCGAAGACCTAGGACACAAGCTAGAGCAAAGAACCAAAGCCAAGAAAAAGAATCAGCCAAGACAGGGGCTGGCACATAGGTGAGCTGGCTCGGATATGCAGGCAAGCCAGCTCAGGCTGAGATCGAGCCGACTCGGGGCACAGTCGAGCCAGCTATCTCAAGCAGATAGAAGACATGTTTTAGGTTGGTTGCAGCTGAGCTGGCTTGACTTTTTGGGGATAGAAGACATGTCTCAAGCAGATAGAAGATATGTTCCAGGGGATGAGAGCATGTGAGATATATGTAAATGAAAAACTTATTTTTCTAGCACAGGATCATTCAGATCTGATTGGATCTGAATAAATATTTTAAATTTTTTTTCTAAAATTCTAATTAGATCTGAGACTTCTGAAATCTGATCATAGAGATTTGATATTAAAAGTTAAAAATAAAATTAAACCAAATTTATTTTCAAGTTTCTAATTTGATAATCTAATAATCCTGCAATGATCCTATTGATTCCTGCAATTCTGGAAGGAGCCATGTATGTCCGTGGCCTCTACAGATATCCACTCAGGTAGGATCTGAATGCCTTCTCCTTGTGAATCTCTCCTCCAAAAATCAGATAGGATCTAATTTGGAAAGCCTTTAAAATGACTTCTGAGGGCAGCCTGTTCGTCTCACGAACACTGTCGCATAGATGCTGAATCTTATGCCAAAAATCTTGGACCTTCAACTCAGATTTGTGCCTAACCTTTTAGGCATGTAGAAGAGAGGGAGATAGAGGACAAAGGGGGCATGGATGTTAGATGGAAGGCTCCTTTGGGTGTGGAAAAAATAAATTACATTGAGGCAATTTTGTGAGAAGAGTTCTTATACAAGACATAGCACCATAAAGAGTCCTTTTTTGACCAAAAACCTTATTAATTTAACCATTGAGACTCTTGGACCTGATCTCCATGAAAGTCCTTAGATCCCATCTAGTTTTGATGCTAAAAAATCCATCTAGAAGGTGGAAGCATGAAAGGATAAGGAAGAGTCCATGTGCGTCTAGGACTCTTCCCTCAAGAGTTTCATCCAAATTAGACTCTATCAAAACCAAGTCTAGGCACCTCCAAAAATCATGAAATTTTGCACACCTAAATTATAACTTATGTTTAATCACATATCTTAAAATTAGAATAAAATAATTTCTAGATAATTTTTCAAAATTCTTTGATCGCATGATCCTCAATTATCTTAATTGGGTCAACTATTGACCCTAGCCGAATTGCACTAGGAATAAATTTAATTTTTATAATTAATCTAACCTAAAATTATTCCAGTCGGATGAAAATAAATCCATTCAAGATATAGGAATGAGTCAAATCAAATTTCATTAGGTTGCGATGAATCAGAAAGATTATAGAAGGAGAAAGTCAGGCTCAATCGTGTGCTAGCACGATTACCTTGAACCTAATTGGATCTAATCCAAATCAATCGATCTAGGTTAGCTCAATTGATGATATCCAAACCTAAACCCTTATTTGTATGATCTAGTTAGGTTCAGTTCCATATGGTAATGAGACATATCATGATCTCCATCATTGACATATCATGATCTCCATCATAATACCTTTCGATGGATCAGAATTTTTCTGATTCATATAATTAGAATGATCGATCATCAAAATTATTCTAATTGCTTCCAAAATCCATCAGTGACACCTAGCAGTATATAGTGGCAACCCATCAGAACTAAAAGTAAACCTCTTGGTGCAGCTACCTGTGTGATTGAGTTCTTCTATCTTGAGCCCCAACAAGATTAAGGTTAAGGTGAACTCGTCAAACCCAATATCCATCATATGAATTAATCATTTGATACAAGTCCTATGTGAAATCCTTATATATACTCTTTCTATCATCTTCACTCTACCATGGCCATAGGCTTATGGACTCAATTCTCATGATTATCATAGGGCTACTCCTCATCTACCGAGGTAGATAGATCCCTTATTGGTGCAATCTAATTCTGACAATGAACGTACTATAGCCAACATATACCTTAGGTTCTCGAATGACTAGGAGATCGAGTTATGGTATAGTCAAACTACAACACCCTTAAGGTGAATTGCCGATGCACCTCAGGTCAAAGAACTAGATACAGTACTGCAACATCGAGCCAATCATTGATGAGAAGGTAGACTTCCTTATGACTGCTCAAGGTGGTCACTCTCAGTGCCCTCATTCTCTAACAAGTATCTATATTATCGCTCTGATGTCTTCACACCATAGACTCAAGACTCATCTACTCAAAAAAAGTAATCATACACCAACCTTCCGGATCAATCACCATCCTCATGATGATCTTACGGTCGAAAATAGTTTATGAGTTAATTTTGAAAATTCGTATCTTAAATTTTCAACTCTTTGAAAATTTGAATTATCATTATTGTTAACTCAAAGGATGTATCACATATACTTTAAATACACTCTATTATAGAAAATATTTTTTTTATTAATTTATATTCAAAATTATAAAATTGCCCTTAGAAGTGTATTACTAGTGTTAACCAATTTGGATTCTAGGGCACACATCGAACAAACTCCTGCTTGACCTAAAGTCAATTAGCTACAAATCTAAGTCCCATCTTCTTAAGATGGGCTTCGATCTTCTGTTGGCCTAAAGGCTTCATCAGTGGATCTGCTGCATTATCCATGTAGTCGACTCTCTTGACCTCGACATAACCCCTATTGAGGTAATTGAAGATGAGGTGAAATCACCGCTCGATGTGCTTGGATTTCTGGTGAGACCTCGGCTCCTTAGCTAGGACTATGGTGCCATTATTGTCATAGTACAGAGGGACGGCATCCGATGGCATCACTCCAAGTTCTGCGGCAAACATCTTATACCAGAATGCATTCTTTGCAGCTTTCGATGCAGCGATATACTCTGCTTCCATGGTAGAATCTACTATCATAATCTGTTTGGAACTCTTCCAGCTGACAGCACCACCATTACACACAAATAGGCTATTAGATGTTGACTTTCGATCATCTATATCAGACATAAAATTTGAGTCTGTATAACCCTGGGCCTAGAGTTCTCCATTACCAAAAACCAAGAACATATCCTTAGTCCTCAAATACTTAAAGATAGATTTCATAAAATTCCAATGCTCTTCACTTGGATTCGACTGATATCTACTCGTGACACTCACAGCATAGGCGATATCAGGTCGTGTACATAGCATGGCATAAATGAGGCTCCCTATTGCCGAAGCATAAGAGATCTTGCTCATGCATTCAATCTCCTCAGGTGTGTTGTGACACATCTTCTTGGAGAGATGAATGCTATGTCTAAAGGGCACCAATCCCCTCTTAGAGTTTTTCATGCTAAACCTCTTTAGTACCTCCTTTATGTACATCTTCTGTGAGAGACCCAGCATCCTATTCGATCTATCCCTATAAATCTTAATTCCTAGAATAAAGGATGCCTCTCCTAGATCTTTCATAGAGAACTCTTTTGATCATCATATTTTAACTCTTTTTTGAATACACATGGTTCCTCTTCATTCTTGATGAATCCAAATAATTTGATCACATCATAGAAATAAGCATTTTAGCTCCAAAATGCTTGCTTAAGTCCATAGATGAACCTTTACAACGTGCAGACCTTGTGATCAGCATCACTGGATGTGAAATCTAGCGGCTATTCCATAGAGATATCTTCCTCAAGATATCCATTT
This sequence comes from Cocos nucifera, assembly GCA_006176705.1. Taxonomy (NCBI): domain Eukaryota; kingdom Viridiplantae; phylum Streptophyta; class Magnoliopsida; order Arecales; family Arecaceae; genus Cocos; species Cocos nucifera. The sequence continues at coordinate 138,641 of QRFJ01002048.1, read as the reverse complement.
AAGAAGGTTATTTTCATGTCAATCTACCATATTTCATAATCGAAATAAGCTACAATAGCAAGCAATGTGTGGATGCATTTTAGCATGGCTACTGGCGAGAGGGTATCCTAATGGTCATGTTGGGAATGGTGTCCCAAAGCCAATCATCAGTCTATTGATGATTGAGCTATTTTATAATTATAATTGATTTACTAATTAATAAAAATATTTTAGCATCTTTTTCATCATAAGTTTACATCTTCTAGTAAACTCCATTATTATGATGAAGTCCTTAGGACTGTTTAGTTTTGATAAAAAAAAAATTTATAAATTAGTTCTTAAATGGGTTCATGATCAAATGATAGGCTGTTAATTAGGATAACAGCATCTATCGAGCATAGATCGCTATATGTCATATAGGTTGGTTGTCCTCTTAACCGAGTATGGAGACACTGGTATGGCATACAGGTGAGATGTATGGGTACATCATCATTGAATGTGACTAACTTCAGAACATTCTATTATCGAGAATATCTCTAATAGGATATAGGTATAAGTATCCCTTAGACCTGAGATCATCTTAGTGACTTGCAAGCAACTCACTATACTTTGGTACCGGACTAACTAAATTTCTAATTATGTAATGAAAGGCTTCTGGGCATAGTCAAGTACTTAAGAAGTCAAAGGGTGATCAAGATGGAATTAACCACTTCAAGAGTTGGAGTAGAATGTATCACTGTATTTCAATATAGCAAAACCTTGGTTAGGATAATCCATCAGATGGATTTGATATTTTGAAATACAATGTGGACAACCTTATCAGAGTTGACAGTTGAACTCTAAGGTGTTATATGAGCATTATGGTCAAGGGGATGATTATATATGGAAACTATATCCGCATGGGTTCTAAGAATAGTATTCTACACCTTCAACCTATCCGACCGTCAGGTATCATTGCTAGATGGTCATTTTGATTGGTACAAAAATTTATTTCTCTACTACTGACTTAGGTTCGGACCTATGAGGTCACATAAATTAGAGCATACGATCTGGTCGGATGGTTGATCAATGGTTAGGAATCGTTCTAGGGTTGAACAATCAATACGATTGGTGTTTAACCTAGTGCAAGTATTGTAGGAGGATCGATTTGCAATTAGATTGTTAATAGGCTTAATTTAATTAAGCCAATAGATTAAGATTATGTTTAATTAAATATAATTTATTTAGATTTAGTTTGGACTTGATTGGATCAAGTCTAATTGATTTATTGGATAAGCCAAGTGCAAGAAAGAACTTGTCCTAGTCTAACTAGGACTTGGATTAACCCAATTTTTTAATTTGATTAGAAAATAAATTAAAATTAAATCTAATTTAATCCAATTTAACTAAATCTTTAAATGGGTTAGGATCTTACTTAATTGGGTTGGTTTAATCATGATTTTATTTGGTTAAAAGATCATGTTTGACCAAGTCAAAATAGGAGTCCTAATGTGACTAGGACTCCCTATCACTTGTGCCACTTAATCCTCATGCCCTATGCCCTTTTTATTTTACTTCTTATGTGAAAATTCTCCACTCTCATGGCTTCTCACACCCTCTTTCTCTTATCCTTTTGTCATAAGGCAATTTGTTGGAAGACCAAGTCAAAAGAGGAGTTTGTTTCGCTTAGGATTCAATGAGATAAAATCCTTATTGACCAAAACACCTTCTCTTGAGTGCCGCCCCCTTTTTTAATTAATTCTTCCCTTATTCCATGAAAATAATCTTCTTTTTTGTGTGCCCTCCCTTGCTGGTCCATGCCAATAATTGTGGAGGAGGTGCCCAGGAGTTGGATGCCCCAACAACTTCCCATGTTTCGATATTTCTAGTCTAGGAATTTGATCTAACTTGGACTCTTCTTTTTCTCTATTTATTGGATGAATTTTGTTCTGATTTTTTTATAGAATATAGAGTTTTGGGAGAACTTTATGGTATGTAAAAATTAGAGGAAGAGGGTCCTTGGGCGTAGGAGTTCCATAGGCACCAAACTAGGTGTCTAGGTGAGAGAAAAGAGAAGAAGAAGAGGGTCTTCCTCTAGGGCTGTTTTATTTTCAATCTCTCCTCCTTTTTTGAGTTTTTTCTGAGAGAGTCATAGATTAGTAAACTTTCATCTTCCTTCTCATATTTCGAAGAGTCCAAATTTTAATGAAGGGAGCATCAGATCGACCGTCGAAGAAGGATCAGCACAGTACTAGCATGTTGTGCTAATTTCCTGCATCGGACTTCAGATCAAAGATCGTAGGCTCGTATGGATGACTCCTAAAGATCAGACATGTGTGTGAATCATGACTTCATCCTTAATCCTAGATCAATAATTTAGAACATCTAACTTGCTCAGGTAATGGATATGATCTATAAACTTCATACCTACATTTGATGTAGTGTAGATCTAGGTTAATTTGATCAACCTTTTCTTTCTTGTTTGATTTTAATTTTTGATTTAATATCATACCCTGATTATATAATAGATTTGAGATCTAGGTATTTATATATTTATTTAAATAAATATTTAATTTATTTAAGTCTTTCACTGCATGATCTTGAAAAGGTTTCAAGATCCATCCATGAAACCCTAGATTTGGTCCCTTCAATTGGTATCAGAGCAAGGTTGTTATTACATGATTTTTGTACATATTTAGATTACTTTTTAGATTAGATCTAATTTATAATCTAATTATTAAATCTAAAATTCAAAAAAAAATTTAGATCTCATGAACTACCATAACGTTGTCCTGCTGTAAGGTTTACCCCTTACAGTGAATAGGTTATCCTAGTTCGTGATGATCTGACTCTAACCATAAATTTATTAAATTTAATCTAATTTTATTTATAATTTAATATATTTAAAATATTTTTAGATCTAAAAATAAAATATTTTAGATTGCATGGACTGCCATAAGGTTGCCCTACTGTAAGGTTTATTCCTTATAGTGAATAGATTATCCTAGTACGTGCTGATCTAAAATATTGATCATAAAATTTTAAGTTAGATCTAAAAAATTTTATGATCTGATTAAAAATATTTTAATCTATTTTTAATCTTTATAAATATATTAGATTTGATCTAGAAGGATTTATAATTGATTATTATTGAAACTATTTTAATTACATGAACCTGTTTAGATTAGATCTAAAGTAGATTCATGTTTATGTTTTTTGCATATTGATTATGAATCAAACATGCAACTTGATTGATAGAACCATATTGTAAAAATATTTTACAAACATAAAAACTATTTTTTTAAGCCAAACCCCAACCCTCAATTCAAAACTTAATTAAGAATTAAGAAGTTGTTTGATTAGGTTCTAGGATTGTAAATTGAAGATCCTATGACATGAATCATAACACATTGGGTTAATGGTTTAGTGGGGATTAGATCCATTAATTGGGTTAGACCTAGGGTTAGATTAAAGAATGAACTTAATTAGAGAATTGACTAAATCTAATCAATTATTATCTTAGATTAGATTAAGGATTCTCTAGATCAATTGCAATAGTTGTAGTTGGTCAAGTCCATGTCTTTAACAAGACCCAAGATGGACTTGATTCTTGGCTACGAGGTCTAGCATGAACTGTTAGGTTGATCTAATTGAAACTAATTAAACTAGTTGGTGTCTAAGATAAACCAGACCAGTGGTTTTTAATTGGCAGCTCGCTTACCTGGCTATTTTTGATGGTGTCTAAGGCAAGCCTGGCAGATCCTTCCACTAATCGAACTTACCTGGCCTCTTGGTGAGATTATGTTTTGATTAAATCGCTTAACTATTCAAGCTGACCCATGTTAGCTAGGTAAATTAGTTTGACTGATTTAGGTGCTCCTAGACCAGCCTATTAATGATCTTCCTTAAGCTGACTTGGTGAAGTTAGTGGGAGGATCATGACAAGCTAGTTAATCTGATCTACTTGCTTCTATAAATTAAATCCTCTAAAATTATTAGGTCTCTAAATAAAATAGTTACATGATAACTGAATCATAGCCTCCCATTAAAGTGGATGATAATGAGTCCATCAGTTGGATAATCATTAGAGGCCCAAAGGCCTAATTCTTATCGATTGATGGAATTATCATTCATTATATGATCTCTTGAATATATCTTTCTAAATGATGGTCAGGTAGGCCAACTAAAGTTGGGCCTGATCATTCATTGGTTGGATGGGCCAAGTATGATCATGTTAATGGTTGGACCTAATCGGATCCTTTTTTGAGAAGGCCAAAGCCAACTGATCAGGGCCTGGGGCAAAATTTAATTATAGAAAATTATTTAGAGAAATAATTGGTTATGAACCTATCCTTAGATATATATGGATGGACCAACCAAAGTTAGGCTCATGTACAATCAAAGTGGATTCTAGTACCCACTAAGGAATTAGGATAATTCCTCGAATTAGAGGTAGAGGCTGAAGAGAAATCCTGATTTCTCGAGTCAGGTTCATTCGGATCTGATTGGATCGAGAGGCATATTTTAAAAATTTTCTCTTAGATCCTAATTAGATCTGATACTTTTTTAGATCTAATTTATAATCTGATAATTAAAAAAATAAAACTAAATTAATTCTAAATTAATTTTACCTTGATTCTGGGTAATCTGATTATTTATTGATGATCCTACCAAAGCCCTAAGGTTGTAGATCTAGACATGCAAGTGCCTAGCCTCTACCGGTATCCACTTAGGCTAGATCTAGAGATCTTCTCCTTCTCTTTCTTTTCTCCAAAAATTAGATCTGGATCTAATTTGGAGGATCTTCAAAACTTCTTCTGAAGATTACCTATCGTCTCTGCAGTAGTGCTGCCTTCTTCCTTTTTCGTCAGCCTTTTCTTGCCTGACTTGCACTAATCTGAAGAACCCAACTTTCTTGTGCATGGGGAGGAGAGAGAGGGCCAAATGTTAGCATGGAGAAGGGAGAGGGGCAGCCTTGGGGCATGGTTAGGAGAGAAATTTTTTAAAAGTGGGCGTAGATAGGGTCTATTTATAGACTCCACTGCGCTATGTAGTGCTGCATCACCCCGGCCAATCACATTGCTTTGTTCAATCAGATCTAAATCTGATTGGTGGGATGAGAGACCCATGGATTCATCCTAAGGTGGTGCCTAAGACTGATCAAAGTCTATAGGTGACGGTCACCTAGTTTGAATCCAACAAGTAACCTAGAGTCCCATCCGTATGGGACTCCAGCATCCCTATCCATGGGCACACGCCATCCTAGGTGTGCGCTCCCTTTCTTTCTAATTTCTAGAGAGGGGACAAGCCCCTATCTACTCTCCAATAAGTGTGAGACACATGGGTAGATGTCCAAGGGTCAAAGGTCAATGTTTGACCAAGTCAAAGTACAAGAATTAGCGGGTGATGAAAAATGGAAGGTGTTGTCTCAAATTTATCTCATAAATTAAGACAATCATTTTCTAACTAGGACAAGCTCCAGTTAGACCAGGTAAAGGTACTTGAGTGAGCACAAACTCATATGGCTCAGTCAAGATAATTTTTATGATAAGAAAAAGGAGAACGTTAGGCTCAATCGTGTGCTAGCATGATTTTCTTAAACCTGATTGAATCTAATTCAAATCAACTGAATTGTGTTAGTCCAATTGATGATATCCAGATCTAAACTCTTATTTGTGTGATCCAGTTAGGTTCAGTTTTATATGGTAATGGGATATGTCATGATCTCTATCATCGACATCATCGAAACTCCTTTCGATAGATCAGAACTTTTCTAATTCAGACAACTAGAATGATCGATCATCAAAATCATCTAGTTGCTCCCAAAATCCATCAATGACATCTAGCAGCATATGGTGGCAATCCATCAAAATTGAAAATAAACCTCTCAGTGCAGCTACTTATGTGATTAAGTTCTTTTATCTTGAGCCCCGATCAGATTAGGATTAAGGTGAACTCGTCAAACCCTAATCCTATCATATGATTTAATCATTTGATTCAAGTCTGATGTAAAAACCTTCATAGAAACTCTTTCTATTATTTCACACTCTGCCATGGCCATGGGCTTATGGACTTGGTTCTCATGATCATCATAGGGCTGCTCCTCTTCTACCGAGGTAGATAGATTCCATCTTGGTGCAATCAAATTCCTACAATGAACATGCTATAGCCAACATACACCTCAGGATTCCGAATGGCTAGGAGATCGAGTCTTGGTGTAGTCAAACTATAACACCTTCAAGGTGAACTGCCGATGCACCTCAGATCAATGAACCAGACACACCACTACAGCATCGAGTCAGTCATCGACGAGAAGGTAGACTTCCCTATGACTACTTGAGGTGGTCACGCTCAGTACCCTCGTTCTCTAACGAGTACCTGTACTCTTGCTCTGGTGTCTCTACACCATAGACTCAAAACTCATCTACTACAAAGAAGCAATTGTACACTAATCTTCCAGTTCAATCATCATCCTCATGATGATCCTACGGTCAGAAGCATTTTATGAGTTAATAATAAAAAATTTTGTCTCAAATTTTCAACTCTTGAAAATAAGAATTATCATTACCATTAACTCAAGGAATGTATCACAGATACTAAATACATATATATGATGGAAAATAATTTATTTTATTATTTATAGTTAAAATTATAATTTTGCCCTTAGAAGTGTATTACAAGTGTCAGCCAATTCTGGCTTCTAGGGCACACATATCTAACAATTTGCTCGTGACACTCAGGGCATGGGCTATATCAGGTCGTGTACATAACATGGCATACATGAGGCTCCCTATTACTGAAGCATAAGGGATCTTGCTCATGCCTTCTATTTCCTCAGGTGTGCTAGGGCACATCTTCTTAAAAAGATGAATGCCATGTCTGAAGGATACTAAACCCCTCTTAGAGTTTTCCATACTAAACCTCTTTAGTATTTTCTCTATGTACTTCTTCTGTGAAAGTTCTAGCATCCTATTCGGTCTATCTCTATAGACCTTGATTCCTAGAATAAAGGATGCTTCTCCTAGGTCTTTCATGGAGAATTCTTTAGATAACCACATTTTAACTATGGTCAACATGGGAATATCATTCCCAATAAGGAGGATGTCATCTATGTACAATACGAGGAAGACAACAGCGCTCCCACTGACCTTTTTGAAGACACATGGTTCCTCCTTATTTTTGATGAAATCAAACATTTTGATCACATCATTAAAATGAGTATTCCAGCTCCAAGATGCTTGATTAAGTCCATATATGGACCTTTGCAGCTTGCATACTTTGTGATCATCATCACTGGATGTGAAACCTAAGGGCTGTTCCATATAGATATCTTACTCAAGATATCCATTTAAGAATGCCATTTTCACATCCATTTGCCATATTTCATAATCGAAATAGGCTGCAACAGCAAGCAGTGTGCGGATGAATTTTAGCATAGCTACTGATGAAAAGGTATCCCGATAGTCAATGCCTTCACGTTGACTATAATCTTTTGCCACTAATCTAGTCTTGAATGTCTCCACATTTTCATCTGCACCAATCTTTCTCTTGTAGATCCATTTATACCCAATAGGTACTATATCTTCTGGTGGATCTATCAAAGTCTAGACTTGGTTTCTGTGCATCGAGTCAATTTCTGACTTCATTGCCTCTAACCATTTCTCAGAGTCAATATCTAATATCGCCTCGTTATAGGTTTTGGGATCATCACCATGAACCCCGTTACCTACGAGAAACATTTCCTCAAAATTCTCTGAAATAGTACCTAAGTATCACTTAGGGGGACGAAAAATCTTTTTCGATCTATGAGGTGGAGGAGGTAGTGTATGGATTGGCTTAACCTGATTTGGTTCCATTTGGTCCTTAGCTTGTTGCTCTTGTGAGACTTTCTCATCGATCTTGAACTGCTTTTCAATGCCGCTATCTTGAACAAACTATTTTTTAAGAAAGATGGTATGTCGACTCATAATCACATTGTGATCTTCTGGATTGTATAAATAATATTCTAATGACTCTTTAGGATATCCTATAAATCAAGCTCTGAAGGACCTAAAGTCTAACTTGTCCGCTTGTTATCTTTTGACATGAGCCAGACAACCCCAAATTTTGATATGACTCAGACTTGGTTTCTTACCATGCCATATCTGATACGGTGTGGTAGGAATGGTTTTAGGAGGAATCCTATTCAGTAAGTATTTTGCAGTTAACAAACAGTATCCCTAAAGAAAATCAGAAAGGTCTGTGAAGCTTATCATGGATCGAACCATATCTAATATGGTCCGATTCCTCCATTCTGAAATCCCATTGAGTAGAGGTGTTCCTGGTGGAGTCCATTAAGAGACTATGCCATTTTTCTTGAGATAGTCTAGGAATTCTCGACTAAGGAATTCACCTCCTCGATCTGATCGAAGAACCTTAAGGGGTTTTTAGTTTGCTTTTCTACTTCATGTCTGAATTCTTTGAACTTTTGAAAAGCTTCAGACTTATGTCTCATAAGATACACATACTCATACCTAGATAAATCATCGATAAAGGTTATGAAGTAGACAAAGTTGCCTCTAGCCGGCACAATGAATGGGCCGCACACATCTGTATGTACTAGGGCAAGAAGATCCGTGGCCCTTTTCCCATGTCCTATAAAAGGGAGCTTAGTCATTTTGCCATGAAGATGGGATTCATAAATTGGATATGACGTGGAAGTCAATGGACTCAATAGCTCGATTTTCTTCAATTTGTTAACCCTATCTTCTGCTATATGATCTAATCTTAGGTGCCATAGATATCTATCATTTGGACTATCCCTAGGTCATTTTGATTTTATGGCATTCATATTTTGCTCAAAATTAAAAATAGATACATCAACATGTAACTAATAAAGGTTATGAAGTAGACAAAGTTGCCTCTAGCCGGCACAACGAATGGGCCGCACACATCTGTATGTACTAGGGCAAGAAGATCCATGGCCCTTTTCCCATGTCCTACAAAAGGGAGCTTAGTCATTTTGCCATGAAGATGGGATTCATAAATTGGATATGACGCGGAAGTCAATGGACTCAATAGCTCGATTTTCTCCAATTTGTTAACCCTATCTTCTGCTATATGATCTAATCTTAGGTGCCATAGATATCTATCATTTGGACTATCCCTAGGTCATTTTGATTTTATGGCATTCACATTTTGCTCGAAATTAAAAATAGATACATCAACATGTAACTGATAAAGATAGTTAATAAGGAAACCACTTACAATTTTATTTCGTTCATAAAGAATGTTACAATGGTTCTTAAGAAAACTAATTACATAGCCTTCTAATGCAAGGCAAGAAACAGAAATCAAATTTCTGCTTGCTATAGGCATAAAATAATAGTCTTTTAATACTAAGTCTAAACCAGATGGTAGTTGAAGAGGGTATGTTCCCACGGCCACGGCAGCAATCCTTACTCCATTTTCGACACGCAGGATCATCTCACCATCCCTCAGCCTCCTACTATCCTCAAGATCCTGCATAGAAGTGCATAAATGAGCATTAGAACTAGAGTCAAGCATCCAACTGGATGCAAAAGAAATCGTAAGGTTAGACTCAATAACGAGCATACCTCTAGAAGGACCAACCTCTTTCTTATTCTTTAGGGTGGCTAGGTATTTAGGCCAGCTCCACTTCCAGTGGCCGTCATTATTGCAATGGAAACACTTTAGGACAGTTCTGCTTCCAGTAGCCATCATTGTTGCAATGAAAACACTTTTCTTTGTCAGCGGTCTTCTTTAGCTCTATCTTTTTCTTCTTTTCTTCTTTCATCTTCTATTTTTTCACAGACTTCTTCTTCTTTTCAAAAGACTTTCTCTTGGAAGAAGTCTGTTTCATAGCAAGCACTGAGCATTTAGAACCTTTCATGAAAAGCTTAGCGGTAACCAGCATGTTCATAAGTTCGGCCAAGGAATTTTGATGTTTATTCATATAGTAGTTCATGATGAACTGCTCATATGCATCAGTAAAGGATTGCAGAATTATATCATTCTGCAAATCCAAGTCCAACCTCACTCCGAGCTTCTCAAGCTCTTTCAAGTCCTTGATCATCATCAGACAATGATCTTGGACTGACTGCCCATCACGCATCTTAGTCTTGAATAGTCTTTTAGTTACTTGATACCTAGCTGTGCGACTCTGTTCATCAAACATCTTCCGTAGGTGAGCCAATATTTGATGAGACATTGAGCCCAATATGTAGTATCTGGCCTTATTATTTTCGTCAGTCCACTTATCCAGAGATGCTCTCTGTTCAGCGGATGGACGAGCTGGTAAGGTGGGAGGGTCCTGGTCTAATACATGAGTTAACTTTTTGGAATCCAAAATAATTTTGAAGTTCTAGAGCCAATCCTTATAATTTGGTTCGATCAGTCTATGAGTGTCCAAAATTCATGCTAGTGGGTTGGATGCAAACATCTTCCTATAGAGAGTCAAAGTTTCTAGTTAGATATTGTAATTAAGACTTAATCAATTTATTTAGATATTTTATTTTAAAATAAATTAGCTCCCACTATTTTCTTGGATCTCTACACTTCCTCTGTAAAGATGCAAAAATCTCTATGATTACTAATTTCTAGTAGGTGGTGCGGTCCCACCAACTGACACATCACCTCACCTAACAGTTATTGATGATGGGTTAGCTAATGAGTGAACAACTCTTGTTCAATGATTCTCTAATCATGGTGCACCCAAACTTGATCTCTAATTCATGAATCTCACCATGTCCGGAATATTGATCCACTCCTTAGTTAAGTCAGACTCACCATTTGCATAGGTTGGATTTCTAATTGGGTCTTTCACCGTATCCAAAATATTGAGTTCAATTCATCCTCCAGCCTGTAGCATCCAATACCTAATAGATATGGTTGCATCTTTTCAGTGCAACTGAGCCACTGTAACCAGTCGAGAATAATCAAACCTGAAAAGGGCCCGCACATCTACAATGTTGGAAGACCATGACTTAATCTTTTCTTAGGGAGATTTGATTTAGGTCTCATTAAACTAGACTTGACATAGTCATAACTATTATGACTAACCTAGTGGCATGGGTTAGCTCGGATTATTGACCACCTCAAATCAGAACTGAGTCAACAAACATGGCTAGGTAAGTGAGACCGATGGAAGGGATATGCCAATAACTCGATAAGAATGCATTCGAGTCGAGTAGCTCCTAATTAAAAACTAGTCGATCGTATTTGCCAAACTTACCTTAGACACAAATTATTGAGACAGAATCAATTGGGTTAGCCTACAATCCAGACTCTAACCACTGAGCCTAATTAGGTCTTAGCTTGATCAATCACTCATGTGACTCGATCTTGACCTAGACTTAATCCTATTAGGCTGGTCAATTTAAGCATTATTGATTCCATCTAACCGACTCTTGATTCGATTTGGTCAACTACTAGACCTAATTGAGCTACCCAAGCCTGAACCCAGATTTATGAATATGTCTTAGATCTAAAATTCACAATTTTAGACCTAATTGATATTTCATAAACTTAATGATTAATTAAGTTAGGATTCTTAAACAAAACATGTAAATAAGATCCTAGGGTTTCAGGATCTAGGATTTTGCAGAAAGTAAGTTTTCAATTTCTGATTAAGAAAGAATGCGCAGCACCCCTACACATCATAAGAACACCACATCGAATGAGAGGAGAGGGTTTTTAAGCCCTATTTTATTCTTATGATCGGACGGCCAAGGGGAATGCCTTAATCAAAAATACAACTAATCTACAAAAATAAATTAGATCTAAGCATATATCTCATATAAAAAAAAAGATCTAATTAAAATATATTTTATATATATCATATATATTATGCATGCATGCTTTTTAGATCTAAATTATCTCATAATCATCTAAAAAATTAAATTTAAATTTGATCTTATCAAATAAAATTTAATCTAGACCTATTTGCAGAACTATTCTATAGTTAGTCTAAACATGCAACTATCATATCTCATATGAACAAATTAATTTTATTTTATTTTCTATTTTTATATCTGATTATAATATTTATAATATCAAAAAATAAAAAATAAATAGATCTAAAATTATATTTAATCAAATAAAAAATATGATTATACTAGACTACACATAGAACTATTCTATTTCTAGTCCAGTTAAGTATCTCATACATATTAGATCTAGATTAATTAATTTTAATTTTCTATTTTCTAATTTTAGATCTAATCACATCTCATGTGATATCTAAAATTACTAATTAATCAGATTAAATTAGATCTAAATAAATTTAATAAGAGCCTGGCTCTGATACCAGTTGAAAGGAAATCCTGATTTTTTTGGATCAGGTTCGTTCGGATCTGATTGGATCGAGAGGCATATTTTAAAATTTTTCTCTTAGATTCTAATCAGATTTGATACTTTTTTAGATCTAATTTATAATCTGATAATTAGAAAAATAAAACTAAATTAATTTTGAATTAATTTTATCTTAATTCTGGGTAATCTGATTACTCGTTGATGATCCTGCCAAAGCCCTGAGGTTCTGGATCTAGCCATGCAAGTGCCTGGCCACTACCGATATCCACTCGGACTGGATCTAGAGATCTTCTTTTTTTCTTTCTTTTTTCCAAAAATTAGATCTGGATCTGATTTGGAGGATCTTCAAAACTTCTTCTGAAGATCATCTGTCGTCTCTGCAGCAGTGCTGCCTTCTTCCATTTTCATCAGCCTTTTCTTGCCTGATTCGTACTAATCTGAAGGCCCAACTTCCTTGGGCGTGAAGAGGAGAGAGAAGACTAGATGGTGGCATGGAGAAGGAAGAGGGATAGCCTTGGGGCATGGGCTAAGAGAAATTTTATTAAAAAGTGGGCGTAGATAGGGTCTATTTATAGACTTTGCTGCGCCATGTAGTGCTGCATCACCCCGGCGAATCATATTGCTTCATTCAATCAGATCTAAATCTGATTGGTGGGATGATATCACCTGATCCAATCAGATGAGAGACCCACAGATTCATCCTAAGATGGTGCCTAAGACTGATCAAAGTCTATAGGTGAGGGTCACCTAGTTTGAATCCAAGAAGCAACTTGGAGTCCCATCCGTATGGAACTCCATCAACCCTATCCATGGGCGCATACCATCCTAGGCATGCACCTCCTTTCTTTCTAGTTTCTAGAGAGGGGATAAGCTTCTTTCTACTCTCCAATAAGTGCATGACACATGGGCAGATGTCCAAGGGTCAAAGGTCAACATTTGACCAAGTCAAAGTACAAGAATTAGCAGGTGATGAAAAATGGCAGGTGTTGTCTTAAATTTATCTCAAAAATTAAGACAACCTTTTTCTAACTTGGACAAGCTCCAATCAGACCAGGTAAAGGTACCTGAGTGAGCACAAACTCATTTGGCTCAGTCGAGACAACTTTTAATGATAAGAAAAAAAGGAGAACGTTAGGCTCAATCGTGTGCTAGCACGATTTCCATGAACCAAATTGAATCTTATTCAAATCAACTGAACTAGGTTAGTCCAATTGATGATATCCAAATCTAAACCCTTGTTTGTGTGATCCAGTTAGGTTCAGTTCTGTATGGTAATGGGACATGTCATGATCTTCATCATCGACATCATTTAAACTCCTTTCGATCAATCAAAACTCTTCTGATTCAGACAACTTAGAATAATCGATCATCTAAATCATTCTAGTTGCTCTCAAAATCCACCAATTACACCTAGCAGTATATGGTGGCAACCTATCAAAACTGAAAATGAACCTCTTGGTGTAGCTACTTGTGTGATTAAGTTCTTCTATCTCGAGCTCTAATCAGATTAGGATTATGGTGAACTCATCAAACCCTAATTTCTATCATATGATTTAATCATTCGATTCAAGTCCAATGTGAAAACTTCAATAGAAACTCTTTCTATTATTTCACATTCTTCCATGGCCATGGGCTTATCGACTTGATTCTCATGATCATCATAGGGCCACTCCTCATCCACCGACGTAGATAGATTCCATCTTGATGCAATCCAATTCCTACAATGAACATGCTATAGCCAACATACACCTCAAGGTTCCGAATGGCTAGGAGACCGAGTCATGATGTAGTCAAACTATAACACCCTCAAGATGAACTATCGATGCACCTCAGGTCAAAGAACCAGACACACCATTGCAGCATCGAGTCAGTCATCAATGAGAAGGTAGATTTCCTTATGACTACTCGAGGTGGTCACGCTCAGTGTCCTCGTTCTCTAACAAGTACCTGTACTCTCACTCCGGTGTTTCTATACCGTAGACTCAAGATGCATCTACTATAAAGAAGTGATTGTACACTAATATTTTGGATTAATCACTATCCTCATGATGATCCTACGGTCAGGAGCATTTTATGAGTTAATATTGAAAATTCTTGTCTTAAATTTTCAACTCTTGAAAATAAGAATTATTATCACCATTAACTCAAGAGATGTATCATAGATACTAATACACATATGTGATAGAAAATAATCCATTTTATTATTTATTATCAAAATTATAATTTTGTCCTTAGAAGTGTATTACAAGTGTCAGCCAATTCAGACTTCTAGGGCACACATATCTAATAGAGGCTACCAATTCGAATAAAATAGTGAAAAAAATCTTTTTGATTAAGTTTAAATCTTTAGGTTTTAATGAACCAATTACTAATTAGATTTTGATTTTTCTTGGATGTAACAATGGCCATACTATCTCTATCACTGCCAAATCATATATTGACCAATGAATAAGCTGGTGGTGAAGGGAAATCCGTGATTTCTCGATCCAGGTTCGTTCAGGTCTGATCAAATCAAGAGATATATTTCAAAAAATTTTTTCTCTTGATCCTAATCAGATCTGAATATATTTTAGATCTAATTATTATTATTTTAAAAATCAAAATAAAATTAGATAATTAAACAGATTTAACTTACCTTGATATGGTAATCCTATTACCCATTGATGATCCTGTATGCAGCGGAAGGTTCTGGTTCTAGCCACGCAAGTGCCTGGCCTCTACCGATATCCATTGGTTGTGGGAGTCTTCTTCTCTATCACGTCTCCAAAAATGGTATCTGATCTGAGATTTCAAAACTCCTTTTGGAGATAAGCAGTCACCTTTACAGGCAGACTCTAGGTTGGACGCCTTTTTGATCTGGATCGCACACACAAAATCCAAAACTCCTTTTGGATATGGAGAGGAAGGGGAGAAGGTGGTTTGATGTGGAGGAAGAGGGGAGAGGCAGCCTTGGGGCGTGGGGTTTGAATTTCTCAAACTTGATTTGAGTTGGGCGTAGGGTCTTATTTATAGACTAAGCATGATCCAACTCCTC
This sequence comes from Cocos nucifera, assembly GCA_006176705.1. Taxonomy (NCBI): domain Eukaryota; kingdom Viridiplantae; phylum Streptophyta; class Magnoliopsida; order Arecales; family Arecaceae; genus Cocos; species Cocos nucifera. Next base: position 123,337 of record QRFJ01002048.1, on the reverse strand, counting down.
TTCTTCCCAACCAATCACAACCTTTATGAAATCAGATCTAAATCTGAATGGTGGGAATAGAGTCCCTTGGATTTCTTCTTGGAGGGTGCCTAAGACCAGCAAAGTTGGTTCTTAGGAGAACTCTAATTGGAATCCAAAAAGGAGATGGAGTCCCTGTCCCACAGGGACTCCTAGGCGCCTCCAACTTGGGCACACGCCTAGGGTGGCATGCGCCCTCCATCTTGCTAGGTTCTGGTAGGGGGACAAGCCCCCACCAGCTCTCCAATAGGTGCGTGATATATGGTCAAAGATCAAAGGGTATCAAGCAACAATGTTGACCATCAAAGGTAGATTTTGACCAAGTCAAGAACAAGAATGGCAGGTTGACCCAAAAATGGGGCAGGTAATGTCCTACAATAGATACAGAACATCCTTTTTTTGAGCTGGACAACATTTTTAGCTCAGAACAGCATGTATGGCGGTATAAGAGTTGAAGCCTTCGTGAGGCAACACAGATAAGGCGAGCAACAAAAATCTCATGCTCTCTACTTTGGCTCCAGGCCGGGTGATGGTAGCATACTTATTTATGACGAAGCAAAAAGAACGTTAGGCTTCAACGAGTGCTAGCACGATTTCCTTGAACCTAATTGAATCTATTCAAGATCAATTGGAATTGGATCAGTTCAATTTGATGATAACACAGTATTCAACCCTTTGTTGTGTGACCCAGGTTAGTTCTTACAAAATAAGTCACAATCTTTTTTTCTCGACTTTGGACAACAATTTTCAGCCTTCAAGACCATATTGCAAGGCTCTGAATGAGCAGACAAACTCCCTTTGGTCAGGTAGTCACAACTTATTTGATGATAGCAAAAGATGAACGTTAGGTTCAACCGAGTGCTTAGCACGATTTCCTTGAACTAAATTGAATCTCATTCAGTATCAATTGAACCTGGATCAGTTTCAATTTGAAAATGATCACATAGATTAAAACCCTTGTTTGGTGGACCCGTGACAGTTAGGTTCAATTCTGTATGGTAAATGGGAATATGTCATGATCTCTATCATCGACATCAGTTGAACCCTTTCGATGGATCAGAACTCTTCTGATCAACACTAGAAATGATCGACTCATTAAATCATTCTGATGCTCCAAATCCATAGTGACACCTAGACAGTATATGGTGGCAACCCATCAGCAGCTGAATGTGAACCTCTGGTGTCAGCTACTTGTATTAATTCTTCTAATCTTGAACTCCGCGATCAGATTAGTTAAGGTGAACTTCATAAAACCTAGTTTCTGTTCATAATATTACATTCGATCCGAGTTTTGGATGTGAAAATCTAGAATAGAAACTCTTTCTATTATTTCACTCTGGCCATGGGCCATGGGCTTTCTGGAAACATAAACTGATTCTCATATCATCCAAGGGGCTGCTCTCTACCACCGAGGTACGATTCGTCAATCTGATGCCATCCAATTCCTACAATGAACATGCATAGGTATGGCATCACCATCATTACACACTCAGGTTTTCGAAATGGCTAGGGAAACCGAGTAATGGTGTAGTCAAACTATAACAACCTCACGGTTGAAACTGCTAGATGCACCTTAGGTCAAAGAAACCAGAGCACAAGTAAGTCGAGCATATACGCGTTAATACCAGCAGGATCGACTCAGTCATTGACAGATAGGTAACTCCTCTAATAGACTACGAGGTGGTCACGCTCAGTTGCCTCTATTTCTCGTGAAATGATATATTCTGTAATCCTTTAGGCTTCGATGTCTTCCACTAGTACAATAGACATCAAGACTCATCTACTATAGAAGAATAGCGACGTGTGTATAGTCCGCAAATTTCTTGATCACTACTCACCATGCTCTCGTGATTGATCCTATGGTCGGAGAGCATTTATGAGTTTAACTAATGATTATTCATTGTCTATAATTTTCAACTCTTGAAAAATGAATTAATCATACCATTCACTCAAAGGATGTATGCAGCAGTACACTAAAATACACATATGTGATAGGATAAAAACCCCATTTTATTTTATCTGTAATGCATCAAATTATAATTGTGTCCTTAGACAGTAAGTTACGGAGTGTCAGCCCAAATTCTGGCTTCTAGGACATTATTTATAACAAGGTGGGATCCAACTCTTGGGCTGAGTCTAATCGAAACTTAATTCCGAATGAAGATTCTGAAAAGAAGATCCTTATATGTGCTGACATGGTATCTTGCATAATGTGATGGTCGGGGAATGGCACTGGTGAAGAGTGGCAGGGGTACTACGAGTGCTGGCTATCAGTGCCGTCATGTGCACTGTCTTATGGATCTGTAGGGGGGCGTGGGTGAGTGGGGGGGGGTGGTTAGGGTGTGGGAGAGGATCGATTGATATAAATATTGTGTCAGTGACGACCTGGTGCACTGCTTGATTACGTTGATGAGTGATGAGTTCTCAGTGTAGATTGAGCATAGCTCAGCCAAATAAAATATTTCAAGTGTTGGAGGATTCCTTTTGACACACCAGATGACGTTGAGAAGACACAAAAACTAGTTTGCACTATCTTCAATGTAGAATGCAAAATGGAGTCTCTATCACGATAATGTACTGTATATGATCGAGCTGATAAGAGCGCTTTGAGCAAACTCAACTTTTTATTGCATGAACTACTGAGAAAGATGCAATACTAAACTCGCTGCCAAAGTCCTATCTCCATTTCTTACTCATTACAGAATGACAAAGCCTGAAAAACATACATGGCCTTAATAGGGGTTACATCAGACTTTAAAGAGGAATCACCAGCTTCATAAAGAGTCAGTGAATTTAGTGGAAGGTTCATCTTCTAGTTTTCGATCACCTTTAGAAAGAGAAGAAGAACAGAAAGAAGAAAACAAAGAAGGTGCAAGTTCAGGGTTGGACATCAGTGCAGGGCCAGACTGAGAAGATCAAGTCTGATAGAGTCCAAGCTGAATGCTTCTTTTGTAAGAAATGGGATACTGAAAGAGAAACTGTCCTCAGTACATTACCTCCATGGACCTGAATAGGTAGAGAAAGAAGCAAGCTATGCTAGGGATATTTATGATACTCCTTGCAATTCTCTATTTGTATTACTGATAGGTAGATATGGTATTTTTATTTACAATTCATTAAGGGTGCAGGTCAGTAGAAGATTTGAGGAAGGTGAGAGGTTCCTAAACATTGGAGATGGAAGATCAGTCCAATTCTAGCTTTAGGAATTTCAAAAACTTGTATTTGAATTCATACACCATTTCTTAATGAATTGTCATTTTTATATCCTAGTTTCTTTTTAAATATCAATTTCTGTATGCCTTTTGGCTATGAACAATTATGAATTTCAATAAGAAAATGGAGTTTGTAATGTCATTATGAAAGTGGTGTTACTGCTGTGTGTGGACAATTGAAACAACGTTATATATGTATCACAACCTGTCAATGTAGTCTATTCTCTGGCAAGCATCCTAGATTAGATAGTGTATCAATATCTACTTATGATACTATAGGCTAGGTCAATATAACAAGAATAAATAAATAGGTTGACTCAAAGAGAGAATCCTCGAAGTCAATGATTATGAATCACTTCCACCTGTGAGTTTCTATCTCTTGGTAAAATGACCAAGTCACCTTTATTGAAAAAGGTGAGAGAGCCAATGATCTCTTAGGTCTAGTACATAATGATGTATGTGGACCAATGAGTACAAGTGCCAGAGTGGATATGTCTACTTCATCACTTTCACAGATGATCTACCTAGATATGGATAATGTCTATCTATTGAAACATAAGTCGAATCTCCTTGAAATATTTAAAAGATTCTAAAATGAAGTAGAAAATAACTAGGAGAGTATTAAAACTCTTCAGTCTACTGAGGAGGAGAAATACCTTTTCGGTGAGTTTCTCACATATTATGGAGAGAATGAAATTCTCTCCCAATGACTCCTCTTAGAATACCACAGCATAATGGTGTGTCTGAAAGGAGAATCGAACTTTGTGTTAAGACATGTCTTGATCCAGTGATAGGATTTGCCAGCTTGTCGATATCCTTCTAGGGATATGCCACTTAAAATCAGCTTGTTATTTATTAAATAGGATTCCAAGTAAGTCTGTAGTTAAAACCCCAATATGAGATAGTGGATAGGATGTAGCCAGCACTTTCACACCTTAGAGTTGGGGTGGCCGACTTATGTCAAATGGTTAGTTATAGAACAACTTATACCTAGGTCTGACAAGTGTACATTCCATTAGATAACCAAAAGATTACCAAAGGATACTATTTCTACCATGCTAATGAACAAAAGATGTTCGTCAGCCTTAGGCAACTTTTAGAAGAAAGTTCCTTGATGAAGGAACTATTGCCTCTAAGGTTGAACTTGATGAAGTTCAATAGGTAGAAAGTCCAATATAGAATGTTGAACTAGTCGCATTTGTATGATCAAAATTCAAAGCCTAGTGAATCCACACCATTAGGCAATCTGGTAGAGTAACCGCACCATCTAGACAGATACTATGGATTCTTGGCCCAAGATGGTGATCCCATCGAACTTGAATGAGAATGATGAGGATCCGATCATTATATGAATGTGATCGAGGATCCGACTCTGAGAAATGACTAAAGCCATGAGATCCAAAAATGATTTCATAAAGATCAATGATGTATCGACATTAGTTGACCCACCTAAAGGGGTTAAACCCTTGGGTGTAATGGGTTCTTCAAAAGAAGAGGGGCATAGATGGAAAGTGGACCTATAAAGTCCGTCGTTGCCAAGGATATCGTAAATGTTTATGGTATTGACTATGATGAGACATTCTCTCTTGTGGCATATATGCTCAAGTCCATTCAATCTGATTTTGCCATTGCCTTGCCCATCTTGACAATGAGATCTAGCAGATAGATATGAAGACAGCTTTTAAAATGGAGAGCTGATCGAAGAGGCGTATATGATCAACCTGAAGGTTTCACGGATGCCATAG